>VWZF01001084.1:136035-296301 GCA_013396755.1 Sclerurus mexicanus
TTTTTTTTTTTTTTTTTTTTTTTTTTTTTTTTTTTTGGTTTAAGTTGAAGAGAAGAAACATAGACCACGAAATACGGGCACCACTTTTGTTTCTTTTGGATGTGCGTGCATATGTGCTTTAATGATTTTTCAATATCATAATGGGTTCTATATATGGATATTTTAAAGGTGATATTGTAGTATTAACAGGGTAATGCAGAGATGCTGAGCAAGGTCAGTGGGCTTGCATATTGACGAAGTCAGAGAGTGGGAGGAATGAGGAGGGCCTGTGAGAGTACATCCTTTGTGCTTGCTACCCCTGAATCTAAATTTAGCTGAATTTGGGAAACTTGAATCACAAAGAAACCTGTACTTTAAAAATCAGATTTTCTTTACATTTCTTTCCTTTTTTTCCTTCCCAGATACACAATTTTATTATGCAACTGAAATAACTCAGGTATCAGCCACACAGTTGCATTACTTCCAGTGATATCACACAGAACTAAATTACATATTGTGGTTATGGACTTTGCATTTCTGCCAACGTAAAAGGTGCTGCAATAGCAGCTGCCAAACCATTGCACGTAAAAGCCACCACTCTGATGGACAAGGAACAGTCAGTGTTCCCTATTTCTGAAGGGGAAAAATTACAAAAGAAAACAGACATTTTACTCTTTGTTCTTTTGCCAGCGTGCTCTCCATTTTCCGTATCTTACTAATACTGTCCCATATAGGTAGCCCAGTAAGAACTTCCATGTTATGAAGCTCATCTCCACTTTCTGCTAGATAAATATCCACCCTTTGGAGGATGCTCTTTCTGTTGGTTTTCCATTTCTCTATTGGTTTTCCATTTCACTGGTTGACTGTAGGCATCAGTGTTTTTAAAAGTACTGGCCAGATGCTTGGAAAGGATAAATCAGCAGAGCAGAGCAGCAGCTTCTGCTTTTGTCACCTGAGAACCCCCTTTTTACCTTTTTTTTTTTTTAATCTACCCTTTATGCATTTTGTAGCTCCAAGCAAACTTTGCTAATATCGTTATTGGTGATGATATCTTCATTAGTTTCTGTCTTGCCTATAATTTCTCCAGTATTCCTGTCATCTTGTTTGCTTCTGTTCAAGAGCTGTAAACTTTGGTAATTTTTCAAGTTGTCATCTCGCACTTCCAAAATCACCAGATTTCTTTCATTTGCAATATTACTGTCTTTGAAGTGTCTTGTACTTCCTGGCAAAGAGCTTTTTAAAAAAAACTTAAAAGTCCTATTTCCTTCTAATTATTTGCCCTAGTAAGAATTAATCTGCGCTGGTGCAAGATGCTTGTCTTTGGGAGCTCTGCTAGGTAGTGGTGTGGTTAGAAGTTCTGCTCTCAGTGTGTGTCCTCTTTAATATTAATGAGGTGTAGGAATTGTGGATAGCAGATGTGTGAAATCCTATAGTTTTTTACATTGCCTTTCAAATTCAGTCAAAAATAGTACTCCTGAAATGCTCCCACCATGAAGAATTGTTGGGAATGCAAGTGCATGGGTGGTGAGAGAGGTAGCAGAGAGCTTGCAACAAGTGAGGTGGAACAGAGCAGGGATAGGCATTACTAAGGTGAAATTCTTCAGTGTTCACTCTACTATTTTTTTATTTTTATAATTCTCATTTTATTTTTGCTGATGAAATTTCTTGTTGGATGCCCTTCCACAGAAAACTTAGTAATTTTCCTACATAGTTAATATTCAGATATAAAAAAACTATTACAGTTTAAATGATGAATAGATGCTAATTTATACATATATACATATACTCAGAATGCCTAATTAATGAACTTCTGTGTCAGTCACGGATATGCAAATTATTATATTTTGCGACTCTTATCATAATTGTGTTGCCCTGCTGGCTTCAGTTTGGGGGAATGTTTTTACTGCAGTTTAGGAAGCGTTATGAAAGAGACTGAGCAGCAAAGCAGTAAAGACTGTAACTGCCATGCTGATCAATTGAAACCAGGCAGACCTTGGTTGTTTTCACATGTGCCAGAGGCATTTTTGGAGTAAGTAGTATGGCAGGGGATCCGAATAGCCCTCTGAAGAGGTCACCCATCCTTGTCCACTGTATAGGGAGCTATAGTCACTTCACCTTACTGGACTAATGCCTAAAGTGAAGTGATATTGGAACCTCATTGCGAAGCCATCATTTCTCATTTTCCTTTTTCTTCGCTATGGATGCAGACATTTTTTAAAGTAAAATATTCCCAGTGTATTTTATTAGGGCTTGTGGGTACATTTTGCTACATAAATAATTCTGCTCTCCATAATTACAGAGGACATTAATAAAAATAATGATTTTCTGCTGTGATATGTACTTGCATTGAAGTTCATCCACATTTGCAATTCTTGGGTCTTGGACAAAGGAAAATGGACAATGTCAGTTATTCTTATGGCTTTCTGGTATCTTGGACTGAAAACAGCTGGGAGGGGCAAAAAAATCTAAACCTGAAAAATTTAATACAATTACTGGCCTTGGAAAACATATTAAAAAGAAATAAAATTAGTAGAAGCTTGTTTCTAACCAGCAACTTGTATCAGGGTGCTGTATGGGCTGAGGGATTCCTGGGGCTGGGAGCAGCTATTTCATAGGGTCCCAAGTACTTTTTAAAGGCCTCCCTTCGTCACCTTCATTTGTGGTGGAATTAGTTGGTTTTGCTTCACCTGAAGCTGTGTCTATGAACAGGCACTCAGTGTCTGTAAGCAGGTGGTGGTGTTGTGCCACAGCCCAGGAAAAGACCTGGGCTGAATGTCACTTTGGGGAAACTCAGTTCTTGCCGCCAGTAGGGAGAGTTCATGGCTCTGCTCTTAGCACAGTTCTTGAATCACCACTGGGATTTGCAAGGAGTTCGCAGCAGCATAACTATCAAATCATGCCTTGGAATTGATCCTGTGGGTAGGGATGTTGGACCCTGGCTGGGGAAGCTATTGATCCTCATCACCCAGCCTCACAGGACAGGGAGGCAGTGTGATCTCTGCTGTTGTGCTCTTTCCTCCCTCATGCAGGTTGTGACTGTCAGGACCCAGGTATCCAGTTCTTTCCCGTGATAGCTGGGTTACCTCGGTCCTTACTGCTGCAGGAGTGCAAAGTTTGAGTCTGCGCCCCCTGACATTTCTACTTATGTTTCTCCTCTTTGCCTGCTTGCATTGGCTTTGTGGTCACTTTTAGCCGTGTCAGCACGTTGAAAATTGCTGACAGTAAACACTGAAGGCATGCATGCATGCTGCTGAAAAAAAAAATTAACCACAAGGAAAACAGCTTTGGGTAAATGGGGGATTTGCTCACTGTTAAAGTGTTCACAGCTTCCACTCACAGACTGGAGCCTTTTACTAAATAGAGGGCATAGAATTTTGTTTTTAAAGGGAATTGATACGGGCTGTGCCGTCGCTCACGTTTCCATACAGCCTTTGGGATGTGCAGAAGCAGAGAGGTTCATTCTGCATCATCATGCTGTACAAAACAGGAGAAGTACTAAGACTTCTAAGCAGAACAGCAGCCTTAGGCATGAGGGATCCTGTGGTTTGAATCTGGTAATGTGGCTGTCCATTGTGCGACAGCCTGGGGATCAAAGAGGGACACACAGGTCCAATATTCTGTGTTGTCATTGTTATGCCCACCTTTAGGAAGGTGAATGATGCAGAAACTGCACAGTGTGCAGATCAGCATTAAATGCTGTGTGCTGCAGCAGGCTTGCATTTTACACAGACTAAATGCTAGGTAAGTGAGAGCAAAAAAAGGCACATCCTCGGGCTGATCCAGAGCAGTGTAGACTGGGGAAACATGCTTCTCTTGTGAGTACCTGAGCACATCCCAATACTTGCTAGCACCACCAGGGTATCCCGGTGTTCCTGCTGCTCTCCAGTAGGTTCAGCATGGCCTGGTTAGCTAGCAGCTGTGGAGCTGAGGAACTGGATTCTGCTCCTGCCAAACTTGCCTGGGTGCTGCACCAGGCCATGAAACTGGCCGCAATGCCCAGAGCCCAGCTTTGAGCTGCATGTTGCCAGAGGCTGGGCTCAGTTTACAGAGTGCAGGGAGGGGCAGGCTGGACTCAATCAAAAATGGATTTTGCTGGGAATGAGTTGCTATTTTTATGAGTTCACGCAGCTGCTTTGGAGCCAACACAGCTGTCTGAAGCAGTTACAGTGCATACCTTGTTGGAAACACTCATCCTGCCTGGTGGTGTCCAACCTCAGGGCCAAGTCCACCTTTTCAGAGGCTCTTGCCAGGAGCCAGGCCACTTGCTCACCCATGAGAAGCTCCTGCAACATGGGCACTGCCATGGAGGGTGATTCCAGAGTCTTCTTCCCCTTTACTTTGCACCACAGAGGTGGTACAGGGTGCAGATGAGCAGACTTGCTACCAGGACCAGAAACGTATAGGTAAAATACAGGCCAGAATGTCATTTCTCTGGAGCTACAGGACAGTTTCTTCGTGGAAATTATTAATTATTCTGCCATCAATTGATGCAGTTAGGATCAGGATTTGGAGCTGATCTATATTAAGAATATCTATTTAGGAAGATGGTTTCCAGACTCAGTTTAAATTTGGTGTGGTTTCATTCATACCAGCCAGCCCCACTGCATTTTAGTATGAGCTAGTCCAAGCTGACTTAAAACTTTGCTTTAGACTGAACCAAACAGAGAAAACCCAAAGGTGATGGAGTCCTTCCTGCCTTGCCAGCAAAACCTAAAACGCTATGAGAAACAGTTGATGGAAGCTGGATAAAGAGATCAGTATTAGGGGAAAAGTCAAGGCATTTGTGTTCTGTGGGTGCTGTTGCCTGCTTGAGCCGATAGGCCTGGCAGAGGCTGCATCTTCCCGCCTGTCTGTAGTGGATGCCCTACTCTGAGCACTGTGTAGGCAAGGAAAAAACAAACCAAAATTATTTGACACTAGTGACTACATTGGATCCCTGCTGTAAAGCTCCCTGCATTGGAACTTCAAATATTTCTTAAAGAATTCCTAGGAGGAGGCCAGCATATACAGACTAATTTTGTAAATCTCGCATTAAAAAGGGGCTTGTACGTTGGAGAGCCTCCTGCTATATTTAGAATGAAACTCCATGCTCCCACTGTCAGGATGGGAGCTTAATTACAGCATGCTGCAAACTTTGCTTTCGTGAAGGATATTTTTCTGCACTGCTTGCTTCAAAAAGCACAGTTTTGCTGCTATTTTTATGATGCTTTTGTAACAGCGGCAGGAGTTGAAATGGGTTAGGTGAAACTTGAGAAGGATTCTCTGACAAAACCAGTGATAGTATCTGTGTGGTTCCCAGTGTGTAACTTCTCACCAGCTGAAATGAATCAATGTCAGAAGGAAGATGTAGTTGGTTTCTATATTTTTCCCCCTTCCTTTTTATTTTTCCCCCTCCTGCATCTTACAATTCGCTTTTCTATTACACCCCAAATTTTCCTTTTCAGACTTTTAATATGCATCCACTTTTGCCACTGTGTTTATGAGTGGGTAGCTGCTAGAGGATTGCAACAGAAAAATAGAACTGATAAGTTTGGCAAGTTTTACATCCAAAAGCAATGAAAAAGTATACATGATTCAGCCTCCCTGCCTCAAGAGAGAACTTCTGGTTACTTACAAGAATTGCCAAGCTGTAAGGAGACTTTTGTCCTTATGGAATTGGGCTGTGCTGTGCAGAGGCTGACCTGCTCTGCTCCAGGGAGTAGTGCTGTGTGGTGTGGTGGTGGTCGAGAGCTTGTGGGGTGTGTTGGACCTGAACAGCAAAGGATCTTAAGGCTGCAGAGGAAAATGTTTAGAAAACAGGAAACCGGGAAGATCTGGGAGAGTGGGGGCTGGGTGGTATGTGTTTGTTTTTTCTTAAGGACTCTTTCCCTCATTCAGCAGAGTTATTATGGGTCTCCTTGTGCGTGCATACAACGTAATTCGTGGTGCGAATGACATGCAGGGAAGGAGTTTTAGTTTAAGAAGCATAAAATCTTGACCTCTCCCCAAACAGTGCTGTGTAGAGGGATACATGTTTCTCACCCATGTGCCACAACTCGCATATCCTGAATGCTGCTGAGAGTGAGGATTACAGTCTAAATTACTTTTTTGTGAGTAAACTACTCTCAGAAAGTTCTCAAACGTGATGCAGGACTGAGTTCCCCTTAATGTTACTCTGAGAAAACTGCCTTGCTGTCGGCACTTCGCTGCAGGAGAGGGTGTTTTTCACCAGCCAGGTGTTGGGTGCATCTCTTAGTCAACTAAGTCCTGAAGACCTGAGCCCTTGGTATCTCTGAGTTAGCTGTGAAATCCTCAAGCCTGGCACACTGACAGAGATACACAAGATGGAAGCGTTACCTCCTGAAAACATCTCACTTGATTTCAAGGGTCATGTCACACTCAAGCAGCAAGTCATGCAGAAGCCAAGCACATGAACTTCATGGAAGCCCAGGTGTGAGGAGGCACGTGGCCATGCGTGGAAGGTCAGATTTCAGAGGGATTTCTTTCAAGAAGTGTGCGCATTTCTCCTGCTGACACAGCTCAGGCACAGGAAGAGGGAAGTTCAGAGGGTGGTGGGGGAACAGGCAGCCAGGAGCTTTTTGCTGTGCAAAGGTACAGTTGCATGGGGAACTGGGATCTGTGCTGGGGAAAGTGAAGCAGAGCCAAGGTATGCTGAGCTGTCTGGTCAAACAACGGAATTTGAAAGTTCAAATTCACTCTGCACCTAGGAAAAGATTCCTTAAAGAAACAATTTAATTCCAAGTAAGCAGCATCTGCCTCCCTTCCTTCCTTGCTTTTCATTCTTTTCTTTTCTTTCTTTTTTTTAAATATTGGTTGGAGCTGCGATAAAGTGGGAAAATCCCCATTTTCTTAATGGGAGGAGGGAAGTTTTCTAGAAAATATTTAATTTGTCAACATGTTACACTAAAAAGTAAATATGACATAGCTTGCTGGAGGAAACATTATTTTCACTTTCACAAATAGTAATGGAAATGTTAAATTTGCTTTTATTTCCTCTCCTTGGTTTTTAAAAGGAAAATAAAATAATTGGCCAGATGTCTTTGAGATTTGATGATAGATTACATAGTACAGAAGCTTGACACCTGGTAGAAAGTCTCCTTTCTGCAAAGGTTTTATAATGTAACAATATAAATTCATCTATCTAAGGTAAACTGCTTTCCATCCCCATGAGACTCTCACAAATTTCTCCTATTAGCATGGTGTAAGGATTCCGCTGAGACTGCTCACCTGATGAGCAGAAAAGGTACACAAGTGGCATTTGCGAAATCCCAAAAGAGAGAGATTCTACCTGGAAAAAATAATAACAATTGAAAACCTTTTTTAATTTAGCCAGGACCATGCTCAAAGACATTCTAGCATCTCACTAGAAAATTACTGTTACAATACTAAACAACTCCAATGGCTGGGTGTGGGTTAGAGATTTCAGGATCATGAGGTGGTATTTGGCCTGTGTGCTCTGTTCCTTGGCTTTATTTTAAGAGTATCACAGCTGCGCTCCTGTGAGAAGGGTGCTCATTCCCTATATACGGGATGAAAAGCTCCCTCATCTTCTGAAACACTGCAGGTTCCTCTGTTTCCAGAAACTTGCCTGGGTAGTATTGCTATCTGAGTCGAACAAATAAACCTTACTTGTCCCTGCTTTCCCTGGGATTTTGGACTCTTGGC
Organism: Sclerurus mexicanus; assembly: GCA_013396755.1. NCBI lineage: Eukaryota > Metazoa > Chordata > Aves > Passeriformes > Furnariidae > Sclerurus > Sclerurus mexicanus. Next base: position 143,680 of record VWZF01001084.1, read on the forward strand.
TCAAACAATTCTTCTCACAGTAAAGGAAAGACTTTGTTGAGCTGAATTTATTAATTATGGGCCAAATTTTGACATTCCAATTCTGTGCTTATCTATTCTAAGACAATGTAAAAACAAAGCCAAGACCCTTATAATTCTGGTTTTATTTATTGACAGTGTGCCAGAACAAAAATGGCATCATCTGGGAAAGTAGTATGAATATTTTGCCTAGAATGATTTTGTGTGTTTGTTTCTTTAAGCATAATCTAAGACATTAAGAAAAACCTTTCTGTCAGTGAGATCTAAGTCTTTAGACAATTCTTGCTGCAGTTAAGAATTACATAACAATCTGATTGTTATGAGTAAAAATAATAAACTAGTAAGGATTAATAGAATATTTGACTAGGAAAAAAAGGAGACTGACTGTCTTGTCTTTCTGTGGTCTGCATAGAGAAAAGCTCTTCCAAAAGGTCCAATGCTTTTGGGAGAGAAAGGATTGCAATGGATGATGTAGTATGGCTTCATAGAATAAATGTTTAGACTAATATCTTCCCCAGTACATTAAGTAAATGGTAAAGCAGAGTTTCTTTGCCAAATGCTGTTATTTGCATGAAAGTACTTCCATGAATTTGACTGGTTGATGCTGAGAAATACTGACTTACGGAAGCAGATTGAGCAAAGGGTTTCATACACAGAACATTTTTACCTACTGTTGTCTCTCTCCATCCCTTCTTTTCTCTTTAAAGGTTTCTATAGCATCTCTGCTTAAGAGGTAGTTTTAAGTGAGGATTCTGTGCTATATTTTTTTCCCTGAAAGAAATTAAACCTCTTTATTCCTAATCTGGGTATCACTATGCTGTTTCAAGGAGAGCTGCGTTAATGCTGTTCATTCTCTCTTTAATGTTTTGCTACTTCATTGCAAGATTACTGCTGGCACCTCACAGCCTGGCCTAGCAGAAATGGCCAACTGGAAAAGAGACACCTTGAGATTTTCTGTTCTCCAGCTCCCTAGAGAAGTGCAGCTGGGTGAAAAGGAGGAGCAGGGAAGCACTGGAGAGAATGTTGCTCTGTCTGCCTCCTTCCTCCTACAAATTGTAGAGCTGGAAACTTCAGTCTGTTTAGGGCATAATTCTTTCTACCAGAGACCAAAATTATGGCAAGTCTGAGTTGAAAGTAGCTTCTATCACCTTCTCTTCCCAGACTCCAGTGTAGTAGCAGCCAGCCTCTGGTTTCACAACATACCCATAGTGGACCTTGGGAAGCAGAGAGTCATGAAGGGTCAAGAGCTACCTGTTACTATAGTAAGTTCATCAGACCCAAAGTTTGATTGGGTAAATTAGATCAAGGTGAATATTTAGCAGGCAGGGGCTGTCCAGCCTGTAAACATCATGGAGTGTATAACATATGATGGGATAAACTACTGATAGCTGGGCAAAAGCCCAGCAAATGCAAGGACAACCGTGCAGGGTATTCACTCCCCTGAGCCAGGGCACAGCCACTTGGCAGAGCCCCAGCCACAGAAAAGCTGGGCTGGTGAGGGACTGGCCTTGGGAGCTAAATGGGGGAGAGAAGAAAAAGACATTCTCCTTTCTCTCCCTTCTTCAAATCAGTGCTGGCTGATGTTCCTGTTATTACTGACCCGTTTCAGGAATAAACATCAGTAGGAGCTGGAGAAGCACACTCTTTGTGTACTTTTGCTCCATGACGTTTCCTCTCCCCTCCTGTCCCTTATTCTTCTGAAGAGACTTTTCTGAATAAGACAATATTAGGCTGCTTTGCTACTGGCTGTCTTTGTGTCAGTCCACCAGCAGGAGATGCTTTGTAAGCTGAAATGAAGATAAAGTCCCGGAAGACCAAGTAATCAAAATTAGGTGGGGGAGGGGGGCTACCCAAAAAGTACAACTCAAGTATTCTCCAACTTCGTGGCATTCACAGCTGGGTTGTGGTCAGGCTGACACAAGGCAACTGGTTCCTAGTGGATCTGAGTGTTCACCACTGCGTGTTACTTGCAAAATCTGCTAGCTTTCTGTCCTGAGCTTGTCCTGGCCACCAAGGAACAGGTAGGCAGAAGCTGCCACAGGTATTAGTTGCCAAAATCAGGCAGCCCAAGGGGCTGCCCACTTGGCCTCCCCATGACGTCTGTTGTGGTTTTGGTTTGCAGCTGTTAATCAGGTCAGGGATTTATGTGAAGTGTGGATGAGATTTTAGAATTATATTCATGATCGGAATATTTCAATTCTGGGGGTTCTGGTACAGAGCAATCACTTGTTCAACTTGCAAAAAAATAATCCCTCAACTTTTATTGGAAAAGCTTCCAGGGAAGGCCTTGAACAGATTTATATTGTTTGTTTCAATCTGTATAACATTGCTGCTGATAGAGTTTCTGTGCTTGCTTCTGAAGGAAAAATGCAGGCAAAACAATGCAAACCTTGTCACTTCCATAGGCAGAACTATCAGCCTGACTGCTCATACAGAAGTGCCAAGAGAAGCATTATATTTGCCTAGATTTTTTTTTTAAGCTTTCTACAAGATTTTCTTGTGTAAAGGAGATGCAAGGCAAAAGTACAGCTGAACAGATGCAAACTGTATAACTAGTAGAGAGCTGAAACATGTAGTGAATTTGGTCACACATCCACAGGCTTCCCTGTGAGAGAGAGGACAGAGACTGTTATAGGCAAGGAGGTATGTGATGGTGTTTCCTATACAAGAGCGCTCTGACACATGTCAGGAAGCATAAACTGGAGTTCCCTGGGCCAGAGTAACTTGGAGGGGGTTGGGTACCTCTCCTATAGCTGGGTGAGGTTTCCTGTAGGCATCAGTGTTAGTTGTCTGTGAAAGACAACTTTTTCAGAGGTGTGGCCTCTGAAAAATGGCTTTGAGGTCTGAGTTCCAGATTGGCATGTGAGTTTTGAACCCTAAGAAGTTATCCTTACCAGTTTCTAGAATTTCATTACTCTGATTTATTGATCTGTTTTATTTGTACCATGTTCAATATCAACAACCATTCCTCTGATCACCTAAATATGCAATATAGAAAAGAGAAAGCATGTGCTACTAGATGACCTTAAATCTACACTGTAGGATTTATAAATCCCGGTGTCTCAGGCCAAAGAGGGCAGTTGTTCCATTTAGCTGGTAGAAAAATGCCTGGTGCCCTGATAACTGCAGTCCTTCTCATGACTGCCAATCCTTTCAATCAGCTGGCAGTGCTGGAGACACCAGGACCACACCAAAAATGGTAGTTTGTTTGTCCTGCTGACATGGGCACCAAGAAAAGCCACCTCGCAAGCCACATCCAGTTCTCACAGCATAGACTGGCCATCCCCAGTCCTCAGCACCACTGTGAGTGAAACACTTTGGCTCTGTCACACACACTTTATTTGGGGAAGTACCAGAATCCATTTTGGAAATTATTGCAGTGAGGCATTTTAAGGTGAGCCTGGCACTGTTTTCAGTTTGTTTTAAATGGTATGAGTTTCAGGAATCTTAGGAGATGGGTAAAGTACAACACCAAAGGTTCCAGCATGGGACATGGCACGTGACCGACAGTGGGGATACTTTCAACTGTTTGAAACCCCACCAGACTCCCTTGTGTGTCAGTCTCACAAAGCCCATCAACTCTTAGCATGCTTTCCAAATTCTGCCCCCTGGGCCACTATCCGGATGTTCTGCAAAGTGCTTTCCAATAGCATCCAGTTTGCCTCCATTCTTCAGGATTCTTAGAAAGCCCAACCAAAATCACAGGTAGTCAGCAGCCTCGGATGTAAGCTTATTATTGTTTGAGCATATAATAACATTCCCATTAGGTACTTTCAATAAAGCACAACTGATGACTTGCCATTTTTGTGCACTGTTATGTGGCAGATTTTGTGTGGTTAGAGACAGCGAATGCCAGTCTAACATTGCTGATTCCAAAGCAATGACTATTGATGCAAAGTGACAGGAACAGGAAACATTACCAGAAATATCTGTCGATTTGCGGGTGCCTGTGCAAAGGTACTTATGTGCAAAGGTCTGATGTTCAGAGATCTGATACTTTAAACTTTTCAAAACCTGGCTTCTTTTTATGTGTAACTCAGACATCCTTAATATTTGAACTGTTCTGGAAACGAAAGCATAGGTGGTTGCTTTTGGGGTTTTTCCCCCCCTCTCCTATTTCTGTAACTGACAGCCTGAAATTTCTCTACCCAGGCAAATAACCTTGTCTTCTGTAGTGGAGCTTGTACTTGCCCTACTCAGTACCTAGAAACCAAGCCTGGAGGTGACAACCTCCATTCCTTACTCTTCACATCCCACTTTTTCTTGCTCCCCTTCCACTTCACAGAGGCAGAGCTAATCCTCCTTGTAACCAGGTACTTCCATGGACGCCTGGGACTGCAAACAAAACATTTAGTCTACATGTGGTGGTTTGGCTCTGTAATCTGATGAAACCTTGCTCCAGATTCTCCCTGGAGGAAATGAAGCAGGAAATAGCATTTTCTCCATTTCCTTTACCTCAGCATCACCCTGTGCATCTTCTGATGAGATGATATTATGGTTGAGGAACACTTTGGGGAATTTTTTTTCCCTGGGTTTTTCTCCTGACAAATGTAGTCTCTGTCAATCCTTCCATTTATTTCCCTTGAAAGTGTGAATTATAAGAACGTTCAGGTTTTTTATCTAAGCAGATTACAGACATTGGATATATGGCAATTTATTACACTTTTCTTCCACAATATTGATTAATAGGAACCTATCTCCATTGTGTAGACCTAGGTTCTAGGAAAAGCTGTTTTATTCTCAAGAATGATCAGCTTAAACTGCAAATGTATAACTATGCTGTCATGGTGCATTTTATTCAAAGGGAATGGGAAGGAGGAAATTCTTGTTGTTTTAAACCTTATTGTGTTCCTTGTTTTTTCTTGAGCCATAGCACAAAGTTGGAAACTGATCAGTCCCTTCAGAGGTACCATTTCAAATCAAATGCTTTAAACAAGTAACAAGTATGCAATGTACCCCTTCAAGTAACTGAATCTTAAAAAAAAATCAGTAGTAATCTTATCTTGAAATGGGTATCTCCATGAGGTTTTATTTTCAGTACTCCTGTCTATGCATCTGTTTGTCACTTGTGCTGATCCATATAAGAGAGTATGTGTGGTGTGGTCCAGGGCCAGCTCAGTGCCCAAGGAGATTCTAAGATGAAGGGAACAAGCAAAAACTGGGAGTCGCTGAAATGAGAGGAGAGCTGGGAGCAGGCAGACCTTGAAGAAGCTGAAGGGACCATTGGGTCCCTTCTTTAAATCCCAAAATATCTCCTTAGTGGTTTTCTACCAGCATAAGGGAAGATAATGGGTGGCAGACCCTCTAGTTGCAGCACCAGAGTTGAGAGAGTGAAACTAACCTCCAGCACACCTTGTGTTATTTAACAGCCTAGTCTGTCTTTCATAGTGTAGCTCCTTGTGCATCTCAAAGCTGAGGGTATGGGTTGTGTCAGGAAAAGAAGCTTATCGAGTCACCAGCATGGTGGGTTCAGGAGGCAGGAAAGCCTGTTGTAGAGTTCAAGGATAAGCAGAATACCAGGATGCAAAAGAAGACAGAAAAGAGCCTCATCTTGTGTTGTAGTGGGGTGACACGTGTATATGTGATTGTGAGAGTGCAAAGCCCTTCTCTGACTGGAGCAAATGCTGATATTCCTTTTGGGATGCTGTGGCTGGACCTTCCCACAGGACTTCATCTGCAACTTCCTCTCAGTGCTGAATGTAAGCAAGCGGGAAATCTACCCTTCCTGTCAATCAGAGCTTCCCCAGGAACAGCAGAAGGACAAAACTGGCAGGATTCTTGGCAGTTTTGCCACTGCCCATAGGGTACTGATTATCATTAATGAGTCTTATTGATTTCACAGTACAGCTTCTTGGGAACAACAGGAGAAGCCTGTTTGCAGACTGAGAAACGTAGCACATCAGTGGGGCATATTTGGGAAGTTATCTGTGCAATCACGAGGACTGGATTTTTTTGTTGTTGTGTTGTTTTCTTAAATAAAAGGCTAGGTTCAGCATCAGTCTGTGATTTTGAGAGCCGCATCCTTCCCCAGTCTCATCAGGAAATCATTCCACTTACCACCGGTGAGTAGGTGAATGGGGTTCTCAAGCCCTCACATAAACTGTGTTCTCAGCTTCAAGAGAGCGAAGGAGTTGCAATGTGACAAGAGCCTCTCAGGGTTCTCTGGGTCTGATGCTTTCAAGACAGCCTGGGTTTTGTTTGTTTTAGTGTTGGTTAGGCTCTGGCTGCTGCATTGCTCCACCCAGGAGGATGGTGCTCTTTGCCCCGTCTTCTTAGTAGCAATCATTGTTCTAGGGTGTGGAAATTAAATCTCCAGATTCCAAGCCCTAACTGAAGGGCAGTGTGTGGAAGGATTCCCCCTTTACCTAGACATTGTGTCTCCAGCTCATCCTCCCCCCGCCCCAGCTCTAGCAAGGAATGCCAGCAAAAACAAGTGCTGTTTGTTTGTTTGTGTTTTACTGTAAAACTGAAAATAGGAAAGTTACTGTGGGGATTTTTTTTTTTAAACAAAACAGATGTTTCCCAACGCTTTTACCCTCTTGGTTTAAAGCTCCTAATTTCTGTCAAAACACCCATCAGGCAGTCACTCTATAACTAGCTGTACTCAGGCCACCAGTGACATCCTGTTGCCTGCCCTGAGTTTGGAGTCCACAGGGGGTTTGCAGCTCCCAGAATAATTCCAGAGCAGGAAAGGTGAGATTTTGAGACTAACTCCATCCTCTCTCCACAAGTTGTTCTCTTAAATTATTAAAAAAAAAAAAAAGCAACCTCCCCATGCAGATAGCCCTTTTTAAAACTAGACAATGCTTCCTCTCCCTGCCCTCCTTCTTGCAGTGTGGTGAATGGCAGTGTCTCCCAGTGGGAGGTGATGGGAGTCCGGTGATATTCATCCTTCAGTAATTAGTTAATTAGCACAGCCCTCTACCTTTCAGCCTGCACTTCTTAGCATCACACCAGATTTCTGACCTGTGAGGACTTTGAAGGGACAGCTTGATCCTTAAGCCCATCAGCCACATGCCAGCCCTGGCTGGGGCAATGGTCTGGAGCTCTGGGCAGGTGCCAGTTGTGCTCCGCCAGCCGCATCCTTCCATAGGATAAGCGTGGCCCACAATACTGGGGACTCACCTCTGAGGAGGTCAAGTTAACCCTCAAAGATATCTGTACCCAGAATTCCCTCCCTGCGGTGTAGAGGGGAGAGGAAAGTTTTAGTCCCCTCAGCAGCTGGAGGTGTGGAACACAGCTAGGGGCAGGATGCCAAGCCTGCTGGCTCACTGACCTGACTGGTGTGGCAAATCCCCTTTTCCCAGGTTCCTGAGGGTAGCTGTGGCCACGAAAAGTACTTGGAAAAGTTTCCCCATCATTTGCAAAGCCACCCTCAGAGTGAGGCCACCTTACAGAGTCTGTTTAAAATGAAAGAAAGGAAAAGAAAGTATAAAATGAAAACATTCCCTCGTTGCCTCATCTCCTGATCTTTCACTTAAAAGTAAAGGAAGTAGAACATTTTAAAGCAGCTTTGTTTCTATGGATTAAATGAATTGAAATGCATCTTCTTTCTCTCTTGAATTTCTGCCCTCAGCCAGGTAAAGAGCTGGTCCACTGAAATATTGACTATAATTAGCCCAAGATTTGGATTTTTTTTATCTCTCTATGAAGCACAGATCTTTTTTTTTGATTACCATCAGCCCTCTATCATAGCTGTTCCAGTGTAACACTTCCCCTTTGATATGACAATGACTTTGTAGGGAGAAAGGACCTTTGCTAGAAGAATTGTTTCAAGAATTGATGGAGAGTGAAACCAAATTGGCAGCATAAAATTTAAAATTAAAAAAAAAAAGAAAGAAGAAAAAAGGAGATGGGGGAAGGAAAAAGAGCACACCTTGGAGTACAGATGAAGGGGGAGGGAGCCAGCTCTGTGGAGAAAGGAGAGAGCATCGCTAACAGACCAGCTTAAAGCCCTCTTAACAATGTGCAGTTGTTCTCCCCAGCTCGCCCATTGATTTCCTTCTGCCCTCCATAGGCCTGGCTGCAGTGAAACCATGTGTCTTCCAAGCGATGCTGAACCGAATCAGATTTTGCTTTTAGTTGCTCAATCAAATTTTCCTTCCTTGAGCTTAGAAGGCACACTTGGGACTTTATAGTAATTGCCTCCCCACGCTGAACTGCTGATACCTTTATTGGATTGGCATAGGGTTTCAGAGGACTGTGTTTAACATGCAGTGAGCCGCAGCAATGCAAACAGCTCCAGTGTTTAAACAAGCATCCGTTAGGCCAGGAAACAAGACAGTGCCAGCCCATTTGGTGCTCTTTAGAGCTGGCAGCTTAAGTGGAAGGGTGCAGCAGGGTTTGCTAGGGGGAGGGGGCAGGATGGGAGAGTCACAAATGCAGTGTCAGGAAAACAAGCAAAGCATCTCTGTAGGTTTGTGAGGAATGAGCCGAGGAGGGGGGGAACACTTGCGACTGGGGACATGTGCAAAGCTCATTAATATCTCATTATGTTCGAATTGCAGTCTCCCAGCAGATTGGCATTAATGTGTGATGTGCTGGAGGAAGGGGCTGCAGGAGAGCAGCAGGGATATTTTAAGCAAGTTATTTTTTTTTCCTTTACATTGAAGAAGTGGAAAAAAACAGTGCATGCCAGAAAAACCACGATGTTTTGTGCATCAGCCCAATACAGTACACTTCATCAAACAGGAACAGTGCTCAGTCGGGCTTATCATAGTACTCACTAACATCTTTCAGTATTTCCAATAAACCTCTTTTATTTTCAGAAGTGCTGAAGTCTGTTGTAAAATTTGGCTCTCTGTGAAACTTCCAACATTCAGCATCTCAGCACAGGATGAATTCTCCTTACCCCCAACCGGAGGGATTGGGGAGTGCGGGACAGGGGGGTGATACTTTGACATTTTTCTCCTGATGTCTGAAATACTTCTTCTCCTGTTTCTATACTGAAATGGCTTTTGTTTTATCCTTAAGTGGAGCATTGCAGTCATTAGCTTATCAGTTGATAAGCTCCAGTCATTAGCTTATCAGCTGACATCAGTGCCCGGACTTGCTTCTGCAGGACCACATACATTTTTCTGATAAAATCTTGGCTGCCATGTTACTGGGAAAAGATCCATTAGTTTTAGGGCCAGTTATTCCTTGACTTTCTATACCTGAACACATAAGTCCTCTTAGAAAATAAGAGGCAATTCCCAGCCATGGTTTATCCAAAGATGAACAAACAATCAAGGACTTTATGTAGCAGGATCTCTCCTCCCTGTGCTCCCAGTTGCTGAGTTGCATGATTTATCTCCGTAAACTTTCGCTGGGAAGATTGGAGTCCCAAGAGGCACTGAGAATCTATTTCTTTCTGCTTTCACGCAGAAGTGTTTTACTAACAGGTACCAAGGAAACCTATGGTTTTTGCTTTCCCACAGACACCTAGTTATTCTGCTATTGCATACAAAAATCATTTTAATAGGTGCTGTTTTGGAGGAGACATTTATAGCCAAACTGTAAGAAAATCATTCTTCTTCAACTCCTTTTGTGCTACAAGAGCAAAACAATGGTTAAATTAGTCCTGACTCTTACAAAATGCTTGCAAGCCCATAGATCTTGGTTCAGACTGAGCATTATGTTTGAACTTTATTGCCCAGGCTATTTGTTATGTGTTTATCCTTCCTAGTAAACTTTCTTTTGCTTTTATGGAACAATATTGGAGCCCTCCAGTGGCCAAACTTATCATTCTGAGGAATGGAGTTCAAGTTCTGCCAAGGAGGTTGATTTTTTTTCCTTCTCTATTAAAAAATTAATTTGGTGATCTTTTTATATTCAGAATTTATGTGGAGTTAATTTGAGACACAGCATCATATGTGAAAAGTGAGGAAAGTTAGGAAAAAGAAAAAAATGCTATTTTTGCCTATCTAGGATCTCCACGTATTCATTCTTCTATATTTTCAAGAATTTAATGAGTTTGTTGTTTAAATAAATTAAATTAGAGTACATTTTCTGAGAGGATCCATTTTCACATACAAAGCAGAGAAAATACATTTCAAGTATCATGACAGTTCACATTTCCTTAAGTGACTCTTATCAGTTCTGTGGCTTTTTATCTATGACATGGCTGCTCTGTTCTCTAGCAAAACCTAATTTTTGGACACGACATTGTCATTTGCATCAGGGACCTCGACAGGCTGAAGATTTTGGCCTCAAGGCTTCCTTGTCTGCAGCTCCTGCTGGTGTTTTTCCCTTTCCATGGCCTTTTACTGTGGTACCCACTCTCTAAGTGGAAAAAAGCGCTTTTGTTTATATTGTATGCCCTGTATATTAGTAAGAGGAGTTCTCTTTATAACGGATGTTGAGATCCTTTAGAATAACAGATAAAATTGCTTACTTATGCCTCTTCATGTTTGATAGTTATCACAGCTCTTCCTCCTTCCAAACTGCAATAAGAGTCTTTGGGAACCCAAAATCAGATAGGTAGGTCATGATTATGTTGGAGCTGGGAGTTTTGGGGGGAGATGGGGGATGAACAGGGGAAGAGGAGAAAGTATCATCATTTGTTTATATTTCAGTAGGATGACCACAGTCTGGCATTCAGTCCATGTTCAAAAAGCAGCAAAGCAAGTAATTAAGGCTGTTATTTTGCTCCAACTCTTCTTTATTTAAGGGTTACTGGAAATAACTCTATACCACCTTGCATTGTATAGCTACTTCTTTATAAAATCATGTATTATCATCGAAATGCTTCACAACTAGAACATTTGAAATCTGGTAGAGGGAGGGGAGGGTTCTGTTTGTTTTGTTTTAGTAAAAAGCTTCTAAGTAATTTTTCTTCTGCAGGCACTGTGGGTATAGGAACCATTGTACTGGGTCATCTCAAAGAGGCATTTAGCCCAGTGTCCTCTCATCAGTGAGCAGAGTAAGAAACAGAGCAGGCACACCGTTAGCCTTTCCTGGCACGTGTTCCCATCTTCCAGATACGCCAGGTCTAAGAACTTCCTGTTGAGTCCATCTGTACACAGTTTGCTTTTGTAGCCCCCTGCATACATGAAGGTTTGTTCTTATTCCTGAAGGGTGCAGTGAAAATGAGGAAAGCCACGAAAACACTTGTAGCAGAAGCTTCTTGCTTGCACTGCATATAGGGGCACGTTATGCAAATTCCTTTCATCCTCAGTAGCTGGAATTCCTGGAGCAACTGTAGGCATTGTGTCCTTTCATGCTTTTCATGTGAGTTGGAGAATTGCTGGAGGAGATGAATGCCCAGCTTCAATTGTCTTTTTGAGGAAACTACTAATGAGGTCACTTGTTCTCATGGTTTTATCCAAGACCTGTAAACACCAGCAAAGCAGGGAAGAAAGCAGTCGGAAAGATGGGGAGAGGCTGATCACAGCATGTGAGCGTGCACGAGCAAGAAGAGGCCCTTTGGCTCTCAGAAGGAAGGCTCATGCTCTAAAGCCTCTTCGCCTTCTGCTGCCACCGAACTTACGTGTGAGGCTGAGAGATCTGAACTGTGAAAATACAGGGAACAGGGACAACAGAGCCAAAAAGATGGGACTATGCAAGGGGGGAGCAAATGTTTCCCACCTGCCTGATGCACATTTCACATGCAGCCCCCTGAAGCCTCGCATCACTACACGGAGCTGCTATGGCTGTGGTAGCTCGCCACTCGTTTGTCACAGCCACCTCTCATGGCTGCTGGCACCCAGGTGGGAGCTTCAGGAGGAGGCAGGGACCGGTTGTAGCTCTTAGGCAGCAGCACAAGAGCAGCTTTATCCCCAGGGAGGGTACTCCTGCCTCTACTAAGAGAGGTTGGAGCATAAGCCAGGAATGCCAGAGCACACAGGCTGTCTGCAGCCCTGCTGTGCTGAGCCCAAGAGGCGAAACTGTTGGGTTCTGTGGTTTAGTCTGAATCCTTGTGGTTTGAACCTCTGCTCGATAGTGGCTGTGCGGGGAGACGGCATTCCCAAGAAGGGCTCTGTGCCCTGCTGTGTTCCCCCACAGCTCCTGAGGGAGTCTTTTACCCAGTACCCACTGGGTAGCTCTTTGTTTGGTAACATTTACAGGCGCTTTATGGAGAGAATGTCATTGGGTAGTTTATGTTGCTGTACAGAGACACAGGGAACACTCGATGCGAAATGTATCTGCTTTAGTTTCAGACATTGCAGTCCTTTCTCGTTAGCAGGGAGAGGAGAAGTCTGCCACTACTTTACTGATGAGTCAGTAAAATCCTCTATGTTTACAGTGTTCAGTGTTTCTAATATGATTATTGCAGGTCTGAAACTGGAGTTTGGCAATACCAGAAAGCTTTTGGTTTGGGGGGAAAAACAAAAGAAAAAAACCAAACCAATCAAAACAAGTAGTGACTTATGTCCCAAGACATACTGAGACCACGGTCTTCTGCAAATCCTACAGATATCAGGACTCACAAGGTTTGTTCTTGGCCTCGTGTCTTCCACCTGGCATTGAAAAAAAGTCAGTCTCAGGCAGCTGTGCATTTTAAAGCTGGGCCCTTAATGTAATTCTGAAATATGCTAATTGCCAGGCTTTTGTTTTCATTTGACTGTTTTGAAAAGCTTAGAAGAAAGGAGGAAAAATAAAGGACTATTGTAAATACCCCTAGGAAAAACCTCAACCTGCTGCCCATGTAATTTCCTTTAAAAACAAACTTTTGTACTGTAGGAAGCTTTATCACGCAGCAGAATTGCACACAATTCTATATGCCTGATATCTACATGATTTTATATCATTTCTTAAGCATGTTTGCTCGTTGTTAAAGTTGTTACTAAGGTTACTAAACTGTTATTAAAGAAGGAAGAAGTGCTTGCTTACTCCAAAGCTTGTCTGTGATTCCCTGATATCTGTGCGTCTAATTAAAAATACTTTTGTTCTCTCTCTACAGACTTTGCTTAGACCATTATGGTTATAATACTACTATTTGTCTGGGATTCAAACTCACAGCCCCTCCTGCTACATCTTCCCTTATCCTTGCTTCTTTTCAATCACTCAATTGAGCATGTAAGTTAGTTACTAAGCAAAAACTTGGAGCTGCACGACCTTCTTTCCCTTGGCACTGCAAGGAATTAAGACTCTTTCCAAGAGCAAATGTAATATCATAATTATAGGCCAAACGATGAAGATTTCAAGCTTATTTTCTTAGAGTTTAGTGTGACAAAACTGAAGCCTTTGGAAATGAAACTGGGGGAGAGACCCAACCCACGCAGACAGAAATCTTTATTAAACACAGATGTCAACAGCAGCAGCATGTAATTAGTGCCCTAATTGTGACTGGGCAAATAATGTTGGTGGCTTGGGGAGGGTCCAGATAGAGGCATCTGACTGTGAATGTACCTCTTTTTCAGCTAGTTACTAAGGCTCCCTTTAAGGTCAGTGAAAAGAAAAAGACACTTCTGGAGCATGATTCCTATCTCGGCCTGGTGTAGGAGATGTGAATTGCATCCTTAAGGCTGGAACGAAACGACTTGTTCTTGCCTGCAGCTTTCTTATGGTGCCTGCAGGAGCTTCCAGATTCTTTCTGTCCTGTTCACAGCGCTCCCTACACTAACCCCTTCTTTTTCCCCCCAGAATAAGAAAAAAGAGGTGCAAACGCACGTATTGAGCTGAGAAGATAGCAGATATTTTGTATTCCCATTGGCTGGGGCCAGGATTTGGGAGATTTGAGACCACTTCCAGCTCTGCCACTGGCTTTAGGCAGCTTCCTGCTCTGTGTTCTTAAGTGAAATTCAGAGATTGAATACGTTTGCATCTGAATGACAGCATTTAAATGCTAAATGATGGGTGAGGGAGGGGTGGAGGGGGTTGACACACAATTAAGTTTACTTTTCTTTTTAAATTCAGCTCATCTATGTTTTTCTCTGAGACCAAAATCCACATAATCCTCGTAGCAGCCCAAGAATACTTTGTCTGCAGACTAACAATTAAAAGTCTTAGTGCTAGGTGGCTCATCACTCCTAAAACAGGAGAAAAAGGTAGGGATGAGAAGTCTTTTAAAAAGGAAAATAAGATTAGTGGAAGACCATTATACAAATTCACACTGGCTATTAATGCATTTCTATGATTTATCTAACAGAAAGCTGATGTCTGGTGCTTCATACCTTCAAGGTGTTTAGGAAAGGGCTGTAGTGTTTTAAGTCACTTGGTCTTACCTACAGCATCTAACAATAGCAAATGCTTTTTGTATTCTTGCATTTATCTGACACTGTTAAAGGCACAAACTCTCAGCGGTGAATGGGACTTGAAGTCTAAATTTAATTTTAATTAGCTGCTAATATATGCTTAGTATGCAGGGATTGCTGGGATCAAAACCCATATGAGTATCACGGACAGTTACTGCCTCTGCATGTGTGCACGTATTCGGAAAAATCAGGGAAATTTTTCTTTGACAGCAAAAGGGAAAAAGCAAAAAACTCTGTCTTATGTATGCTGGGCATGTATAGACATCTACAGCATTCTGAGTTGCAGTTCCTTCCCTTGGAGGGCAGTTTTCAAAATACACAAATAGAAAAAAGTGCCTGATAATAATCTGGCACAAAGCCACAACTGGGAATTTGAGCTGTTTGGCTACTCAAGATGTTTGGCAGAACACTGCCCACCTTTCTTCTGGTCATCTTTTTGGTTTGCGTGGAGAGATCTCAAAGCTTTACACTCCCTTGGGATTTTTGCAAACTTCCTGCCATTGCTACAGTGAATTGAACCTCCCAAACCCAGCAGCTTGGGGAATTGGCCTGCAGACAGGCTGCTGCTGCTGTACTCTGGGACACTGTTGCTTTAGCTAAACTCTGAGTAGAACAGAGCATCTTTATGAGTAAATGGCTTAAGAAGGTAGGGATGTGATTTCCCCCTAGTAGCTGACACTTCCAAAAGCATTTAATGGTAATTCATTCAATGAAGAGCATTCAATGCTGTTCTGGTGATGAGGTATCTGCAAATTTCATTTAATAGCTTTACGAGGGCAGAGAAGGCAGTGGGACATCTACTCACAAGACTGGTCACTGCTGAGGTGAGTCCTTCCCTGCCTGTCAGTGTAGTTCCCCTAGACCAAGCATGGGCATCTGCAACTGTGCAGTCACACTGTTGAGGAGCATACTGGGGGCACTGACAGAAATGGTCCAGGCAGTCCACTGGAAGGGCATGAAAACCAGGAATAAAGAATATGATTGCTTGGGCAGGGATTCACAGGATTGCAACAAAGTGCATCCTTTTTAGGATCTGCTCTTTGGGGAAGGTGAAGCCAAGTGCACACAGGCAAATCAATGTGTATGTATATTCAGACTAATGAGGTGAGAGAGGAAGGGATTTATCCTGGGTTGGAGGCAGCTTCTGTAGATGAAATAAGGAAGGTAAGACCTGAGCAAAGGTCTTGGTCTGACGTTGTTGTTCATTGCACAAACCATTCTTTGTATTTTAGGTTGCTTAGGGTACTCAAGGTGAAGCTTGTACTAAATATTGTGCTGAATCAAGGCCTTCATTTGCTTAAAATCTATCTTTTTCTTTACACTTCATCAGTAGACTTAAATAGTACACATCTGTAGTTCTCCCCACACATCAGGTTCAGCCTTGAGACTCTGACTCTAATAATTGCTGGGATCTGGGAGACCAGACCTGCTTTTCCATTAGTTGTGCTGTGTGCCTTTGTGGGGCCTGAGGTCACCTTGAGGTGAAGGTGCTGAGGCCACAAAGAACTGAAGTTTGTATGGTTTACTTGGCCATATTTAGGGCAAATCTGCTACTGAGTGCTGTCTGGCCTTTCGCCCATGGCAAATAGCTTTCAAACTGTGCTCTGAATAATTCAGAACACGTCTGGGGCACCCCGTACAGTCCTTTGATTCCTTGAGTCTTCACGATCTTCAGTGATCCTGCATTTTTTTCCCTCTCAGTGTTGGCAATAACTTGTATTGAAGCCAAAAAATGAAGGTAAAGAAGAGTTGTTCCATCAGACATAGTGTCCATCTCTGAAGAAATTTTGATGCAGAAGAAATTGTCATATCAATGGATCCCTAGTTCCTAATTAATTTAATGGGACCCATTCCTGGAAGTGTTCAAAGCCAAGTTGGATGGGGCTCTGAACAACCTGGTCTAGTGGGTGGCATCCCACCCATGGAAGGTGTTTGGAACTGGATAATCTTTAATGTACCTTCCAACTGAGACCATTCTGTGCTTCTGTGACCTGAGGACTTCAGCGCCTCTCAGGACTGGGCCATGGATTTTGTCCAGGAGTCTTTCAAAACTGCTGCTGCATGCATTTTTTGAAAGAGATATGCAAAATCAGGGCAAACAAGCAGTTCTTGCATTGTTCTTCTTTCCTAGAGATGGATCAAGCTGATTTTGCTGTTCAGGGAATTGTTTGGCTGAAGGAAAAAGCCTATTTTGGGTGTCTCTGACATAATTTCTCTTTTAGAATTTTCAGGTTTTGATTTTATTATTTATTTTTAAATGGTCTATACCTTAGCACAAATTTACTTCCAAACTCATCTGTCCCATGTTTATTTTCTTCCTTTCCCCAAAAGACATGTCTCAGTAGCATAATGACAATTAGAATTTAGAAAAAATACAAGTACTTTCATTCATTACTATTCAAAGAATTCATTTCCCTCCCCTTCTTCCCATGCTTGAGTCTCCTTTTCAATGCTTACTGCACTGCTGATTGTTTAACCTGTACTTGGATAACCTACACTCCTTTAAAAGTATTTGTCCTTGCAAAGAACTCTTCAGGTCACCTGTGTTCTCAGACAAGGTGCCCAGTCAGGCACAGGGCACAGCTGGGGAAGAGCAGGGTAAAATCACCATTTTGTTTTCAGCACAATATAAGTTGATTCACAAGACTTTTTTTTTCCTTTTTTTAATGTGTTAGTTGTGGAAATCTGTTAATCTGATATTTAAATTATTTTTAAGTGAAAGTTTCATTTATGATGTTTCCCTGAGAGGGTGACCAAAATGAGTGGGCTTGAACAGGTACAGTGTATAGACTATCAGGCTTTCATTTCCTTCTTTTTCTGATTGTATCAAACACTTTGCTTCCAAAAGCATGAACTTGAAATTAGTCGTGTGGAAGAATTCCTGAAATTACTTACCCCACATTGATTTGAGGAACTGGAAGATGCTGCTCCATGCAACTGTGGAATGAGTGGCCGTATTGCCATGAGGTGGTGAGTGCTGGCAGTCAACACCAGTGAAGTGAATGGGTGACAGCCATGCCATTTCTGAGTTCAGCCTTCTGTCAGACTCCTGTTGATCTTGTAGATATCATATACTAGACAGGCTTTGGCAATAAAAGAGGTTGAATAGAACCTCACAGTCCATGGAAACCAATGGTGTCGTTGGGGGAGTACGGTCACACCTTCTGTCTGTCTTAGAGTTTCTCCAAAAACATTCTGGAGTGTTATATTATGCACATAGACAGTGGTATGGCAGTATTTTGTGAGCAACTGGATAGTAATTTGCTTGCTCTAAGCATAGGAAGGGCTTTTCCCTTGCAGATTAGATTAGATAAGATTTTAGTCTGTCAGTCCTGAAATCAGAAACAGAGCTCATATTCTACCACTGCCTTAATGATGAGAAAAGCAGAGGCTATTTCAGAGAGCTGCTCTTCCTTTGTAGAGCACAAGAACCCTTTCCTGTCCCAAATGCCCCCTTGCTAGGCAGGCAGAGTGCCACCAGCACACTTCACTAGCCTGCTATGGCTTGTGCCCATCCAAGAATGAACTGGGACAAGATTGTCCCCAGGAAACCATTTCTAGTGTCACATACACAGTTTAAAGAGCTAGTGAGCAGTGAATGAGTAGCTATGGTGCCTGTGCAATAACACTGGGTATGGTGCTTTGCTGCTTCTTAGTTTAAAACTCCAGAGGTTCCTGCATCTCTTTTCTACCCTAATTTGCAGAACTTCTTTGGGAGGTACAGCTTTAATCATCTGCAGTGCCTGCTTTTTATCATTAGCCTCCCTCCTGTCCAGATACAAAGCAGATGGGGAATGTTTTCAAAGGGTGAAGACTTATCAGCACAACTCCCAGACAAGTCAATTAGAGGTTGCCTGACTAAATCCTCATAACGTGCTTTGAAAACGTAGCTTGTGCCGTCTGCGAGGACAGAGAGCACAGAGCTTGGCTGTTGGGTCTGAGAGGGAGGACTAGACACTGCCAGCTCAGTAGTTCAGCTCTCAGGCTCTTAACACCTTCATTAAGACTTTTGCACAAACAGAGGAGTGCTGGCACTCCTGAAGTGATGAGGTTACTGCTTTGCCAGTGTTTACCTTATTGGGCTGAAATGGGATTGAATTGGATGGATCTGAAGAGGAGGAAGCCATGTAGATCATACACTTGGGCACGAATGCTGTTTGACAGTGATGGCAGCATTTCATCCATGAAATAATTTGTGCTCTGAAGTTCAGTTAAACTTTCCATACAATGTCCTTGCATTCAGGTTTTCCTGAGCTGTTTTAGCACACATCAGCATCCCTACCTGGCTGACTGAGGGCAGGTGGAGTCACAGCATTTACCTGATTTGACTTCAGTGCTGTTGCTATTTTGCTGTCATCCAGAGCCTTTATTGTTACCCTTCTTCCCGGTTTTCTGCTTGATCTCCCTGTGTGATCCAGTTCCCACTGGTGGCTGGGAGCCTGACAGCTGACTGGGACAGACAGCCCTGGTGAGGGTCTTGCACTGCTGGCTTTGCATTCAAGCAGTCTGGGACTCTTTCCTCCCCCTGCTTGTGAGAGCAACTCTTCCCATCTGACCAGCCCAGCTAAAATGCAAGGAAGTGGATTGTTTTTGTCCCTGTTAGCTCTTTCATCCTGATCATCGTCATTTAGTCCTGATCATCATCATGGTTATTACCAGGAGTAATTTTGTTCTTCTGGTGACCTGTCGACAAAAACAAGGATGATGATGAGTTCCCAGCAGCCCTTCACACCTTGGGTAAAAGGTGAAGGTTTGGCCTCTTTCCTGAGGCAGAGGTTACTCTGTGAGCCTGCAGAGTTAACAGGTTACTGGCTAGGTTGGCAGGATGAGGTTTTACCAACTTCAAACAGGTTTCACAACATGAATTTCCTGCATATTTGAAACATTGCCCTGGCCAGCAAGAGCTGGGCAGTCAGGCCCAGCATGGAAGAGCACAGCATGTGCTTTAAATGAGCAATTGTGCTCCAAAATCAATTTGCTACGTCAGGCTTCATCCTGTGAGTTAGCAGGCATCAGTGCCGTGTTTCAGCAGCGTGAGGAAATTCAGGTAGTAGGGGAGTGGTTTGATGCATGAAATACTTTCATTTGTTGGAAGTGGTGATATGTAACCCACTCCACTTCACTTGGCCACTTCTTTGAATTCAGCTCCAACAGGGGTGTTGAAAGGCTGTCCTCTGCTTCCCACCATCTCTGTGGGACACCTGCAGCAAGTGTCATTAGGAGGCTGCTGTGGAGCTGATGGACACTGGTGACAGGATGTGGCTGTACCTCAGGCAGAGGTGCTCTTTGGAACTGACTTTTGAATGGCAGTCTCAGAGGTGATACAGCAAGGAAGGATGTGCAAAAAATAAGGAATCTTTTGAAAGGTTGAATTGCTGGCATGCAAATGGCAATGCTGATTATTCCTTACTAATCTCAGATGTGGTGGTTATGGTCATTATGTCCTCACTTAGAAGAACTGTCATGTCAAATCCGCTTGCTTAGTGTCGCTTCACAGCCACCCCTGGGACACTTCCTAAGTTGTTGATAGGATTTGAGCATGGCACAAGAAGTTAAGGAGGAAACTTGACTCAGTCTTCAGTGTGCAGGTTGGAGACTGCTGAATCGGGATTGTGTTTCGTGGAGCTTCTGGTAAGCACTCCTGTTGGAGATGGAGGGTATCAAGATCTGCCTGGAGAAGCTCTGGGAGAAAAGTGGGGCAAGCTTAGGAACATCTGGAAGAAAAGGTGCTAAGACAAACAGATTGATGGAAGGGAGAGTCAAAATCCTGGAGAAAGGGCCAAAACTGAGTTGTTGCCATGGAAGGGAACTGAAGGCCGTTTGAGCATGGATGGATGACTGGTGAGACAGATTGATTCAACATGAAATGTGAAAAAGATCAATTTTTAACAGAAAGAGTCACAGAAGAGCATGTGGAGAAGATGATAACCCTTGTTTTTTGTAAACATGCATATTCTCTGAGGAAGTTGGATTTGAGCTTTGGCTAGTTTCTCTGCTTTTCCACAGGGAGCAAAGATAGCTACAGGGCAGGGCATGTTCTATTAGAGCTGGGGAACGAATGCACCAGACATCTCACAGTTGTTGCTCTTGCCTTGTATTGAAGTGGCTGCAGCTGCCTTAGAGGAAAGGCAGAGGCAACATGTCCACTGTGTAGCTGGTACACAAAAGCATCCATAAAAGTGACCCTAAGCCTCCTTGTCTGGGGGCTTACTGAGTAGAAGTGGACCTGTGTTAGACCCTGTGAATAGTGCTCAGCCTCTACCGGCAAAGAGAGAATTTAGTCTCTTGGCTTCCCCACCTCCCCCCTCCTTTTTTCTTTTTTTTCCCCTTCTTTTCTCTCCTTTAAGGAGCAATGAAAGGACTAGTCTGCCGCCACAGCCCTAGTCACTCCCCATGGATGACTGGAACAGCCGCCTACCACAGGCAGCTCAACAGTGGAGGATGGGCCGGCAAGTGGCTCGGCTGTTGCTATAACAACAGTACCTCTGTCTCATTTCTTTTGAAAAATGAATTGCTGCTGGTGAGATGAAGCGGAGCAGATTCTCCTCACAGATGAAAGCCCTGCCGACAGCCTCAACACACTCTTGTTTATCTATTGGGTCTGTCATGGCACGTCCAAGCAGCTCTGCCGAGAATTTCAGGACGGGTTGGATCAGACCATTCGGGTGCGCACGTGTCTGTGTGGTTGCGTGCACAGCCTCTGTCCTCCTGCCTCTCCTCCAATTGAGAGTCATTTAAAAAGTCAACCTGCCAAAGTTTGACCTTTTCTTGCTCTGCAACTGAAGTTTCTCCAAAGGCATATAAAGAATAGGAAGTCCTGTTTCACTGTCTTCAGCTTTGGGGTAGAAAAGTGCTGTGAAATGCAGGTCCATCAGCCAAATATTTTGTGTGAATAAAGCTAAAGGATTATGAAGCTGTGAGGGGTTTATTTTGTTTTAGTATTTTCCTTTTATTTTGATATTTTCCTTTTATTTTATGCATCAGCAGTCTTCTGCTCCTAGACAAAAAGCTCTCAGGTCCTGCTAATATCTCCATGATGCATATTGTGAAATATACACAAACTATATTGTAGCACTAAAAAGGAGAGGGAGGGTACTGTACAGGAGAATATCTTGCTTCAGGGATTGCTTTTATAGTGGGAAGGGGAAGTGCTGGTGTTTTAGTCAAAGACACTGTGGAGTCCTGCTGGTGGCAAACTCTTTGCCAGGATATGGTCAGTGCATGATATTCAAACCAATCGAGAGTTAGCATGGTGATTGGGAATGAAATGAAGATACAAAAATGAGTGTTTGCATTGAAATAATTTGATAAAGGATATTTCTGTCTTGTACCCCAAAAGAGGAGATGTATGGTTCCCAACCCCCTCAAAATGCTGGAGCCTAGGTGCTTCCCCACCTGCAAAGGCTGTACCCAGCATGTTGCCTTCAAATAAACCTCTCATGTTAAGATTCTGTCTACCTACAGTTTTCCAATGAGCAAACAGGCAAACAGATTAGTGCCTCTTAACCCTCCAAATCCTAAAACCTCTGAAGGAAAATAATGTGGAGCTACAAACTTAGAATAGGTTTAATTTAATTTTTTTTTTTTTTGCAACAGGGCACAGCTTCTGTATGTTTCATCTTTGATGGAAAATAGTTGCCCTGTCAAGGTGTTGTAATGCATGATAAACATGATCCCGCCTTTACTTTCACTAAAGTCATATATTTGTACAGAGGGACGTCCCAGTTCCAGCACGTGATGAAACTTTAGGAACTGATATTTTTAGGGCTGGTTATTTGCCACTAGATAGTTTTGCTTCTTTTGGTAAACATTCATGTCCAAATAAGATGACGGATTCAGGATATATTCGTAAATTATGTGAAACTCAAAAGTGTGAAACCATGTGAAAGTGTATTCTCTTTCCAATATTTTGTAAAGGATTTCTTCAAACTGTTGCAAAATGTATGGAGTCAGTTCATTTGTATTCTTCAGGAGTTAATCGCTCTCACTAATCCCTGCCTTGTCATTGAGACAAATTTTTTTCACATCTTTTCCTTATATGAACTTTGCTTCAGGACCAGAAGCCTGCCACCAGGTCCTGTTCTTACTTTAGCTCAACATTTGGTCAACATGAACTCGGTGCAAAGGGCCATGGCAAATTTTGAACATTTCTACAAATCCTGATTTTGTATGTGCATGCCCACTGAACTTGGTCTTGAGTCACTTGCCATTTGGTTAATATTTTCCTGATGTGGAAGGCAAAGAAGGATAGTGCGGTGAGATGGCTTAGGAGCGAAAATGGGTGATTTCAGTGATAAGCTGTGTGAGTGGCCCATTAGGGGAAACATTTAAATATGCTATTTTAACCCATTGTATCAACTCTGTTACTGACCACCTGCCCCTGAGGCCAGCTTGTGCTCTTTCTTTTCTTGCCCTGGAGTTGTGCTGCTGTCCTTGTGAAGTGGTGCCATTCTGCATTGTCCATTCCTCATCTCCAGGGTTGCATAAAGATCAGTGAAACAAACTCAGCTGCAGTGTTCTGCTGCATGCCAGTTACACTGGTCAAAAAGCAGCAAGGGAGCTGGGATGCCATACACTGGTGTTCAGCTTAACATAGGTTTTTGGGGGAGGGAAGCAGCAGAGGTGAGAGCTGTATCATAAATTCCCTTGTGGGATCTGATTTTGATCCTTCACACTAGTCCTGGGTGTTGGCTTACTTTCCACATGGCTGCTAACTGGCACGGATCCAGGCAATTACCACCCCTGGGCAAGCACCTCTTGCTAGCAGAGCTCTCTGCTGGGAGATGAGTTCTGCTGTGGGGCTTTATACACTGCAGCCTGGTGGGTTCCTGCAGACCATGGCCAATAAACTTGACTATGCCAGGCCTTAATCAAGAGAGTATTGGTACAGTGTGCATTCCTGCCTGCATCTGCTGCCACACGCAGGACCCTGTTCCTGGGCATCTGCAGAGCTCATGGAGGCAAGAGTTGGGAGAGGAATGGGAACCCAGTGATGGGGACTCCACACAGGTGATGGGGAGGCCCAGAATAAGCTCCCAGCCTTCCTGGCCCCCACATTGCTGCAGGCTGATTCCCCATCACAACCTGAAGCACAGGGGAGAGGAGCTTCTTGATGCAAACCACTGGCTGTGCTGTTCCTATACCCCCAGAAACCAAGGGTGGGGAGAGACTCTCAGGGTATGGACAGTTCCTGTGGAACTGCACAGGTATAAAATCACAGGTTGGTTTGGGTTGAAAGGGACCTTAAAGATCATCTCATTCCAATTCCCCCCTTGCCATGGGTAGGGACATGTTCCACTAGACCAGNCCCCCCGCCATGGACAGGGACATCTTCCACTAGACCAGGTTGCTCAAAGCCCCATCCAAGCCTGGCCTTGAACACTTCCATGGGTGGGACATCCACAGCTTTTCTGGGCAACTTGTTCCTGTACCTTACCATCCTCACAGGGAGAATTTTTTTGTAATATCTAATCTAAACCAACCCTAATTCAGTTTAAAGCCATTCCCCTTTGTCCCATCACTGCATGCCCTTGTAGATAGTCCCTCTCCAGCTTTCTTGTAGCCCCTTAGGTACTGAAAGGTGCTCTAAGGTCTCCCCATGACCCTCTTTTCTTCCAGATAAATACCCCGACTCTCCAAATTCAGAGTTTTAAGACCAGACATATCAGAGGAGGAACCCAGCTACATGGCAGAGGCTGTGGTCAAGAGCAGCTGGTCTGTGTGGCACCACAAAAGCCAAGAAGCAAAGGAATTTCAGCCTGTGGGAGGCTTGGCACATACTGGTTTTGTGCAAGGCGGAACAGGCAGCAAAGTCTTGGTCACATATGCCAACAGGGGAA
The DNA here is from genome assembly GCA_013396755.1 of Sclerurus mexicanus. Taxonomy (NCBI): domain Eukaryota; kingdom Metazoa; phylum Chordata; class Aves; order Passeriformes; family Furnariidae; genus Sclerurus; species Sclerurus mexicanus. Next base: position 167,714 of record VWZF01001084.1, read on the forward strand.
CCACTGGGGACTCTAAGTCGCATGTTAATTGTTTCCCCATATTAAAAAAGCTCTTCTGCTCCAGTACCAATCAAGGAATTGATGGTCTGCTTAGACTCATAGACTTGCCTTTCTGCTTTGTTGTAAAGATCATACCTCTGCAGAGCACCAGCTACCTCAGTAGGTTGGTGTCTCATGCAGGTTCAGCTGCAGCTGCAGCAATGCATGTGTCGATCGTGTCCCTCTGCATTGTGTTCTGAAAGGGCCCACATAGGCCTGAAGGGAGAGAGAAGGGCACAGCCTTCTCAGAACCACTCCCTCCAAAATCAGGATGAGATATGAATTTGCTTGCCTGTCTTACACATAGGATGAAAGGGGAACCAGCCCTCTTGGGATGGGAGAAATAAATGGGATCTGGATTGTGAGAAGAAAGAAGGTTGAGGACCTCTAGGCTAGGGAATGGGTGGGAGCTGCATGACTGGGACTTTCATACCAGTAAAAATACTTCAAAAATTGATAAAATCTTTCAGTATTTTGTATTCTATTGTTCTAGTATCAAGGATGCGAGTGTGTCCTAAAGGCGTTTGCTAGAGCTGTGACCTCTTTGCTTCCTCCCCTCCCCACTATTGTTTTTTGCCTTAGCTGAAGAGGGATGCTTTTTTTAGCCTGGTATGTAAGTGAAGGACTTCACTTCGGTGTGATAGGGGAGGACTGTAGCTGGTTACAGTTCTTTGCTATGCTTCTTTTAACCTGAATTAAAGCTTATGTTAATACACTATTTTTTTAATAGAATTCTTATATTCTAATTTATTTGCTTTCTTGGAGACTTGTCTTGCTATCATTTCAGTTAGCTATTTATGTTTCACGTTAGCTCCTAACGCACAGCTAATTTCCTTTTTTTCATTATTTGATGGAATTAACATCATGCAAAAGGCTTTCTATTTTTTAGGGTGGATGTATTTTTTCCTCCCTGAAAACCGATTCTCAATATGTTTTGTATTCAAGAACAGAGGGCTAATCAAATGAAACTATGATAATGAATTTTTTAAAAGAAATACAGTGTCAACAACACGTTTCAATATAAGTAGTCAATCAACTGTATTGCAGGTATTTTTCAAGAAGCTTCTAGAAACTTCCAGCAAAAAAAAAATTCAGAGTAAATAATGAAGTTTAGTGCTCTTGTTTTTGGGGTTTTTTTTTGTTGGTCCAGTTTAAGACTCCTCACTGTGTTAGGCACTGTATAAATCTCATCACTGTGTGTCACTTGCTCTCTAAAATTCCGGTAGCTTAGAAAGCACAGACATATTTTACAATTCTGCTCTCCTGTTCAGGGAAAGGTTGCGGGGAGTGGGGGCTGGGGAGGTGTTTGGCTGTTTCTGTTTTCTGTCTTTTCAAATTGATCAAGGCATAATAAAGAAATAAAAGAAACTTCTCAATTAGAGTTTTTAAAACTTATTGTCACTGGTAGACTTGATGAGGAATATCTGTCATGACAATCCTGAGCACCTTTTTTGCATGTCCAAATGGTTAATTCTTTCCTCTTGTTTTTTTTCAGCTTCAAGAGACAGTCAAAAGGAAGTTGGAAGGTGCACGTTCACCACTCAATGGAGAACAGCAAAATGGAGTTTGTGATGGGAGCTTTTCTCCAACCAGCAAGCGGACACGGAAGGATGTGCCAGGCATTGAGGCAATCAACAGCTTGCCCAATAATTTGCCTTTGCCTGCTGTTTCTCCTCTCCACCAGCTTGACATGAAAGCTCCCCTGCCCCTGCAGAACAGTGGAACTCATGGTAGTGGTCTAGAAGAGTTGGGTGAAAATGGTGGGCTTTCTGAGATAAAGCTCCCTGTTAATGGCTGCAGTGAGCTAGATGATAGTTTTAACATCCTGCAGAACAAGGAGCTAAAGCAAGAGCCTTTGGATGACTCCAACTGCATAGACACTTCTGAAACATCTCTGTCAAATCAGAACAAGCTCTTCTCAGACATTAACCTGAACGATCAGGAGTGGCAGGAGCTAATAGATGAACTGGCAAACACCGTTCCAGAAGATGATATACAAGATCTGTTCAATGAAGACTTTGAAGAGAAGAAGGAGCCAGAATTCACCAGGCCTGCCACAGAGACTCAAGAGAGCGCAAGTGTGAAAAGCGATCCATCTCATTCTCCATTTGCTCATGTCCCGATAGGGTCTCCCCAAGTGAGGCCGTCTTCTTCCGGCCCTCCGTTTTCCAACGTCTCCACAGCCTCCAGCATAGCTTCTGTGTCCAGCGCCCCTCCAGCCCCGGTCCCTGCCGGCTCACCAGCAAACTGTGTTGTCCAGTCACCTCAGACTCCCAGTCAGGCCCACACTCCAGGCCAGACGCAGGCGCGCTCTGGGAATGGCTATCTCATGAACGCAGCAGCAGCGACCGCGGCAGGATCGGCGCCTGGGCCGGTGAACATGCCGAGCGCTGACCTGTCTCCAGCTGAGCAGCTCAAGCAGATGGCAGCCCAGCAGCAGCAAAGAGCCAAGCTCATGCAGCAGAAGCAGCAGCAGCAGCAGCAGCATCCAAATCAGCCCTCAAGCTGGTCACCTGTGGGGCCTCCATCTAGTCCCTATGGAGGACCTTTCAGTGCAGACAAACCAAATAGTCCAATGATGTATCCTCAAGCCTTTAACAACCAAAACCCAATAGTGCCTCCTATGGCAAACAATCCCCAGAAGACCACAATTAATAACTACCTCCCTCAAAATCACATGAATATGATCAGTCAGCAGCCAAATAACCTGGTCACAAACTCCTTGAGCAAACAGCCCAATATGCTTTCTTATGGCAACACCAAACCTCTGACCCATTTCAATGCTGAGCTGAGTCAGAGGATGACCCCACCGATGGCAAATCCCAGCAAGAACCCTATGATGCCATACATCCAGCAGCAGCAGTCCCAGCAGACACAGATGCAGGCTCAGATGGCGCACCTGAGCGAGGAACAGAAACGCATGCTCATCATGAAGCAGAAAGGAATGATGAATCAGCCCATGGCATATGCAGCGCTTCCTGCCCTCGGTCAGGTAAGCGTGAGTTCATGATGTGTGGGCAACCAACAGGAGGCTGATACAAAGGCTTAGTATCTCTTTGTACAGTCTCCTCCAGCCTCCTCCTCTTTCTTCTGGAAAATGTGCAGTGTCATAGCAGATGTTTCCTGGGCTTTTCATGTGGTATTGAAGCTTGATGATTTTAAGAAACAACTTAAATTATGTTGCATTGTGCTTTAGACCTGTTGTTAATTCACTGTTTTTTTTCTGAACTAGTGCTCTTTCCCTGTGTTTCTACTGATGAGTGCTTAGGGCCACTCTGAGAAGTTTTGGGTCCGAAGTTGCTCCTTCTTGGAGGCTTTTTAAAATTTTTCTCATAATGTAAGGCTTGATGGTTGTGGATCCCAAGCCAGACGACTTAGTTTCCTCATTGTAACAAAAAGAGTGGCTGGTCCCTTCTTCCTGTGGGAGAGATGAAGCCAGCTTTACATAGGGGATTTGGCATTTTGGCTTCAGGAACAAAGGAAGGACATTTTGGGTGCTGATTGCCTTTGGTTTCCACTGGAAGAAGTAAGGACAGCTGAATGATTTTAGTGGTGCTCAAACCATGATGATGAGATAGTTTGTTCTGGGACTTTCAAGCAGTCTTTAGCAACATCAAGTATTTTATTGTTGTGAATCTGTAGAGTCCTTCAGCAAGAGGCTAAAGCCATGTTGGCTTGAGTGGCTTGGCATCACTGTCTCACATGTATTCCATACAGCATACAGCTCTGGAACAGCAGCTGCCAGGCTTTGGGAATGCTTTGTAATGAGTTACAAACAACTTGAATAATGGTTACAGTAATACCTTGTCACCTCCTGGGTCAGCAGGGTATTCTTATTCTTAGATCTCCCCATTGGTGTCATGGAACGGATCGAGAATAAATTTTCTGAATGTTGTTTTGAGAGTTTTAAAATGAATTAAACTTAATAATCAATTCCTAAAGTAGGTGATGCCTTCACAGAAGTTATGTGCCATCTAAACATGTCAGAAATTCTGATATAATAGTACAATAATAAAATTATTGGTTGATGGTCTTAGCATAACAGCTTTTCATCAAATTAGCTGTTTCCACACCACCTACAAGAAATATTTCTTTCTGAGCATGGTCTAACTGTGAGTCACACTGTAATGCATGTAGAAATACGGCAAAATTTGTCATTGCTTCAGCTTGTGGAGTTTGGGGATCTACCACTAAGGAGGAGTAAGAGCTTTACCAGGTCAGAGCCCATCACATATTATTTTAAATTAATTGCAAAACAAAAAGAAATGTTCATCTGCCTCCTGTTTTTGATTCAGGATTTATGGTGACAGCTCAAAGGTTTGTATTTTTATATTAATTCTGCTTGCCTCTTGCATCAGATGTAGCTGGTCTAAAGCCTCTTCTTTTTGGGAAGGCTTATCTAGAGAAATATTGCAACAATGACATGGAACTGAGACTGTAATCGGAGCTACATTTTTGTCAGGTTGCAACAGAGAGGCAGAGAATGTTTGGTCATGCTGTCTAATGCTTTATTGTCTTTTGTTTTTGTTAAATTTGTTGAACTCAAAGACCCGGCAAACAGTTGAGAGGATGAACTGTCTGTGTGAAAGAGTTAATGTCATCTCCTCCATTTCATAGGTCGAGAAATTCATGTGGGTATCTCTCTGCAATTCCCCAGTATCAATGGGAAGCTGAGGTTTCATATATCTAATGTCACTCAGTTCCTTTCTTTTTTTTTTTAATGTAGGAAAAACTAGATATTTGGATACAACTAGACATTCTTCCATAAACAAGTCCAGATATTAAGTCATTTCTGTATCATATAAAGAAGAAACTTAAGACAGAGCCATACTTTGTTATGTATTATGTGCAATTCACATTTATTGATCCAGTTGGAATAAGAGACTTCTTGCTTTTGTGTAGGCGTAGAAAGGTCTCTTTAGTACTTGTGGAACCCACTTGCCAACACTGAAGGGATTTTGTTTGGTGAGGAAAGTTGAAATAATAGATTTCTAACTGTGATGTATTTCTTCCTTCTTTCTCTCCCTGATTCCCTGAAAAGCATTTTTCTCTGGAAAATTGGAAAACTTATTATTGTAAGATGTGCTTGATGGAACAGATTGTTTTTTGCAAAAGTGGTAAAAACGATAGGTTGATATTATTGAGTTAAATCCAGACTAATGCAGATTATCTGATTCTACTACTTCCTGCAGGATGCTGACAGTCACATATGAAAAATAAGGAGATTGTACTCTTTAGTTTGAAATACATTTCTGAATGTAAAATGGATGTATCTTTCTATCAGTTTATAGTTTCTACTTTCTTTGTAGTTTTGGGGTTTGATACAGAATTGTAAAGGTGTGTGTTTGTGTTAAATTATCATGATGTTTTAACAAATGACATTTAAGGGGAAAAAGAATCGACCTATTGTATCTCATGGTTAGCAGTGACCATATATTTCTGTCAAGTTACTCTTACAAGGGCATATTTGAGAACCAAAAGCTGATTTAGGGAACATGAGATGTGTACATAAACACCTTGTCTTATTTTCTGTGTTACTGCTATAAAATTTGGATATGGCTTAGTTTTGTGCATATGTGCAGACACTAATTAAACCCATTCCCATTTGTGCCTGAGGTTGTAATAAGCAGCATTTTTACATGAACTCATTGCTTCAGTTGTTGAGCTTATTTTTAGTGAGACACACCATTTTTTCAGTGCAGCTGGGACCTTGCAAATGCTCTGTGGAGGTCAGCTGGCCGTGACTGTCCTATTAACGTGTCAGTGCTGGTACCCTGGGCTTGTGTCTTGGGCATGCTGAGCATCACTGTGTATTCCTGTAAAGAGAGGTGAGCAGCCAGAGAGGAAGCCTTTCAGCTCAACATATCTGTGAGGGGTTGGACAGGCAGAGTGCTAAATTAGCAGCTTAGCTAGTAGAACCAGTATCCAACAGAAGTAGGATTTCTCTAAAGGCTGCCTGCACTGTCGGTGTTGAAATCTTCCTGTCAGATGTGTGAGTCCTTTGCTTTTCTGTGCAGAACCTGGGCTGGTACTAGCACTGGAGTTGTAGCCCTCAACATGTTATTGCAGGGTGACCCATATGCCCTGAACCATTATGTCCCATTATGTTTAACCTAAAATGTTCCACTAAGTTTTTGAGGTGTATGTAAGGTTTTATGGGATGCACTTCTTTCTTTTTTTCTTTAAACCAAAAAGTAACTTCAAATTGAGGAAATGTGAAAACATTTTTTTGGGGAAATTTGAGAATAATTAATCATGCCTTTTCTAGGTTCCAGCTGTTCAATATGTATGCATAATGGTAAGAGAAAAAAGCAGCCCAATGGAATAGATATTGAATTGCTGAGACAATTTGATATTTGGAGCCAAGTGTGTGAGGGAGAGTAATGAGAGGTCGAAACAAAACAGAATTCTCTGTGGGTGTAAGAAAAATAAAACTAGACTGCAGCTCTTTGCCTGCATGGGATTGTGAGGATGCTGCAATTATAGTTCCTATTAAAACCACTAGTTATGTTGTTTGAAATTGGAGGGTTGTGAATGAAAAGGAGAAATGACACCATCCTGCAAGAATACCCTCACATTTTCTTTTCTCTCTTTTGTTTTAATCATACAAATTCAAGATGTGTCATCTGCTCAGCCTGGTTTTGCATGCCTAAGATAAAGGGAGATGTATGTCCAGAGAACATTTCCAAAACATAATCGTCATTGTCCTTTCAAAGTGAAAAGGTGTGTTTCTCTCTGGAATCGTAAAAGAGATTTTAGAATTTTTTGAAGGTTATCTTTGGGATAGTGAGAAAAAGAGATTGTTGATGTTCTGGGATTTGGCCTTTTTTAAAAGCCTACCTGAAAGTAAAGAAGAAAGGCTACAGATTTGTATTCACTGCATGAAAGTGTGGCAGAGTCACAACTGTCATTCCAGATTTTAGGGGAGACAGGCTGGAATGGAAATAATGATGGAGACAGTGAGGATCACTTGCTGGACAGCCCACAGATCCGTAGTGAATGCCTGTCTGTGCTGTGTTTGACTTGCAGACACTGTTTTCCACAAGATGCAGTCCCTGCCTTTTACAAATGTCAAAATTTGCTCCCTGGAAATCAGTCTCCCATAGATTTTTAAGGACAAGTGGGTTAACAAAATGTGTTTGGATGGATTCTGACCATCTCACCAGGAAATTTATAAACAGTAGCCTGGCCTTCTTACCATTTCTTCAATCATCTGCCCATTGTGCTGGGAAGGAGACCATGTTAGCATAAGGCACTAGAAAAAAATATTGGACAGCACTTGGCTAAGATCTGATCTCCATGGCATAATCCTAAAAACTAAATCTGTGGTATAATCTTAAAAACAAATTTGCTGGTGTTTCCTCATTTTGTGACCTGTGGTTCCGTACTTATTAATCTAACACAAACTTTGTTCATTTCATATGGTAAAGTTTTTCTTCAACACCAAGTTTTTTTTCTAGTCTAAATCTTGCAAAATCAAAGTACAAGAACACTGCTCTCATGCCCCAACCAAACCAATTATTCTATCATAAAGAAACAGGAAAAGGCTGCCCAGGGAAGTGGTTGATTCACTGTCCCCTGGGGGTATTTAAAAGACATGTAGATGTGACACTTCGGGACATGGTTTAGTGGTGGACTCAGCAGTGTTGGGTTAAAGGCTGAACTTGATGTTCTTAGAGGTCTTTTCCAGTCTAAATGATTCTATGATTCTATGGAAACCATACATAGATGTCTTTGGTGAAACCTGCTTTACTGAAAGCATGCTGACCAGTATTCCCTGTTACACTCCCTGAATCATCAGACGTGAAACCAGTTGTTCCATTGTTTTTCTGAAAAGTGTGTCCAAATAATGGGTCTTTTCCTCTTTAAATAACACAGTTGTAGTGCTAAATCTTTGGTTCATAGAAACTTCTCTGCTTGTTCAAGATTCATTAAAATACATTGCAGTGTGATTTTCTTCTTTTGTGTTTTTTCAAAGACTAGTAGTGTAAGTTATTTACATCTGTAAAAAAGATGCCACACATTACTTTTAGAAGCAGGTAGTTTGTATTACTGACTGCACAAAGTGTATACAAAATGTCCCCTATTTTACTTTCTTTTTCAACACTTTTCCTTCCTACATCATCTGGATTGCTCCATAAAGAGCAGTTTGTCCTGTTATTTAGTGAGGCCTGATAGTTTGATGATTCAACGTGTGCCAATCAACTCTCCTTCAGTTCTGTTCATTATGACTCCAGTTGCAAAGCGCTGTGATTTTGAAATATCTATAGCCAGTAGCAGCATATTTTTATATGAAGTGCTACCCTCTCCTGGTGTGGGTTTTTGGTTTGTTTGTTTGGGATATTTTTACCATTTTCTCCTGAAAGTGCATGTTATCATCATCAGTTTTATCTTTCCAGTTTCATGACCCATCCTACCTGCTTTCAGCAATACCAGCCATAGCCCATTTCTTTTTGTCCAAGAGCCTTTCTAACTCTTCCTATTCATTGTATATGCTCATAATGTTAATATACAGATGGTGTAAAGCTGTGTTCCTTCCCCCCACTTCAATGGTTGGATAAGCCAATGACAGCATTGTACCATGCTCTCCCCAATGCTATGATCTTCCTTGGACTAGTGTGATGCCCTCTGAGCATCAGTGTAACTAATATAGCACAGAAAGGATGATGCCTTCAGTGCTAGACAGTGACTGAAAGATCCACATAGCCTTTTCTTCTTAAAACAGTGTTCTAGTGTTCTCTGGACAATCAAAAGCCCTCCTTCCTGTCCTACTTCCTCCCTGAATCAGCATGTTCACTGTGGGAGAGCCACAGGGATAAACCCAGTCACCCACTGACACCTCTACTCTCTGTGGATCTGGAAGAGTGTTTATTGCAAACTAGTAGCTGTTGTGTTTTGATGTAGACAGTGAGTTCAGCTCCTGAGTTATTCTCAATTTTTATTTTGAGAGAAGGCTTAATCCAAAGAGTACAGTACCCATCCTCAGGAGCACTTTGTCTATTTACCCCTTAGTGCTTGGCTGCCAGAGCTCCCAGAGCACATGTCTGAGAATTTTGGTGTGACTTGCTCTGATCTCTTTCTCTCCAGCCTGTGATGTTTCATGGCCCAGCAATGATGCAGACTGAATCATAGCTTGCACTTGAATAATATTTCAGAGTTTTAAATTTGTCCCTGTGTAAATTCTCTAAGTCCATGACTGTTCTTAACATTTCCTTTTCCAGGAGTCTAGACATTTAGAGTACCTTTGTTCCCCTGTATTCATTTTCCTTCCATATTTCCCAAGTTTGCCGGTTTGCTTCTTAACATATCGAAAATATTAATCTGACCTTAACTTTGCAGGAATCCATATTCCTATGTTTAAATTCATGAATATATATGTCTGAATGTCTTAAATGTCAACTCATGCCCCATAACACTGGTGGTCGGAAATACTCAGAAATTCTAAAACTGCTTTAAAATCAGGAGCTCGTAAAACTAATCCATCTTGGGGATGATGGTGGTAGTTATCTTCCTGTTTTCTGAACTGCTGGGACTCTTGATTTCCAGCTATTCTTTATCCATCTGGGACGGGAGTTTGCTTTTTAAAGTAAAGCTTTGGTTCTCCCTTACCCCTTTGACTCTAGAATATAAAAGTGAAGGGAAAACATGTCAAATTATAAATCTTACAATGTCATTATAAATTAATGTAATACTGGGATTTTTCTTACTCCCATTTCAGTCCCATTCTGTTCATGTGGTATCCAGCTGCACCATTACACTTATGATGAAACTCCAAACCTCTTACTTGGAAGCTTCCCTTTGGTTGTGCTTGTATTTCTAAGGTGTCACATAGTCTTTTTAGAAAAGACACACCACAAAAGCAAATAACACTTTGTCCAAGTTACTGTCTGTACTGAATACACAGGTGAAGTAATTGCTCAGTGTGTACCAAAATTCTTTCATTTGTCACCACCAAGGAGGTTGTGTGTGCAGTGGATTTACTACACCTTGCAGTTCCCAGCTATGATAAAATCAGCAGCAGATTTAAAAGTACAGATCCAGGGCTAAGGAGGTCTCTCTTCCAGAGGCACAAGGAAGATCTCATCTTCCTTCTCTGCCTAGTCTTCCAGGTCTCATGCTGATCACACTGAGGTTGGTAATCAGCTTTCCCTTGCTGGTAATGGGAGTCAAGCGAGCCTAGAAACTAATTTTGGAAGAGAAGAGGCTTTGCTGGAAATGTTGGGGAAGGCTTTGCAGCCATCAGTCCAGTTTCTGTGGCTTGGGTAGTTCTGCAGAGGACACCTTCTGAGGCAGCTGGCTGTAAGAAACAGCCAGACACGTGTTGTGCACATCTGCTGTGAGCAAGGAGGGGGCATTTCACAGCAGCCTTCTGCTTGTGCTTACTGTGTGGTTTGGATCTGAACACACTCAGACTTACCACATTTTCACAGAATAACCATTTTATAACCACTTTAGTGGGGGGTTTTCCTTATAATTTTTGAAGATCCAAATATAAATAAATAAATCATTAAACTTCATCAGGCATATAACAATGCACTTCTGATTATTGAGAGCTGGACCCTTACTGCTCACTGTACTGATTGTGAGAGATGAACCAAACTGCCTCCTTTCAGGCTGCATTTCCACCCTCAGCAGCGTTTCTAAGCCTCAGTGTCATTTCATGTATCTGTGCTGACATTAGATTTAAAATTGCCTTTTGACTATTCTGTTCTGCAGGGAACAAACTGTTAGCAAATCCTTTTGCTAGGAAAGCCCCTTCTGGGTAGTCAGGGAGTTTATTCCCCAATTTAAGAGTAGGCTCATTGTCTTTCCCACCCTTTGTAAAAAGAACAGGAGATGGATTAAAAATTAACCCTTTCTCTTTTTCTATCTCCCTTCCAAAGTAGGGGCTTATACAAGCTGAGATTCAATTCCAAGCAAACCTGTAAGTGGTTTTTTTTGTGTAGTATTTCGGGCAGAGTTTCATTTTACATATAGAAATATTCTTGCATCAAGAATTATTCTTGAATAAGCAGTACCCTCCCCGTGTTCCCTTTATGGTGGGAAGGATGGAATATCTTTGCTGCTTAACTTGGTTAAGTAGGTTTCATGCAGTTTCTGCTCCAGGGTGATCACCCAGCCCAGTTCAGTCGTGGACCTCCTTTCCTTTCCCTGCATTCTCCCTCTGCTTTGATTTCCCTTTGTTAAGGAGCTTGCAGCAAAGAAAACTGCCTATCAAATAATCAATCAGTAAGGGTAAAGTTTATCCCTTAGTTAAAAATACTATTTTGAACTATTAATAGATTGTGATTATCTTAAAAGTAAACTCTATCCTGTTCTTCCCTTTCTTTTTCTGTGACATGTAGGTGACTCCTTCTCTGCCCATACTCAGGTAAACAGAAGAAGGGACACAGTCAGGGGGGGTAAATCATGAAAAGTCAGCATGGGGTTCTCCTTCCAACAGAGGGATGTTTGCTGACTCCCCATGCTGTACACATCCTCCTTTGCTGCCTCCTGCATCCCTCCTCTTTCCTGGGAATGGCACTGGCTTTTGGTGAGGGGCAGGCCAGAAGGGCTGCCACGTTTCCAAGGCTGAGCTTCAGCGCATGTAGAGAGCCAGCCTGGGGAGCAGGGCAAACTGCCTTTTGCCAGTGAGGAATACATGGCAGTCCTTTCCAACTGAAGGCCAATCCTGTACAGCTGATCAAGCTGATTAAAAAAAAACATCATGAGGGAAGAAAATCTGAGTCTTTCTGCTGTGGTGGGGCTTTGTGCGGGGTATCAGAGCCATGTGTCAGAAGAGGTCGTGCCCACCCCAGAGGCCTTGCAGCTAATTAAAAATTGCACATAGCGACAGCTTCATTGTGGGCAGCACTGCGAAGAGCTCAATTAAATCAGAAATGCCACAGCTGAAGATGTCCACATCTGTGCTACTCTGCAAGGTGCAAGAAACTGCAGAAGAGAAGGAAGGACACGGAAAGGAGCTGAAGCGTATAAACTTCTTGTGGGAGACTGAGCACTGCCAGAAGGAGAAAATCCCCTGCTCTGTTGTAATCCCTGTGTTCTTTAAATGTCTTCCCTCCACCCTCCCCCAGCAGCATTTCTGTGGCACTGAAAGAGGCTGCTTGTTTATCCCGAGAGCATGAATACAGCTCAGCTCTTTTGCTTGAGAACATTGTTAAGTACTGGCTGATGTTCCAACTAGGAACTTAGAATGAAGTAAGACTCATATTTTCAGAGGAAAAGTAATAGTCCTATTTTTAGGGGTTCATTTTCACTCACCTTTGTTTACTGCAGTCCATGGCTGTAGCTCAGGAGTGTTCTGAACTTGTAAGCAGAAAACCATCACTGTGTTTTGTGAAGTTACGTGTGGAGCCCAGCAGCCCTTTTAGAACTTGTGTGTACATATGCCTTTGTGGCTAATATAACTTCTTGGACGTATATTACCAGGAGCTTTGCTGTCCCTTCTCTAAAGCAGTGTGACTTACAGCCTGCTTCTGAGCCCTCAACAAAGGGCTTGGCCCTCCGATCCAAGAGCAGCACTGTGGTGCCAGGGCCAGTGTCAGCATGTGTTCTAAGCCTTGAGCGCAACTTCTGCTTTCTGTGTCTCTGCCTAACTTCTGTCTGTTTGTGAAGGAGTGCTCTCTGATGATCAGTCTCTGCTCCTTGGATGGCTAGGATGTTCCAGCTCAACACAGAGGTGTACCTTCCACTTCTGAATTCCTATTTTGTCTCTTATTTTACCTACATGGATTCTAATTGTGGTGCTTTTGAAGGTGTTTCTGAATATTCAAGGCTGGTGCTACCTAGAAGCATTATGTTTTTGGCATGTATATTCCCTGTAGAAAGATTTCCTAATGTCTGTGATGTGCATGTGTCCATGGTAGGAACACTTAATACCTCTTGAAAGACTGTCCCAGTAAGTGGTTAAGTTCAGATTTGGAGTCCTGCATTCAGGAGGTTCTGCCAAATCCCAGCTGATGCATCTAATTTGCTAAAGAATGTGGCTTCTGCTCTTTCAGCAAAGATTTCATTCCTCATGGGCAGTGGGAAACTTGCCCTCTTTGTATTAATGTTCACCAGCTTAGTGTTGTCTGAGACAGCCAAGTTTGTTACTAAGGAGAGAAACCGGTCTGTTGGTGCCTGTGTTCTTTGTTCTCACATAGTGCGTGTGCACATGTATTCTGGAGTCCTCCCACCCCCCATTTAGCCCCTTTTTCATGTGTGTGAGGCACATTTTGCATGCATTAGCCTGCAAGCATATCTTACACATTGGGACTGAAACACCCATTCTGTGTCAACACATCTTGCAAACAGGTGGCTTCCTCATTTACACCCAGTGGGAGCTTGTTATCGGCTCTTCCCTTGTAGTAAGAACAGGAGCTGCCTAGAGAGGGTCAAGTGTCTCCTAAGAGAGCAAGCCCAAGTCCAGCAGCACTATCACAAAATCATGTTTTAGAGTTTTCTCTGTCTCCTTTTCACTTCTGTTTCACACTTGTGCGATAGTAAAGTCAATTCCTCGCTCCAGAAGCTCTGTCTTTGGCTGCTCGTGCTAGCACCCTTCTGTAGAATCTGTTCTGCCAGGTCCCTCACTGTAAGCTAAAATCTCCTGTTTTGAAAAATAGATAAACCTTTAAGATGTCTTCTGTTTCCTTATGGTATTGCAGAAACTGAAGGAAAGACAATGTCTTGAAAAAAGAGAAAGAAAAATAATTTGAATGTGTCTACCTAGACAGTTTAAGGTCTGTCCTGAGAAGATGACTCCTCATTTTGTGATATGATGTTCCTTGTAGGCTTGAGACTTAACATTCTCAAAAGAATCTGCATTTTAAATTGATTTTTATATTTGGTATTGCCCAGAGAAAGCAAGATTCCTGAGACTGCCCAACATGCATTTTCCAGAGAATTGTTTTTTCAGTGTGTCCTTCTTTCCCTCTGAATCCAGCAGCTTAGGGTGGAGAGGATTTTTTTTTGGTAGGGTTTTTTTGGGTGTTCTTGTTTGGTTGGTTGGTTTGGGTTTTTTTTTTTATTGTTGTAATTTTTAATCTGTCCTATATTATTTGTCTGTTGCTTCTCTTCCCCCCCCACCCCTGCCCCGCCCTCTACTCCAGGAGCCATTTTTCTTTCTCTCTCTGTAGGTTCTCTGCTCAAGTTTACCCTGTTTCCCCTCCTTATCCATTTCATAGCACAGGACCTTTTTTTTTGTATTGTTGCAGTTCACAGGAAATCACTGTAGACACCACAGATTTCTGTGGTTTTATACTTCTAGCAGATGGAAATAGTATGAAATATGTCATCATAATAAATGCTTTTTTTAACCAACCATGGGGCCAGTGAAGGACTGGAGGATCTTAGCTATAATCTCACTAATGTGGTGGCACCATCCATGTGATAAATTTGGCCTCTCCACCTGCAAGTCTGCCCAATAATCCATCTCAGACAGGGCTTGAATGTTCCAAACTATGGAACAACATCACTGGATCAAGATTGTTTGTAGTATGCCCTTACCACAGATGGCTAAAACAAAACTAAAAACGTAGGAATTTTGTATTGTTAAGTGCTCAGTGACATGTAGTTTCATATACCTTGAGGATTTGTCTCTGGCAGGAGAAGGCAGTAAATTAAGGTTACAAAACCTTGCAGTCTTACAGATGGAAAAGGAATTTTAAGTGATTTTTTGGGAGAGTGACTTTTAAGTTTCTGTTGCCCTTCATGCCATGTGAAACTGGTCTCATCACTTGGAGACAGCTTCACTGTTCCCACAGAGACACCCATAGAACAGAAATATTTAAAGCCTTTTAAAAAATTGCTGGAATAGTTACTGTGTACATCACAAACTGCACAATGCATATGGATTAATAGTAAAATGTAATGTGTGTGGTCACTCTGAGGCAGCATTTACCTCATTCGTCTCACTACATGGGGCTGCTAGTCCACTATCAAGGAAAAACTTTTCTGTGGTTTTGAGAGGTACCAGTGGTTCATCACTCACTTGCTCACATCCCTCAACCTTACTCTACACAGTAAAAGAGAACGTGGTGGAGAAACTGTGTGGGACAGTACCAAAAAGCTTGTGTATCTGAAGCAGGTGAAGCTCTGTGTGTCAGCTGGAGATGTCAGACATTTCACACCGTGACACAAGAGAAGTCACCTGCTGTGCCGCTGTAGAAATTTCCCCTTGCATTTGGCCCAGTTCCTGCAACCTGGTTTGCAAACAGTGCAGAGATTACATCTTCAGTCCTTCCCAAAACAGGGATAGGAGCAAAAACCACCAGCAGAAAAAATAATCCTTGACTCTGGTTACATAAAGGGTGGGCTGTTTTCCAAGGGCCCTGCTGAAAGGGACACAGGTGTCACCTGTAGGCACACTTGCAGGGAGCTTGCTTTGGCTGGGAAAGGTCGGCGTGTCAGATGCACTGCATGCCTAGGATTTTTGCGCTAATGGAGCAGTGGAAAAGGCTCCAGTTTGGCATCTGGGAGGGGGAAAAGCACGGGTACTAGTGTAGTCCTTCAGGAGAAAGCAGCTTGTGGAAGGAGCAGGGCCCTTAAGCTCTCCTGCCTTGGAGTAAAAGCTGCGCTGCTCACACCATGCACGTGTGTGTGCACTGCTATAAGCAGGATGTTTTCCACTGCAGATGGGCAGGGAAAGCTGAATAAAGACCAGCAGAACCCAAACCTCTTATGGCTCATTATCCACTCACCTGTCTGGAGCATCCTGCTTGCCTGCTCTGCTTCCCAGCCACTTCACAAGCTTTGTGTCAGAGAGGCTGCATGTGCTTTGGCTTCTGGGCAACGTAAGTCAGAGTAGAGTGGCAATGTCAGAGCTGTAACCTAAGCAGAGCTCCCAGCATTGTGATTCCTGTAGCAAACAGCAGCTGTGAAGTTGCCAGCATAGATTGGAAGCTCCCCTGGGTGCACTCCAGCATTGCTTCTTCACCACAGACTTATTTGTCTGCTTTCCTCTGCTTCTGCTGAGTTTCTCTGGTCTAGGTACAGTGTACTGGGTCAAAAACCCCAAAACATTAATGTCAGTAAATAAGTTGGTTTATTAAGACTTGTGAGGAGCACATTCCTCTGGAAAAAACATGGACTTCTGAAAAATCCTTCTGGGTAAGTCTGAAACCCATATACTGCAGAGGACACTGAATGGCAGAGCACTGTTTTGTTTTTAAGGTGGTCTTTTTTCACCTCTTGGATTTCTCAAAGAAAAGAATGTGGTTTTCAATTCAAGAATGATTGGTTTTCAATTAATTGAGAATTATGTGGTCCCTCTCTGTCCTCCTTTCTTCTTACCTATTCCATCACTTTTATTTTCCTATTAATAGACTGTGCTTTGCCTTTTCAACTTAGTGAGATCTTTCTCACCTACACAGCCCTAGTCAATGGGAGCACTTACATAAGGGCTGCACAGTCTGCTTCTGTGTGTCTTAATGAAATTCCAGAAATAGTGGGGGTTTTTTTCCTAGTTCCCTGGGATTACATTCTTCTTTCTCAAAGACTTTTTTTTTTTGGCCCCACAAAATTAGATCACCACTATGCAAAAAACAATCCACTGTGATCACAGCTTCATTGCACAATGCCTGTGCTTTCTTGAATGTTGTTCCGATCTCTTCAAGATTAAGTAAGATCCAGTGGGTTGGACCTTCGATCTGCATAATAAAGGGCAAGGAAGTAGTTTGTAAATCCTGCCTTTCCATCTTTATTCTTTGCAGTTTGGGACCTGAAGGCTTGAAATAATTTTTGCTTGCTAAGAGGAAACTTTATGTAATATATGTGGAGATACTATTATGTTAATTAGTGTTGTTAGGAAAAATCAATGTGTGTAAGTCATCCAACAGCAAGCAATGATCTTTTCACAATCAGCAATTTATCATGTACTGCCAATGCAGGAGGGCTAGGACTATTTTATTCAGATAAATTTCTCATTCATTTAGTCAGTAAATCATGGTGCACTTCATGATAGTAATTTTTAATGTGACTGCATTTTGTTAAGTTTTAATCATGCATAATGGATTTTATCTGACAATGAGGTCAACCTGTAGTCTCTTCCTCTGTCATTTGTATCTTACCATCCCATCATGGACAAGATCACAGTCATACCCAGATGCCCCAGATGCGGGGGGCGTAGGGAAATACAGGAGACACAGGAAGATGAGCAGTTGAGACTTAGGTGAAGATTTAACCGTGGGTGGAACAACAACAGATTATACTTGCTTTGTTTTTGCATCCGAGTGTAATTGAATTTGTTTGAAAACTGTTTGCACAAGCTCTCCAATGACACTTTTGAGCTGACCAGTTTAAGTCAGGGCTGTGGGAGCACCTTTAATCAACTGGATACCCTGGTAGGGATGGAGCTGAGGCTGGTTTTTTATGCATTCTGTGGTGAACTTTTTCATTGGAAAAGCAGTAGAAGATGAGGCATGGAAGTAAGGCAGGGGACCTCTGTGGTTTTCAATGAGAGATAAGCTCACCTCTTCAGTGTCTTCATGTTGAGTTCAACTCTGCTGTGATTTGCTCATTCTTAAGCTAGTAGAAAAAGCCCTGTTGTCTTCATCTACAACAGGAACGTGCCCTGGATCTGCCTTGCGGCTTCAATACAACCCTGCTGTTCTTGCTTATGTTTCTGAATGGCTGTGGAGTGCTTCCATTTGCTACTTATATAAGTGGTTTGATTTGATGTTCTTCCCCTCTGAAACAAGCTATAGCTGTCTTTCCTCTTTCCTTTTCTGGTGGCTTCCCTATGTTTTGCTCATCTTCTTTCTTCCTACCTCCCCTTGAAATCTTTGTTCGTTTTCCTTTCAGTCTTGTCTTCACTCTTTTTTCTTTTTTTTTATCAACCAAAAAGACTCTCACTCTTCATTCACCTCTATAAACATAGTAAGCTCTTGTCCATTGAAAGAGGGAAGTGGGAATATAGAGGGGAGTGTAACAGAGTACCAGAGATGCTGTTCTGTTTCAGGTTCTGGTGCTGTCCCGTTGATGTGGGGGTCGAGCAGTCTCTCATGAGCTGCTTGGGCTGGATTACTTGTTCCAGGCATGGAGAGGAATGCTGTCAGTCCTCACTGACTGCTACAGCAGTCCCACTGCAGCAGAGATGATGCTGCATCTCTGCTCCTGAGATTCACAAGTCTGTGGTTACACAGTCTGGCCCAGGATTATTAAGCCCCTGCCCCTGGGGCAGAGACCTGCATCTCCCATAGGTAGTCCTGTGCTCTTCTGGCACTGGGGCTGCCTCTTGCTGTCACATGGTCACTTGCATGGACATGGCTTTCTCTGCTTCCTTTCAATGGATGTAGCTTTCACATGAGATCAGGAGATCATTTAGAGAGGTGCTTGTGTTCCTTTGGGATGAAAGGTACTATATGAGTATAAAATCCTCTTAATGTCCCAGAAGGTTGGCCATCGATCTTGGAAGAGCCGTTTCAATTCTCTCTTCAGATCCCCTGATTTCTTTCTTTTGTTGTTCCTTTGAGAGAGTGACAGTCTGGAGACTGATGACCCTTTCTCTTACCACAGTACCAGAGAGGGGAGAGAGAGAATTAATTGTCCACGATTTTTGTGGGAGGTTTTTTCTCCTGTATCAAATGATTAGGATACCTTGTGTGTTCTGATGCTGTGACTCACCACCTCCTGATGGCTTCCATGTGAAGCCTGACCTGTTCTTTCTAGGTTGGACTGTCTGCAGTTACACTGGTACAAGTCAGGAATATTCATTGAAGATAATGAGTTTATCCAGAAACCATTTTAGAAAAAAAAAAAAGGTTGTTTGTTTGGTAAATGGAAATTGACTAAACGTCCTCTGTTTTGGGGTTTTTCATTGGTTAGTTTGTTTGTTTGGGCTTTTTTTTCTTAATATTGAGGAGCAGAGCAACCTAAAAGCATTTAGTGTCTTAGGAGGTTTTTAGTATCTCTCTGTGTCTTTGTCTCTCTAATGCAACTTTGCCTACAGCCTCATGCATTAGCAATGCAAAGCAGATTTTGAAAGCCAAGGGAATCCAGGCTCTTCCAGATGAACACTGATTTTAAAAAAGATAAAAATCTAGAAAGAATAAAGGTTGTCCAAGTGGCATATGGTATGACAGTGACCCTACTGTAAGGACAGATGTACAGAGCTAATGGTAATCCTATACTGGAGCCAGATAACATTCTGAGGTTAGGAAATCAAAGCCCCATGCTTTGGCTTAGTAGAGAATTAGCATGTGGAGCCTGCCTTAGTTCTGGAAAAAGGGCAATTCAGTTCTTAGTCATGTTGCATTTGGGGCTTTCAGCTTCGGTAGCAAGATCCTACCTCATCCTGTGCAGGAAAATCAGACCCATGCAGTCTGACCAGGGAACAGAGTGTGTTTAGTAAAGCTTCCATGTTTAGATGGATTTGTGGAGAAGGTGTATACCGTTTCTGATAATTAGTTCAGAGAAGTTCATGTCTATTACTGCAGAAACAGGTCATGTGCTGCCTAAGAGCTGTGTGAAGTTGGGGAGTCAGTGCTGATATTCAGAGCAGAGACTGCAGCAGTTGGTACTCAAGGGATGTTTGGGGAGCTTTTTCACATGGGGACCTCAAAAAGTATCCTACTGCAAACTAATCCTCAGGCTTGTACAAGAGCCACCTCTGCACATGGATGTTTATTGTCCTTTAATAACACAACTGAGTCCTGAAGCTTGCTATTTCAGCCGTAGTCCCAGCACAGTCAACCCTTTGGCCACCAGATTTTTGGAGCAGCTTCAGGTGGTCAAGCACACATGCAAAGGCGTGTTCTTCTTCCAGAGAGAGAGGGGAGTACAGGCGACGTAATTATTTCATTTCCCAGTAGTACCTGGCTTGGCGCTGAGTCAGTCAATTACATAAATTCTGCACCCTTGTTAAAAAAAAAAGTCATAGTAATGAAAACCAAGAATTTTATGCATTCTCTAGCAGACTACCTGTCTCACCCCAGCCCACCTCTCTCTGCCCTACTGCTTGTGATGTCCTCTTTCTTCTTGTTTTCAAATATATTTAGCAATGAGAGCTTCTTTATGTACAGTTTTTGATAGCAAGTAGATCATGTCTTCCAATACATGATATCAGCAGCAATCCTTGAAAAACAGAAATTAATAGGGGTAGGACCATCATTTTTGGTGCAGTTTTGGATGCCTTAGCAACATTCATTTAGGCTTGATTTTTAAAATGGCAAAATGATCCCAGTGTCAACTAAAAAGATGATCATCATTGAGACATTTTGACCACACTCATTACCTTTCCTTTTATATTTACTTCTATTTTCCCACAAAGGGAGAATTTGGGTACAGGAGAAAAACACAAATCTAAAATGTCTAAAGGCAACATGTGATTAAAAAGAAGACATAGTGTTTTCAGGCTTATTTTGAAAGGAAATCTCCTGGCTCAGTTGCAGAAGATAGAAAAGGATTTAAAGAATTTGTTGTTGTTGTTCTTAAAAGCGCATGTACATGCTTTGGATTGGATCATTATTGGTCAGGAATTGGGACCTGTCGCATTTTTTCCTATATCCTATCAAATGTTTTCTACTGAGCTTGTCATAGGATCTGGATCTAAATACAAAAATAATGTTATGACAAAATCGTTGTATCTCAGTCACTCCAAAGT
Organism: Sclerurus mexicanus; assembly: GCA_013396755.1. Classification (NCBI taxonomy): domain Eukaryota; kingdom Metazoa; phylum Chordata; class Aves; order Passeriformes; family Furnariidae; genus Sclerurus; species Sclerurus mexicanus. Next base: position 188,334 of record VWZF01001084.1, read on the forward strand.
TGAACTGCTTTATCTCTTTAAAAGACACACGTCAGATTTTTTTAATACAATCTTTTTGATGGATTTTTTTGGCTTATTCATTCCTTCAGAAGCAAGCTTGGGTGTTTATTGTCATTTCTGTTTGCGTTTTGCATTCAAATGGTGGTGTTATTAAAAAAATATATTTTTTTAATTGGCCTCAGTGCGTATCTGTCTCTGCTTTCCTGTCGCATCATCTGCTGCTTGTTTCCCCCCCTGCAAGCAGAGTTACGTTCTCTTGCTTAGAATAATGCATGATAGGGGAAAAGAGGAAACTCATTAAAATACTTAAACCAGGAAATAGTCCACTTACACAATCCCCTCTTGTTTTCGATGGTGTCCCTGGAAGCCTGAGCATGGTTAGTCATTTCTGCACGCACAGGCAAACAGCCACAGTGAATATTTAAAATGCAGTCTGTTGACAGAGTATCCATACTGGGTTTTGATGCAAGTTATGGATCACTAATAGTTTCAAACTCAGAGGCTGGGAACTTCTTTTGTAAATTGAAGAAGATTATTTCATGCTGCTGGGCATCCCTGTCAGAATATAAAAGTCTATTAGCAGAGATGGGATTGCGCACCCAGGAGTTGCTTGAAACAAAATATGTAATTTACTAAAAGCATACATATATGGCAAAAATTATACCCAACAGCCAAGATTTCAGCTCTGTGCTGCTGCTCTTGGTTCAAGAACATGTACAGAAAACACTACATAATATTCACCTTGCAACTGAGATCAGATCAGGTTTTTGTCTTGTGAAATACTGTTTGGCTTGCTCAGTACTGGTTACTGTGAAAATTCTTTTAATTATTATACATAGTCATTACTGAACTTTATGGCAATTCTGTTTGAAGTTCTAAAAATTAATTTAATAGAACTGTAAGAATTGAGCCAGTCCATCTGTTCTTGTTCCATCCTCTTGACAGCAAGTGCAGTATTTCAGTTCTCATGACTGTGTTCTTCATATGCAAAAGAAAGTTTTCAAAATGGCAGTGATGCCCCCACATCCCACAGAAAGGGAGTGCAGGTTGGCTCTCTAATCCTCATTTCTTCTTTAAAAATTTCTCCCTGCATCCTTATTATTTTGATCTGGCTACACAAGAATGCCCAAACATCTTCCAGAGTTGGTAAATTTGATCAGAAACAGAGACAGATAAATATAATCCCTGTTACCATTCCCATATTCCTGGTTTCACAGGCATTGGCTGTTAGCCTTTAAGATTATCAGACCCAAATTCAGAATATGAAAAGAAAATGTAATAAATGTTTAATTTCCCCTGTTTATCACCCTGTTTCTGTCAGCGTTGTGCTAAAGGGGCTTTTGCTCCCCATGCCACCTCTCCATAGCTGAGTCAGGGCTTGATGTAGCACTGGAATTTTGGGAAATCCCTGTAGTTCTGGGGACTTAAGGACTGTGCTTAGGAATCGTAGCCCCTTTACTTAAGTCAGTAATCTTACTAGAGAAACATAGATACTCTTGGAAACAAGGTTGTAATTTTTTAGAGAAAGATGGGCAGCCAGCTGCAGGACATATCTTTTCCCTAGAACAGATGAGCATTTATTGCTCATCAGAGTAGAGCAAGAAGGCTCCCGAGTGGCAATGCTGTCTTGGCCAGAGCTGAACTGCTCAGGGTCCCTCCAAAACAGATCAAGTGCTTGTCAGCAACTCAGTCTTTGACATACTCAAATCTTATTCTACTTCTGTGTATATGCACTCCTCTTCCTTTAAATATCCCACTGCTTCTTTGAAACCTTGAAAGGGTAAAGGAAACTAATGCTAATTGTTTCTTTCTGCTGAATGATGCCCTTAAGTGTCTTGTGAGAGAGAGAGGGAGACAACATTTCTCAGGTTTATCACCCTTTTGGTTTGGAAGACCCTTTTTTTCCCCACTAAGTTAGTCAGAGAGGTATAAACGTCCTTGTGTGTGTTGCCCGGCAGCCCTGGATAAGCCTTTGCCCTCTTCTTCTGACAAAAGCATGGTGAATAGAGGGAGACTGGGGCATTCACAGCCGACATAGAAACCTTATGAAGTATTGAAGTTTACTGGAGTATGGAGTAACCGGGACCTCCAGAGTTCTCACGTGGATGTAGAGTGGAGGTCAGTTCGCCTCTTGTTGAGCAGACAGGTTACTGCTGGGAAGTGTGCTTTGCTACAGCTCTCCTTGGGTTCCTCAGCCCTCACTCCCAATACAGCTGCTAAGGACTGTTCTTAAACCAAAGAGATTTCTTCCCCTCCATACACTGAGGTCAATTTTGCAAAGAATTAAGCAAAGGTGAGATAGAAAAAGGAGCTGAGGACCAGACATCATCTTCCAAGGTGGGAAATATTGGAGTACTCATCAAACCCCAGGAGAGAAAGAAGGTGCGTTTTCCTGCCCTGTCTCTGAATGTGCAAGTCCTAGTACCTTCAATCTCCTTGACCTTATCTATGATGAGTCCACATCTTTCTAATTTCCAGAATTGTCTCACTTTAGGAAAGGGAGATTTGATCCTGACTAGCTGAAGAGGCTGGAAAACAGCAGAGAGCGTATAAGGGGTACAGACACAAGTTAGACACAGGTTTCTTAGTTTTCTTATTTGTGAGCTAGGATAATGTGTAGCAATACTGACAACTTCATATCAAAATGTATTAAAATACAGAGATTCCTATTGGGCTTGCTTTGAGCCACATCTCCCCAAAATTCAGCCACCCACAAATGAGGCCTCGACACTCCAGCTTCAGCTGGACACTTTTAAACTTAGTGAAAAGATTTGAGAAAACTTCCAGGAGAGTGTATATTTTTTGTACATGTGGATCCCTTCGTAAGGAGAAGAGGCTGTTCTGTGCAGCATGAACAAGAGAGCGAAGCAGCAACAGGAATTAGACTGAATTTTCCCCCATCAGTGGAGAGATCACTTTAGAGTTCCACCTTGTTAAATGGCTGGCTGAAATCGTGCATGATTAATGGACAAAATGAAAATTAGATTATGTGTCTTTACTCTTCCTGTGACCTCTACTTTCTCCTATAACAATTGAAAGCAGTCTGTAGGGGGAAAAAAAAATAAAATACTGCATAAATATCCAGAAGAGAAGGGGCAGAGGAGAGGAAAGGTGCACAGCCCCTCTGTAAATTGTATGCAGTCCCCAGAAATCATGGCTTCTGAGGTATGAATCCTGCAGTGCTGAAGCCTGGGGAATTAAAATGTGGAGCAAATGCCAAAGTTTCAGGCTGCCTGTCAGTAATCACCACGTATGTCAATCACCCATGTGGAACTGCATCTTATGGGGAATTTTGTTTCCCTGCTGCAGCTGCACACAGGAGGAGACCTGTGGTTCAGACACAGTCAAGCTATTGGAACAAATGCTTTCCCCCTCCCAGAAGGAAGTTTTAGTGCGTTGCTCGTCTTTGGACTCCTGTTTGGGCTATAAATTTGAAGATATGAGTCTTAAGGCAGAGGGAAACCACTTCTTGCCTGCAGGCATGGGGTTCTTTGGCAGTTTTGACATCCTTCAGTGCTGCCTTGTGTTCAGATCATGGATCTCTGCACCCACTCAGGGGCACCTACATGTGTGGAGGCACCAGGAGCCTGTCCTCCTTTCATGCCTCAGCCTGTAATATCAGGAAGCAAAGGTTTTCTGTTCCAGTTACAGGCTGCTTTGACAGAACAAAATGTGTCTTGCTGTGCCCTCTACAACTTCATTCTTTGAGGGGAAAAATGCACATATAAATCCTATGTTCAGTTAAAATAACCAAAAATCAAGGTGTTCCATGAATTGCTACCCCAATAACCTCAACAGGAAAGGTTAATACAGTGAAATTAAGAGTAGGAGTATAATAGCAGACTGCATGAAATTGCTAATTCCCCCATTTTTTTTCCATGTGTGGCCACTGGTCTTGGGAATTCAGGGAATGTGGTTTCATTTGAAGAGAACAAAACCCACATGTGACTTCTACCTATTCCTGACTCTCAGAAGGGTTGATGAGTGAGGAATGTGCTTTCAGCTACAGGGGACAATTCATATTTTCCAGCTTACATTTTAGCATGGAACTGTTATCTGGTGTCTTCTTTGGAAAGCCTCAGATCCTGCAAGAGTTTTAGTTTTTGCGTTTTGAAAAAAGCATCATCTAGGAAAGAAAAGCTTGAACATGATACCCGCAAAAATGGGCAAATGGAGAAAAACACAAAGCTCAATGTACTAAGAAGAAATATTAGGGCCTGATCTCCTCTCTGGTGGCCAGTGGCCGGACCCAAGAGAATGGCATGAAGCTGTGTCAGGGGAGGTTTCGGCTGGATATCAGGAAAAGGTTGTTCACTCAGAGGGTGGTAGGGTGCTGGGATACGCTCCCCAGGGAAATGGTCACAGCACCAAGCCTGACAGAGCTCGAGTGTTTGGCCAATGTTCTCAGGCATGTGGTGTGATTCTTGGGGCTGTCCTCTGCAGAGCCAGGAGCTGGACTTTGATAACTCTTGCAGAGATGACTCATTCCACCTCAGGATATTCTAAGATTCTGTGATTTTAGGGATTTGCTTCCTGATTTTTAAAAATTCACATTGGCTGCTCTGCAATGGTCTTTTAGTTTTCCTAGCATATGAGTAATAAAAATGCTATAAGAGACCTCGGGATTTCCCTTGGGAATCGGTAACTAGGTCAGGGGTATTGTTGCTGTGAAGGTACATGTAGTTTCCTTTAAATTGATCTGAAAATCAGAGACTTAAAGGAAGAGGAGATGGTTCTGAGCAAAAACTCTTTTTCAGGATCAGTGTGTTTTTCCGTCCTTTAATCAGCTTGTCCAGATTCCGTGTTGTTGTTACTTGAGTTATCAAGTTGGGCAGTACAAAATCAAGGTGGGTAACGACACCTGTAATAAGGGCCTCACATGACCCCCATGTGCCTACCATTACACAATTCTCAACACGTTGGTTTGGCCACTTTCTGCGTAAAGACTTCTGCTGTTCCACTATGCTACAGCAGGAGATCCTGTCTCCATGGCATTGTTCCACAGGGGCATGCTGAGGAACCCAGGACATGGTGCACCGTTGTTCTTTGTCTCGTTCATGCCATTTTTAATTTTGACTTTCATGTCAGTTTTCTGAGCGTATCTTATCATCTTCTAATGGTTCCTTTAGTAAAGAGGGAGCCCTCTGAGGGTATGTCTCTGCTAGGGCTGTCTGTTGCTACAGGGAGTGACATAAGTGAAATGACCTCTGAAAAGCATAGTGGGAGACCAAGTACTGTTGAGTCCAAGTAACTTTATTTTGAAGTTACTCCTCAGGGTCAGTCTGGTCCCTGAGAAATCTGTCTCCATTTCTGCTACAGTTCTACAGCGAACAGTCTGTAGTTCAGCTTGCTCCCTGTAAAAATTATCCTCTGGTTTGAGGGGAAGTTAGAGCCTCAGAGAACTGCAGAAAAGAGTGGCCCATATCTTAAATGAGACTTGTAAAGGCTATCACTTTCTTTTGAAGCCCATTAACTCAAATGCCTTAAAGAGCAAGCTAAGGACCATATTCTTTGCAGAGGTGTAGGTGGTCCTGATATGTGGCTGAGAATTGAATACATGTATAATTGAACATACATTTCCACACAGGTATTTTGACCAGACAGTCAGCTAATACCTCTGAATAAGATCCTCTGCCCTCTTACATGAGTTCATCTGCCACTCAGACTTGCTTAGTAAGATATATGCTGCTTTTTATGCATATAACTCTCGTTAATGCTAAGGATCATTATGAGTGTGGTTTGAGAGGTGTCCTTGCTTCATCCTTTCAGCATATAGTCCCTGAGGAGAAGGAGTTAATGTTTGTATGACATGGCTGTCCAGAAATGCTTGCAAATCAAATGCTTTCATTTGCTGTTTATGCAGGGAGAGGGGAAGACAGGGGCTACACACCTTAAAAATTCTCTCACCCAGCAGCTCGCTTTAAAGAACAAAGAGTTTTGAGGTTTGCAGAAGCTCAAAAAGGCACTCAGTCACATCCACTTTGAATAATTTGATATGAACCTGTCTTGTCAGTTAGATATATGTCTGCAAAGTCTATTTTTAAAAAATTAGTTTTGGTTTGGTGCTATCTCCTGTCTAAACAGGGAGGGGGTGTCAGGAAACCCTAAGTTTGTTTTCAGCATCTAACACAGCTGGCCACATGACATACAGTGAGTCACTTAACTTCTCTTTTTCTTCTTCTCTTACTGGTAGAACAGTTTCCCAATGTATCTTTTCTTTCATGTTGCCCATCTGTTCAGTTCTGTGCCTTTTTTTTNGGGATTTACATTATTCCTCCAGCAATGCATGTAGCTGGGGCATAAGGCATAGCAAGTGGTGATTGCCTGTTCAACATATAGCAAATGGGAGTGAAGAAAAGCAGAGCTTTATTTACACAACAGTTCCAGTCTGTGCCATGGCACTACAGTAAGTGTGCAGGAGGCTCGCAGCGACGTGGCTACACATGTTCTGGAATATGGGGACTCCATGTGTTGTTTTTCAGCCTCCTGGGAGAGCTTGCCTGCTCAAGTTCTGCAATCTGGAACTGCTGTGTATCAGTGTTATTTTTGTACCAGCTGATAGAATAAAGGCTGAATAAATTTGCTTCATGTTAGACGTGGCCCTCTGCAAATAAACGTACATGTTAAGAAACCCCTCCATGGCATAATTAGTTGTCTGTAAGTTGTCTATATCGTTGTGTGGAGTAATTAGTTCTGTTTACTTAAAGGAGCCCTGTAAAGCTATTAGCAGTTGCCAGTGGACCAAAAAGGAGAAAAAGGAAAGATAGAAACCCATGTGTGGTGGTTATTAGTCTCTTCATCATACTAATGGACAGCTTGTAAGAAATTGGACTTGCTATCGGTGGCCCTGAGTACCAGCAATCACGCAGGGGCATTGTTTCTCCTCACTGGTGATAAGGGTGACTTGTGGCAGCTTTGATAGGATGCTCATTTTTATCTGCTAAGTGCATGATGCTTGTAAAAACAGCAGTGGCCTTGTTACCACTTGACATGACACTAGTTTTAGCTGCTTACACTGACACACCACTATACTCTTTTAGAGCTTCAGCCTGGGGTCTGATTCATTAGAGAACTTCAGAAATGATACTGATACAGCATCTGGGCTGATTTCTTTATGCTCTCCACTCCAAGCTAGAGGGAGAGAGTCAGTGTAGCCCAGTGGATGGTCTCTTGCTTGTCAGATTTATTTTCTGTGGTGAAGAAGTAGCTTTTGGAAAAGCAAATGAGGTACTTCAGTTATCTGTAGGTTGACTTACACAAGGGAGAGGGAAGGGAACTTTGTAACCCCTGAGGGATGGAAAGGAAACAGGCTCCAGCATGGATTGTGTGCAGCTGGCTGGTGCCCCCAGCTCCCAGCACGGATGTTTCTGAGAGATGCTGTTGTGGCTGAGCTCAAATAGATCTTGTGTAGTTCTAGGCTTTCTGAACTCAATTGGCTTAAAAAGAGTGGCAACTACAGCATTTACTTCTGAAACCTGTGGCATTTAATATATTGGAGTTTTTTCCTACAAGATTTCTAAACGGCCTTCTATGGGCTATTAGTGAATTATTTCCCTGTTCTGTAATTGGCTTATAAATTTTGCAGAGGGGTTATTAACTCTAAAGGGTTGTGACAAATGACCTGGGAGAAGGAGGAAAACTTACTTAAACTTTTCTTCCCTGCCTCAACTCCTAGATTTAGCAGCTATGCTAAGTCTAGGCAAGCTTTCGGTCTTTGCAAAAAAGGGTACCTGTGAGGAGATCAGTTAGTGATTCCAGGCTCCAAGGAAAGTGCATCACCTGCAAAGGGCAGAAAACCTTCTGGAGTTCCCCACTGAGACTGCAGTAGCTATTAGTGATGAGGTGCCCCTGTCAGCTGAAATATAGACACTATAGGTGATGGTAGGAGCCCTAATCTGAGTCTCTGTGCTGAGAATGGGCCCATTTGCTACCCTAAGTCCACATGCAAGTTGGAAAGGTTCTGGTGGAAGCAAAGCTTCATCTCCCAGCTTCTGTCATCTCAGGAAAGAGGATGTTGCTGCCTGCAAAAAGGGAGTCTTTAGAAAGTGCTAGGAAACCTCTGGCAGTGGTGTGTGACTATAATCCATCTAATATCTGTCAGGGCTCCTTTGTCTGAGCTTCTGCAGAAGCTCATTTTCAGATCTCTGCTTTTCAAGGTGTTCTGGGTAATTTCTGTGTATAAACCAAACCATTAAATAAATAAGTAAATCCTGTCTTCTCAGTACCCTCAGGTCACATTTTGCATTAGGGGCTGTTCCTTAGATTCCTTTTACTTCTGAATGCTCTCACTTCTACACACCATGTGATATAAATAATACTTCTGGGAACCTGAAAGCTGCGGCTTTTTATGGCCACATTGCGATATTACGCTCTGAATTCACATTGCTAATTTTGCCGCTTGTGGCTCACATCCTGCCCACCTTTACATGTGGCCATCCTGTCCTGTTCCACCATCAGCTGCTCAGGGATTGCTGCATGTGTAATGCACCTGTAATCACTCAACCTGAAAGTGTGGGGGATGGCAGCCAGCAAAACATATGAGTAAGATTTTTGCAAGGATATTTGAGTCATTTGTCAAGAGTTGCTTGTTTCCATGGGAATTAGTGAGTGAGAGAAGACATAGGTGAATCTTATTCCTTGCTTTAGCCTCAAGTCTGGCTGCATCAACCTTCAGGACCTATAATTTAGACCCAGGGGTGCCTGAGAGAGCTCGTTTTCCTTTTTAATTATTATTACAGTGAGTAGCTGGTGACCTATCATGGGAGGAGAGGAATTGCGTGCCTACTGGTTAGAACAGCCCGACACTGCAGCCCAAACTTCCTTGCGTGGCTGTAAATATGCCAGGCCTGCCTTTGTGGCAAACTACAAATGCTTTCAGACTTTTGAGAAGCCTGGGGAGAAGATTCCAGATCCTAAGGAAGAACAATTCATCTCTTTTCCCATCCCCCTGTACACACATACACCATCCCCTTGTCTCTTTTTAGGTCATTTATAATCAGCAGTCATGGAGCACTGGCCTCATTAGTGATATAGCCATTCCTTCAGTGCTTCAGAAATAATCATTTAGAAAAAATGCACGGTTTTCTTCCCTTGAGAGCCCGTGAGTGATGAATTTATTTCAGTCTGGCTATCTTGGCTGTCTTGCTCAGCCTTATCTCCATATTTATTTCAACAAATAATGTACTATGGGAACAACAAAACAGAGTCTGCGACCAAGACAGGGTAGCATGGGCAGAGAGGGGTTAACCGGGGAGATGGCATTGGAAAGCTGGGGCTGGGGGGTGGGGGGGGAAGAAGTTTTTATTCAGAACCATATTTTAATGTATATACTGAGTGTTTATGTTTGTAGAGGTTTAGAAGCCCTGGGATTTGGACATTGATTTATTCATAGGACACCATTTAGAGAACAGACATTGTCCTCTGAGTGGTCCCAGCCACCAACCTTTCTCCTGAAGGGACCATCCCTTTTGTAACTGCGGACAGGTGATTAAGTTTCTATGCCAGCTAATGACTCAGGTCTCCCACTACCACGCACCAGTAATTGTGACTGGCCTGGAGGGCCCGTGTACTGGGACCCATGTCCTTACCCAACAGGCGGTCAGCAGCCCCATCGCACTGAGTGTCCAGCTGCATGTTCCTCCATCTTCAGGAATCAGCACTTGCAGCTACTGCAAACCAGGGCTATGAAGGACTTAAACTCATGATTTTTATTCTGCCAGTGACCATTTCAGTAATTGAGTGTTCCGCTCTGGAAGCCGAAGCTCCAAGGTCAGTGGCGAAGGACTGGGAGGCAGAACTCCCATCTCTTTCTCCCAGTGCTTCTTCAGACATCCTGGGCAACCCAGCTGTGCTGCCACTTCCCAGCGTTCACATCACAATTAAACACAGCCCTTTCCTCCAAGCTACCACAGTCGCCACTGGGTTTATTTGAATAAGACTAAACACTCTGAATTCCTTGAAATTATGCTTTCTAAGGATTGACTTTCCCAATGGGTAAGCTCTTCTCATTAGACCACTTAGCACCCCTGCTCTGCCCTGCTGCTGGGCAAATAAATCTAAGTCCGTGACATTGCTTCAAACCATGTGGTTGCAGGCGCAAGTCAGCTCTGTATGCTGTGTGTTATACTTGAAGTTTGGCTTTATGGGTTCTTATGAAAAGGAACATTGACCTATCCTCTGCCAAAATATAGCCCCTCTCCCCTCTCCTTGGGGTATGCAAGCTCACATGAGAAGTGGTTTTTCGGCTCAGGCTTGTGTCTGCATTTCATTTGTTCCCTGGGATGGCTTTTCTGAAGCATCTGGAACTTGTCACTTTTGTGTGCAGCTGTAAAGTACTTGTAATTTGCCTTGCTTTGTTTTCAAAAGCTATTCCTATTCAGATTTACTTACAGGTAGCATTTGTGCACAGAAGACCCAGCATTCAATTGCAGAGATCCAAGCAATTATGCACGTAGCAGCCCTGTTGTATAGTTTGTGTACGTGCACACATATTTTTAATGCCTTTTCCAGGTTTTGTTTTCCTTAATGAACATGGCATTCATTTGCCTAAAACTCATTCCCTGATGGCTTGTTAATTAATAGCTATTCCCAAAGTTTTCTTCCTCTGTGCCTTTTCTACTGAGCTTTCAAATACCCAAGCTAACCATTTCTCTACTAGGGTAAGGATGAGAGGTGAGGGACTAATAGGTTACAGCTAGTTCAAATGCTGCCTGTGTCAACCTTTAAAATTTAGAGACAGATATCTCCCTGCAGCCTTTTCCATTAAGGCAAAATGATTGTTTAGTTCTTTTCAGCTGGTTTCTCGATGCATTGCTGTCTAATCACCTTGGTAGCAGGACCATAACCAGGTAATGGGGGAATAAGCAGCAGTTGCCTTGCTGTCTTCTTCCCTAAAAAAAATCAGTGCATACATCTGCCCTACTTTAGGGATAAGCACCAACAGCTCAGGAAACCTGGGGGGTGGTGGTATAACCGGGAAGGCTCGTAACAGTGCCATCTCTCTGTGAACAGGGAGAATTCTCAGGGGAGGAATTTAGCACTTTGTTCTTTCCAGCTGCTGTTTGGGAATGCGTTCAGCTTTTGCAAAGTCATACCTCCCTTGCCTTAGAAGAATTTACCGAAGAGGGAGCATAGAGCCAGATCTTTGAAATGCTGTGCTGATCACCTTCATTTTACAGGTGGGGAAAGTGTCTTTAAAATAGACTTTCCCATCAGGCAGCAGTTGCGGGAGAAGAGACAGATTCTGAAAGAGAGCAGGTAGCTTTCACTTTGCTGTATAGGCCTCAAGGATATCTCTGCTTTCTGACAGAGAAACTCCTGAAAGTCTCAAAGATATGGTTTTTTTTCATCTTTATTGAAGAGCTGGAAGCTTTGCATTTACAGAACAGATGTCCTTTGTTACAAATTTTTCATTCCTTATTGAAATAGATATGAGGAAGAATTCATACCACACAAACTCAGGGGGAAGCAGCATTTTAAATTTAATGATTAAAAACCTTGCCTTATCCCATTGCTTCATTTTTCACTTGTGACTCTTGTGATGTCACCCATTTGCTCTACTCCAGTTGCCATAGCTTTTGCTGGAGAAGAGAAACTCACCTTGGGTGTCCATATTCACTGTGAAAGGTAAGTGAAAAAGAAAATAGAGGGGGAATATCTCTTTTAATCTTTTCAGATCAGAATGAACTCAGGATCAATCCTGGGCCTGCACCTGATATGCTTTTTTGATGCTCATTAAGTTGAACTTGTGATAACCTACTGTAAAAGATTTAGGCTTCAGACACAAGAGCAGGCTAAGACTCTGTGCAGACCATCGCTCCCAGATGACTGATCAGAAGTGATGGGTCAATACATACAACAAAACCATGGCTGAAACCAAGTTCATCATTAAGGAAGTGTGGGGAGGAGGTCCCTCTGTGCAGGCAGGGAATGAAGAGCGTAATTGAGGTTGCTGGATCTTACACCTAACGTGTTAGCCAACTAAAGCACAGTTTACACCAAAAGGTTGTAAGCATCAGTGAACTATATGGTTGCTCGTGATATTAATTTACTTCAAATCCTTCCTGTAAGCTCTTTGTAGAGTTACACACTGTGAGCTTCTTTTTCGGTTAATCTTTTCTTTTGTGAGGCTGAGTTTAGTGCTGGTGAGGAAAGGCAGCCTGATGTCCATGGAAAATGAAATCCTGTATTTATCCATAGACTAAGAGCCAGCTGTTCCAGCAGTGGAACCCACTGCAAGATTGAATTCAGCTCACTCAGCCCTCTCCTTCCCCTTGGTTTGCCTTCTCTGATTGCCTGTTGTGCAGTGAAATTGGTAAAATGGATGTATCATCCATTCTAAATTAGACTGACACCACTCAGTTGGCCAGATGCCTTTCAATAGCTTTTCAGGTTTTTGTCAAGTACAGTGAGACTGAGCCGCTTGCTTTAAACCTGTCAGTCAAAGCAGGTGTTTCAGAAGAGCTGTGCTTTACCTCTGAGATTCACAAACTATGGTATATGCTAACCACTAGCAGACCTCAAAGATGTAGGCCTTTCTGTACCTACCCATAGAAAAACCCTGACCAGTCACCCTTTCCATTAAAAAAATACCCCGCACAGATCTAAGGTGCTGCTGCTGCCTTCATGCAGGAGAGGTATGTTGTCCTGGAGACACCACTCTTCCTCATGTCCCAGGAGAAGGTCTTCAGCTGGAGCTGCCCACACAGAGCACAGGGCTCTCTACAAGGCTGAGCTGTAGGATCCCTGCTTGACCCCAACCAGATGTTATAAGCTTCGAGCATAGGTTGCTGCCACAGTCTGTGACCTGTGCGTCACAGGCAAGGTGACTGAAAATGTGCATTCTGGCCTTAAGAAGTGTTGAAGCCTTTGTCAGAAAAGGAGGATTAAAGCAGAATCAACAGCATGCAGACCAAAAGCTGGAGGAAGTGGTGAATGTTTTAATGAAAAATCCATTAAATTTTCCAGTTACTTTTGCTCCCAGCACTAGGTCTGATCCGTTTTTATCCTGGTTATTTTGGTTTGTCAACAGCTGCTGAGGCCAGTTTTAAAGCTGGGGCAAAAACATCAAGCTAGCACTGCTTTTCCTGGTGCTTCAGCCTCAGGTGGTTTTGCTTTAGGCTGTCAACACAAACCAGACTCCTACAGTGCTTCCCTTTTTTTAATTGCATCTGTTCATGCATCACATAAGTGAACCTAGATTAATTGCAGTTTTCTTCCCCTTTAGATGTGACCATCTTGAATGGCCATAACCTGCAGGATATGGTTCAGTCAAAGATTCAGGTGGATTAATATCTTCCTTTAGCCCAGAGCTAAATGCAAGAAGAAATCCCATCCCAAGGCATCCTAGCTTTCTTTAGTTTGGCTGTTTAAGTGTTGGTTTTAGACATCATCAGATTTCCACAGCTTTGGCTTGTGGATGATACGAGCAATCCTCCTTCCTTGTACACTTAGTTTTGCTGATATTTTGGGAGTAAGCAGTTCATCACACTGAACAAATTCTGCCCAAATCCATGAGGTGTGACTGCTTCAATGGGAAGGTGATTTCCACCAGAAATCATGGAAGAAAAGCAGCGTTCCCCAGTCTTCAAGCCACTCAGTTGGCATTGAGCAACCAGGTTCTGCTTTCAGTCTGTGCCCCACTCTTAATCCCACGGCCATTTTTTAACTGCATCTCTAACAATTTCACTGGCCACTTTCACCACCCCAGAGCCACCAAAACACGGAATTTTGCAGAAGTCTGTGCAGCGGGATTGTGGCTGGACACAGGATCAAAAGTCACCAACTGATAGCTGCTGGTGGGATTGCTGCCATGAGAGCTCTGCAAAGCCACTATTCCCCTGACAAAAATTATTGTCAAATCTTTGCAGCCTTTGGCTCATCTGATGTTTAAACCAGATTTACTGAAATGTTTGCAGGTTTCCTGACTGACTTACTAGGATCAGGATTTAACCCTTGTGAGCTGGTACAGTGCAGAATGCCATACCTTGGTTTATATACTCTAGGTATGGGAATATGATTTACCTTGTGTTATGTGACTTGGGGGCTGGCAGTCATGCTTGAATGCAAGGTGCGCTTTGTTACACGTAGAAAAGTTGAGGTGACATTCATTTTATTTCCTATTATTATGGGAGGCGGTGGCAGATAAGTCCTTGGGTTTAATTCCTCTAGGTCTAAAATTAAATTTATATCTAGGAGAATAGCCTCTAACAAAGCTGTGTGACCAGCAGGTAGGGATGATGTAAACAGCAATGTCTGAAATGCTGTAGAAATGCACACAGGGATGCAGGTCCAGTGTAATTCCTGCTGCTGGCACCACCTCGCTCCCTGTACACATGCAAAGATGGGGAGTGAGGAGCTTCGGGTTTGAGGACTGCAGCCCTGCATCAAAATGGCAGTGCTTTGTTAGGGCCTTCCTTCCACAGTGCCCTTTCCCAGCTGACACCAAAGGGGCAGAAGAGACGCAGCACGTTTTCTTGGTGCTTCGCCTGTGCCGCTCTCCCAGTCTCCCCTCTCCATCCTCCCCCCTCCCCTACTCCCCTGCACTCCTCTTACTCCCCACTGCCCACATCGAACATGTACAGATTTTACGGTTCACTGGAGAATAAGTGGCTGTCATTTCACAGATGGGCCAGGATGTAATTAGCCACAATGCATCGAAGTAATGGAACAGATGTCTCTTTGTAAACTGAGTTTGCTGTTGCACACTCTGTGTGTGTGACCTGCCGACTGCTCCGGGCGATTCCTCCTGGTCCCCTCGCCCCCTCCCCTCTCTCTGTTGCCGAGCCAAGGGCTTAGCTCACATCAAGTGTTTGTGTGTTTGCCGGTTTGTTGTTCTCTCTTTCTCATGCACTTGTCTCTCCTGCTGTAAGGCCACTGATTATGTGACGGATTGTTAGCAAGCAGAACCTGCATTTATCGATGGAGTCATTCAAAATAGGAAAGGTGATACCCCTCTTATGAGATAATTGGCAGTTTCAAGTTGCTCTTATTACCCGATGATAATACACCAGTAAAATCATAAATTACTGTTATGATGCCCAGCCTTCTCTTTTCTCTTTTTTCTTCTTTCTTTAACTGAAAATAAAATAGCTGTTCTCCCTGAGCCCTCAAATTAGTATTTATATTTTAGATAAGAGAGGGGCTGTTGGACTGATTACAATGTGATAATGCTCACAAGCTGAAAACAAACAGCATTCTCAGAAAGGTGCCTGTCTGGCTCAGCTAGTAACTGCAATCCAACCACCAATCCAAACATAAAAGGGGCAAAACCAGAACCCGACTTCCATATTCTCATTTTGTAGAGCAAGCTTGTCTCTGTCAGGTACATAAAATGGATAACTTTAATTTAATCTAGTGGAAGGTGTCCCTGCCCACAGTGGGTTGGAACAAGATTATATTTAAGGTCTCTTTCTACCTGTACCATTCTATAACTCCACAATTCATAGAATTTTCTCCCTTAATATTCTTGAGACATATTTTCAGGCAACATCTATGCAGGTTTTCCATTCCTTTAGTTCATCATGTTCATGCAGCTGCTGAACCCTGCGCATCTTAAGGCTGGCAGCTCTCCAGCTGTGCTGCTTTAGCTGCGGGTGCTGAGGGTTTCCTGCCAGTGTTCCACACCACGGCAGGGGGAAAAGGGACCAACTGGAGCAGGCTGGCTCTGGGTCTCCAGTGCTGAATTTGGCTATGCTTACAGCTCAGCCAGGCCGCGGAGTTGCTAAACACCATGACCAGCCACCAGCTACTGGTGGCAGAAACCTAATGGTGACACAAACAGGAAGGACATTTAAAGAAAATACATGATTGTGTTCTTGTTGCTCTGGGGTGTTTTCATTGTGTGTCAGAATGCCCATAGTCAAATCATGTAGGCAGTTCCTCTGTATGTGCATGCTTGTGTGCATATAGGGTTTATTTTCCCACAAATTTCCTGAAGAGCCACATTGTTTCCCATGGGCAGTTTTGAAGGCAAGATTCCCATTAGTTCCCCTGGTTTTGACCCAGCAAGATTAACTTCAGATTGCACACCTTCTAGTGTTCACAGTGGTGGGATACATTCATCAATGAGGGTACAAAGCAGGTCTTTTTTGTAGGGAGGACCAAGTTTTTACCTCGATCTAAAATAATAGAGAGCCTAAGCAGCATGATGGTGGAGTGCAGAGTGTAAATACACTGGATATGTTAAAACTGGAGAACAGTATCATAACCCAGAATAATCCTCTGTGAGTGTGGACAAGGCATTGGCCTGCTGCCATCTTCAGCTCATGGAGTGGTTGATTGAAGATTTTAAAGGACACAAGCATTTGGGGTTGGTCTGCAGCTTCACATGTACATCTTAGAAGAGCCATAGAGAAACATGAGAGAGAAATAGTCACCCAGTTGGTGCCAGCCTTCAAAAGTAGTGGGTTTCTCTACCCTACCATGTGCTCATAAAGCTATTTTCACCTGTGTAAACAGGTGAACTGAGCAATTCCCATGTTGGCTTGAAAGTCACAGAATCACAGAATATTCTCAGTTGGAAGGGACCCAAAAGGATCATCAAGTTCCACTTGTAAGTGAATGACCCCTACAACCGTAAGTTGGGAAACACAGAACCTACCAGCCCTTCAAACACCCATTGTGGGGGACACCAGAGCTTTTCAGTAGTCTTTCAGGTCAGCTTGATTTCAGAATTGACACTGTTGGAGAAATCTTCTGAGGCATATCAAACTGGCAGCAAATTTTACAAACACAATAGTGTGGATTCCTTTGGGTCAAAGACCACATTATGATGCATGAGAAGTAGCCTGTAGTGCAAAAATGTGCATTTCCACAGGAAAAAAAATAAAGCAAATTATGCTATGGAGTTGAGATTGTGGCTTTTAGTTTCCTCTGATGGTTTAAGCAGCAGGTATTATGTGGGACAAAAAATATGGGGTTTCGACACTGTAGCCTTCATCTCTCAACTGAAATGGTTGAAAGTGGCATCAGAAAGAGAAGTGGTAGTTGAAACTCTTTATTAAATATGGGTTCTCCATGGAAAAGACCCAGTGATTCCCAGGAATTCCCAGCACTTACAATGCAGTGTATTTTATAATCTGTAATGACACTGTAAAATTCCACAGACCTGTTTAATATATTTCCATTCTTGTATACAGGGCTTAGGAAAGTGAGAGACAAGGACAGCTCTGGGCAGCTAAAATGAAAGGCACTGCTTCTTCTCATTCCCTCTGGCTCTGGGATCCCAGCAAACTTGGGGGACCAGCAGGAGACACCTCTGACTGCTTTTGGTCCGGGGCTGATGGAAGGATGCCAGTCCCAGCAGGGATTACCTGTGAGGTCTTTTGGACAAAACCAAAATAAGGCATTTGCTTCAATTTCACTTGTGGCACTGCCCACATTCAAGCTGGTCTCCACAGGTGACTTGCTGACTGTCAACATGTAGGTTTTGTTGTGCTGCTATTTCTGGTCATGGCTTATTTTTGCATAGCAATTAGACAGTGGAGAGAGGAAGGCACGAGAGTGCAGCCCAGGCCTGCGACCTCACTAAACTGGCTGACCCAAAGCTCTGCAAACAGGATTGAGCATGCGGGTGTCACTCCTCAGCTGAGCCCTTCATGTCTGCAGGCACATTTCTGCTAAGTGGTGTTGGGGCTGGTTCCCTGCAAACCTCATGTCCCCCTGAGCCATCCACTTCCAGCTTCTCCTTTTGGGTTTTGATTTTTTTTTTTTCCTTTTTGACACTCAAGTCCACATGTTATCTCACCTGCATTGATGGAAATTACTCTTAACCCACGCTAATGGGAGAACAAAATTGTAATTTGTTATGATTTTTCAAACTTGTTTTCAAAAAGAAGTTTTTAAAAAATGTTTTTAAAAGCATCATAATCTGCATGGCTAGTTTGTGATAAAGTTGATACATGCATGGTATTTTTGGCTGGTTTCATCTGGTCCCTGCCTTTCAAGAGACAGAACTAAGGGCTTGTTAAGTCTTTCCAATACAGTAAAATTGCAAAGCAGGTAGAGTGGATTGATTAAGCTTTTCCTTTGCCTTGTGTGAGAAGAACTGAGCACAGTGCTGCAAATGCAGGATGGTGTCATGTTAGGGAGAAAGAGGGAGTTTCTAGTTGGGTCTAAATGAAGGCAGTATCTGGTACCTGAAATTCAGTGGCTTGTCAGTCCCTCAGCAGCAGCAATTGCACAATGCTTAGGAATATACTGTACAGCAGCAAGTGCTTATGACAATGAACTATCTCTACCAAGCTTTTAAAAAGAATATACAGTTTATTTGAAAAGAATTACTTTTTTACTGCGTAAATAATAGCTTTCTTGATCCCAAAGCCCTTTCTCAGGCAAAGTTTCTCCTGATCCAGCAGAATGAAGACTGAGTTGAAACCTTGACAACAGCTACCACAAAATCACAGAATGGTTTGCATTGGAAGAAAACTTAAAAATCATCTAATTCCAATCCCCCTACAATGAGCAGTGACACCTTCCACTAGACCACATTGCTCAGGGCCTGGCTTTGAACACTTCCAGGGAATGGGGCATCCACAGCTTCTTTGAGCAACCTGTTCCAGTGCCTCATCACCCTCACAGAAAAGATTTTATTCCTAATATCTAATCTAAACTTACTCTCTCTCAGTTTGAGTCTGATCTCTGTAGGCTTTATGCCAAAGCAAAGGTCCTGCTTGCGATGCTGTGCTGCAGGGAGAAGGGTGAGGGTGCCAGGAGGAGGCAGCCCAGGAGCCAGCTGAGCACCCAGACAGACATGGAGGAAGCCGGTGTCAGCAGGGCAGATGAATGCTGGGCACAGGATAATGGTCCATCAGGACAATCATTCAGGAACATGCATTTCTTTCTCTCCCTCTCTTCACATCTGACTGGTTATCTATTGCTCTTCTTTACTGCAGTCTGCTTGTAGGGCTTCATAGCTTTTGAAGGTATAAGAATAGAGCTTTTTTTTCCTTCCCTCTTTTTTTTTTTTTTCACTTGCCTTGAAGTAATCATCTATATTTAGGTCAGTGACATGATGAAAGATGTTTATGTGTTTTTACCTAAAGCTGGAAATTGCCTTTCCGGATATCACTGAATGGAAAAAAAGCTAATGGAGCCTTGTTGTGTTTTCATTGCTTTTGCAGTGGTGTTCTTGTTTTAGTACTATGGCACGCAAAGCATCTTTCCCCACCGCATGGCTCTCAGCTTTCAGCTCCCTCTGCATCCTCCACTGGCTCCCCTGCACAGAGAGGACTTGGAGAAGGGCAAGGGGAAGGTCACTCCAAGTTGTTTTATTCTCCAGCTACCTGGAGCAGGCATTGCCAGCTCTGCTCTCAAGTAGAAAATGTGGCACTGATAAATCCTGTCCGCTAAGGAGCTGAGCCTTTTTAATATGCAAGTGCTCAGTCAAAGAAAGTAAACAGACATCTCCTTCTGCTGGGAATTACTAGACAAATGTCTCCCTCCCCTTACCCTCCTTCCTTCCTCCTCCCTTCCATTTAAGTGTAGGAAATTCTGCTTGCTTTATTTGATAAAGAGGAGGAGGGGAAAGGACATGTACTGAATCATGGTTAAGCTGCTGTCTTCTACCTCAAGACCTTTCAGTCTAGATGTGCTTCATTAGTTTGATAAGCAGACACCAAAAAGGGGGAGGGGTGTGGGGTTTGCATGAGGGGATCTGCCTAGGGGCTGCCCGGAGGTTTAAGAAGATGAACTGCTAATGATGTTGAAGCTGTACCTTTTTGGGACCTTGGCTCCTGGAGGAAAAATGGGCCCTTTTCACTAATTGTGTTGTGCTCAGTGGTGTGATGGAAAGGATCTCACAGGGGAGTGAAACAGAATGAATATCTGCTGGGCTCTTTCCCTGAGCAGCCCCCATTGCACTCCTCCCCCAGCCCAACTCTCCTCTCTTCACTGAGGTATCTGGCATGAAGTAATCCTAACTATCTGGAGATAGCATTAAGAAAAGAGATTAATTCAGCTGGTCATTTATTTGGACAGTCTGGTGTGAGACTTGTGAACTCAACATAGATTTTTAACCAATGTTGTCCAAATTGGCAATGCAAATGTTTTGATGAATAGCTACCAGAAAAACTGTGAACCTTGGATCTGGCCCCGTGCATGTGCAAACACAGGATCTGAGGACTTTTGAATGTTGTTCGCTCTAATCCCGTGCCAGCCCCTTTCCCCTCTGACAGACTCACGTCTCGGAAGTGGATAACTGTATCTCCCCAGTGCTGTGGGTTGTGCAGGTTTTCACCTGAGGTGCTGTTCCATGTTCCCAGGTGTTCGTATTTTCCTTTCAGCAGCTGGATGCCGACCCAGTTGAGAAGATAAAAGTGCACTTCCCAAGTGTGCTTGTGGAGTACCCAGGCATTTCCTCTCTCCTGCACCAGTGTTACCCCATCTCAACGAATTCTGGTGTTAAACTGAGTTCTCTGTGAGTTTTGGGGTGGTGGTGGACAGGCTGTGCCACACTATGTCTGGGAGCCTGTTTCCAGACTCCTGCCAAATGCCACCCCAATGAACCCCACATTAGCTGAGCACCTCCTCCCCTGGGAAAGAAGCCAAAGGCAGCTGGAGATTCTGCATGGAACTTTGCTTTCTCAAGCACCAGCGGGCACAACAAGCCAGAACTGTGCAGATTAATGGGCCTCTAGGTTCAGAAGGGACTTTTTAAAACTAAGCATAGTGTCATCTTAAAATTGTATATCCCTGCCACAGTTAATGGCTGGCTAGTCAATGACAGACAGATGGGAATCACTTGAAAAGTCATTCAGCAAAGGAGACATGGGTGGAACTTCAGGGTGCAGGTGCATACCCAGGGAACTGCCCCAAACGTGAGATCTACCCACTGTCAAGGAAAAAGAGCATGGTGATGTAGTGTGTCTGGAGCACTTCAGCAGCACAGGAATGGGCAGTAGGTTTAAAGCAAAAGAATGTTTTGGGTTTTTTTGGTTTGCTTGTTTTCCTGCACAACTTAATGTCTGAATTCCCTGCTGCATGCTGTTGCAGAGATTGTGTCTAAAAAGAATTGTATAAAGGCACAAAAGAGAGGTTTGCAGTTGAGAATGAGAGTGCTAGATTGACACAGTCACCAGCACAGGATGCTCTTAATCCCCTGATTGCTGGATGCCGGGAGAGATGCCAGTGACAGGCTCACTGCACATCCATCCTTCTTCCTTTTACACTTTCCCTAAGTATTTGTGGCTGGCTGCTGTCAGAGATGGGATACTGGGCTAACAAAACCTTTAAGTTATGCTGACAGGACAAGAGTGGAATGAACACCTGGACTGGGACGTGGTGGGATAACCTGGGCAGCCCAGGCTGCGGAACAGAGCTTTATGGAACTGCTGCTGGTTATAAGCAGTTCCATACGTGACTTCCTCAGCATCCCTTTGATGGCAATGGTCAAAGGAGGAGTGCTGGCAGACAGTGCAATAAATACTGATGTTATATGTGTTGTAAACCACTTCACAGAGAGAGGTGAACATTTCCCAGGGATTGGTGTGGTAAGGCCGAGAGACAGACTGTCTGAAGTTATGACCAACTGCACCTCTTTCTTTCTTTTCAGAGATGACTTTACTCAGTGGGCGACACAAGTAAACCACAACCAAATCTTATTTGAGAGATTTTGCCTGCCATGCCATTGTCTCCTGGCTCAGACCCGTGCCTGTCCTCTGACACTGAGAGAGGGACCCAACCATGGTGCCCTCCCGTGGAAACTTCATTCTGTAGTGCTACTGGTCCTCCCTCTCACTTAGCATATGTTGTGTTTGCACCTCTGCCTTGACCAAAATCCCTGTTTTGTCAGCTTACAAGAGCAGAGATGAGGAGAGAGGGGGAGTAGGATCACCCCCACTCATGGGGGGATGAAGGCAGTCTATTCCTGTAGAGAAAACGTGCATCACACAGGGTGGCAGAGCGGGGACTGTGCTGTGGTCCCTGTAATTATACCCATCTGTTACTTCCCTGTCTCTGCCGCCACTGCTGAAACACACAAAGAATCACAAGTGTGACTTAAGCCCCTGGAGAATACAGTGGCTACATTTGAACAAGCCAAGCTGGCCTCCAGTGCCCCGCTTTTACTGGCCCAGTGCTGCATGCTGGGCTGGGCAGGGCTGCTCTGGTACCAAGCCATTGGCTCTCACACTCCATCATTTAACTCGCCCCCTTTTTGTTGTTTCTGCTGCTGTTATCAGACTGGTGTGGAGGGGACAATGTCAGAGCTGTTCCTCCTTTCCCCATCAAAGTGACTGTTTCTGGAGTTCAGTGCCTTCCACATTAATGGGACTGGTAAACTGGTTTTGCATTGCAGTTGCTCTTGTTTTCTGTGCCCTCTTGTCATTGCTGTTGACTCATCAGGCTGAAGTGTCTGAGCTTAATTGAAGCAGTAACAATGCAATCAACATTTCTCTCTATTTTTATCTGCATCTCCTCCTCCCCTCTGGTTTTTCTGCTCCTTGACATGCTATTTCTGGGGCTGAGAGCTTGGCAGCCTTTCCGAGGGTTGCACTGGGAGGGAACTGAGCCACAAAGGGAGTAAACCCACCAAAAGTAACAGGGTTTTTTTCTTTCTCTGAGTGATGCTGGACTCCCCACATTACACTCATCTTCACTGTGCCTCGTCACCTCCCCCTGTCATTCTTTCTGCAGTGTGAAGAAGGCCTGAACAGAGGGAAGCAATTCTACAGCAAGGCTGTATGGATGCACCTAATTAGCATAAAATTAACATAACTCTCTTTGTTTAACAGAGTACCCGGCTCTCCTTTATCCAAGGGATGTGACCAGAGGCAGGGAGGAGTGACTGATCTTGATGCAGTCTTTATAAGAGATTGGTGGCGAAGATGCCGGCTTGGTGTTCGAACACCAAAGCATTCTCCCTGACTCCAGGAAGAGAAGAGAGCATTCCGCCAGCTGCAGGTTTAAGTGGCAACTGTTCTGCAGCAGATGACTGACATGGTTTCAAACACAGGTCTCTAGTGTTAGATAGCTGTCTGTCTATAAGTAGCCTGATTTGTCAGGGACGCAAGTCCTGGGAGCAGCAATATCTTTATCAGTCAGAGACACTGCTAGGACCTAGGAAAAATCCTCCACTTTTCCTCAGATGCTTAATTACAGGCTCTGAGATCTGCCACTCCCATGTTAGTTTTGAGAGCTGGGATTTGGGCACCAATGCTGTGTGCTGCTTGAATCAGGATAACAGTGCTCCCAGCATCTCCCTCGGCCAACCAAATGGCCTGGTGTGGCGAGTGTATTTACTGAGAGTACCATAAGGGACAGATCCACGGCAGTGAACTTCCACTGGTTTCTTACATTGATTTTACTCTGCTCTTCCCTCTACGAGTGCAAAGAACGTCCTGCCTGTGTCAGCCTTTATTTCTCCCCAGCAACAGCCAAAGAAGATGCATCTGCATGTCATCCGGTGTGCCATACAGCTGTGGCTGCACCGTCCCTCACTGTACCACTGGGAAGCCTAGAGAAGCCAGCACAGCTGAGTCAGGGACTTGACAAAGGCATGTTGCCTCTTTGCAGAGAGGCTGCGTTCCCTTCTGCTTTCACCGTTCTTTTTCCATGCCGCTTCTCCAGTGCCGGGGTTGCCTGGGGACAGGCAGGAAGCCTTTAGCTGGGAGAAAGAAGCTAGGGTACTGGAGCTGGAAGCTATTAAGTCTCTGTAAATATGCCCACTTAGGGGAAAATTAGTGATGGGAGGCAGGAAGAAGTAAGTAAGGAAATGTGGCCATTTTGTAGTAAATGAAGTGGCATCTTTTGAATGCAGCTTTGCGTGGGCAGAGTAGCAAGAAACACATGTAGCTTAAAGGTTTTGCATTCAAAAGTATGCCAGCTGGCTATGAAATGTTTCTTCTTCTGTAATCAGTTAGGGTTACTATTGTTGATGGCAAAACCTAAAATGTCAAGAGGAGAAAATATGAGGAAAAACACTGTTTTTAATTTTAATCCTGTCGAATGTCTTGGTGCACGAAGGAGCACACGCATGTTGTTGGTGTCTTGAGGTTTTTCCACATACTTTTTTATGTCCCCAAATGCATGTTTAGCTCTTCTGTGAACTGATGGCAGGCGGAGAATCATCTAAAAGTATGAAAATGTAAATAGAAAAAAAGAAAACTGAGGGCAGGCATCTGGGTAGGTGAATTTATTGAAAATACTTCATCTTGTGTCTGGGAAATGCCTAGATTTCAGGTTGACAGAGTCCTTTGCAGTGAGACACGCCTCTCCTTTGTGTGAACCATACCACCCTGCATCCTCTTTCTGTCACCTTTTTAGCATTGTTATTTGACTGCTCATCTCTATTTTGTAATCCTATTTCCTTTTTTTTTAATGCAAAATTAACATACTGTTCTCCTCCCCACTCCCACCCTGTGGTATAGAGAAAGACTGCTGCTTTGTATAAACCCAGAATTGTTTTTAAGGCAATACGTGCAGATCTAGACCTCTCAGCATTGATGCTGTAATCTCTGCTGGCATCTTCAATAATTTTATGTCCTTGTGTTAGACTTTGCCTCAGAAATATATATACAAAGCCCAAATTGTGTTATCTAGAGAACAAATGCTTTCAAATCTGTTCAAAGGGTGTGCGAGAACCAGCCACTGAAGCGAAGAAAGGCAAGAGGCAGCTGACTTTGTTAACTGCTTGTTAATACCTCGAGCTGTTGGCAGTGCCTGAAGTTGCAATCAGTTCGGTCTGTGTGTCTGTCTCTGCCTTCTGCTTTTGCATGTGCCTTTGTCGGCACATTTTTGGGCCGTGCGAGTTGTCTGTAGCTGCCTGCCTGCTGGCGTGTCTCTCGCGTGTGCGCCGCCCTTCGGCGTGTGCTCGCCTGCGTGCTCCATACGGAATCCGCTCCGGTGTGTCCCAGCATGTCTGCCTGTGTGGGGTCTCTCCCACTCAGCAGACGTGCCAGCATCCACCCCCTTCGCCGTGCGCTCCTGAATTTCATGCGCGGATCTCCCCGCGGGTCTGCCTGTCTCCCTGCGCGCATCTCCCTCCCCGTGCATCCCTGTGCCTCGGTGTGTTTGCGCGCCTGGACACGCCTG
Source organism: Sclerurus mexicanus (assembly GCA_013396755.1). Classification (NCBI taxonomy): domain Eukaryota; kingdom Metazoa; phylum Chordata; class Aves; order Passeriformes; family Furnariidae; genus Sclerurus; species Sclerurus mexicanus. The sequence goes on from VWZF01001084.1 coordinate 213,363, forward strand.
GGGAGGGAGGGGGGGGGAGGCTTTGTTTGTGGTGGGGCTGGTAAGATTTTAAGATGAATTCAGTGGCTGTGCTCCTGTTGAGATGGAGGCTCTGTCGTTTGCCTCTGTCAGCCTAACAGACACTTGTACCAGGGAGAAAAAGCTGTTGCCTTGGTGGCTTCAGTGAAGTGAAATAAAATGCTGTTTCGAGTCGGTGGGAGTGGGGATCATTTGCAGATGTCAGCTCCTTAAAAACGGCCTCACTTAGAATGTATATGGAGGGAAGAAATTGGATTTTTCTCTCACAGGAGGGGCTTGTACCCTTGCTTGGTGTTGGATTTCACCCCCTGCTCCCGCCCCCAGATCCAGGCAGAATGCTGTGCTCTGAAGGGAAGGTCTTTAAAAACAAAACAAAAAGCAGCTGTCAATTTAATCCAAGCTCCCTGATAAAATTCCAGCAGAGTTCCTTTTTTTCAGAGATGAAATAAGAACCCTGGCAGGCCCTCTTGACTGGCCACATAAATCATTTGTGGTAATTGCTCTGAGAAGGACAAGAGCTTCTTAGGTGCAGGGAATGGGGAAGGTCCCCACAGCCACTGCACAGCACCCCAGGTACCCCAGCTTGTGGGGACCACCTGCCCCGGGCCTGGGGCCACCTACCTGCAGCAGGGATGGGTGCTTTGAGCCCAAGGGGAGATGTGCTGCAGAGGATGAATAATAGCGTTTCCTGTCACCTTCTCTTTGTTGTTGGTCCTGCTTTTAATTGCCCTAGAGGGATTAGAAGTCAGACAGTGGGGGGGAATCTGGGGAGGGGGGAATTTGGGAAAGCAGGGGCTGAGAAGGAGGAGAGGGGGAGGGAAGGTGGAGGGAATGAGATGGAGGTGAGATGAAGAAGGAAGAGATTGATTTAAGTGACTAGCATTTAGTGCAGTGGCGGCACAATTTCAATTAGCTAATATCTCCTTGGGTTGGTACATGACTCTGCATGCTCCTGGTCGCTGTGATTAGAAGTGGAATGGCCATAAAAAGCAGAGTGCTGGGCTCCTGGTGTCAGCTTGCAGGCTGCAGCAGTGCAGGAGGACAACTGCTCCGGGAAGCTGCAAAGCTGCAATTGTGCTTTCCCTGAGCAGTCATAAAAGATGGTGATAATAAAATAACAGGGATCTGGAGCAGCGCTACAGGAGCAGCCCCCAGCCGCAAACTCCACGAAGAGGGTATCACTTAATTGACCCCTTCACTTTCAGGGCAGAAGCAGTGGGGTGTGGTTGTTATTGGATTTAGGATAAATCTGTAACTGCTGCTTCAAAATGAGCTTTCCTTAACTGTTTATCAAAGCCCAGTGGCCTGACTAGTTTTGGGAGCATAGCTGCAACTAAGAATAAATATGTAAATTATATATACAATAAAATCGATACATATAAACAAGGGAACTAAAGGTGAGGGGCACAAGGAGCAGAGTGGGAGACTGGTGGGCTGGCTTGTGTTCCTGCTCTGCCACTTGGGCCATGCTGGACCAGGCTCCTCTCCCCTGAGCCCACTATCCCTCGGAACGTGGCTGGAGCAGCCTCTGCAGCCTGGGTTATGTGGGAGATATGTGAGCTGGACAGCAGAGCTGCATGGTGGCATGAAAGCCGCTGGGGTGGAACCAGCAACATGCTGGCTCTCAGCATCTCGCAGGTGTGCTGCTGGCTCTCTGTATTTGCCTCTTCCTGCTGCCTTGCTGCTCAGCAGTGACAGCTATTAGTTTTGAAATACAACTTGTGCCCTTTGATTCTGTGGCACCCACTTATTTCACTGATCTCCACAGGGGAAGCTCTCTTCCATTTCCAGTTGAGAGCCAGAGCTGATATGACCTCTTTTCCTAGCTGCAAACAAGCTGCTCTGCCAGTATATCAGACATCTCCTTCCCTTCCTTCTTTGTGGGCATGGAGCCCAGCTGCTGAGCATGTTTCAGCTTCTCTCTGAGCAGGGCCCTGAGAAAAAGACTTGAGGAACAAAGGAGTGTAGCCAGCATGGCTGACTGGCAGCTGGAGTCATTCTCCCAGACAAGTTGCTTATACCCTTTCCAGCACAGGCTCTGGGCTGAGAAGAGGGGACAAATATGTGCCCACCATGCACTCTCCTGCTGCTGGCTCCAAGGTTCCAAAAGTGCCTGGCACTCAGAGCCAGCAGCATCCTTCCCTTGTGTTACCACTCCCATACTATACAGGCACTCTTCTTTCTCTTTAAGAAGACACAAACATTTGCAACAGTGAGGGAAAAAGGTCAGGCTTCTCTGTGGGTTAAGGTGTATGAGAGAACAACTGCAAAGAGATGCCACGTGGCCTTACACACGTATGTGCCACACACATGTATGTACCTGAGAGGGTCTGTATTAAAACAGGCTGTTGTGACCTGTGGAGTCCCTCAGTGACCCTCCCTTCCTTCTCAGGGCTCTGGTGTATAGATGTGTGTGAGTTAACAACATGCAGCAGTGGAGGAGGTTGCTGTGCCTGGCTGTCATCCGTCCCTGATCCCGAAGTAGCTGCCCTTGGAGCGAGAGCCGCTTAATCATTTTTGAATCAGCTCCTGAACTGCCATAGCTCACAGCCCAGCACATTAAGGTGAACTGGCACAGACTGCAGTTTGCGTTAATGGACTGCAGCCGTGCAGGAGAGGCTTTTCCAGCAGTGAAGCTCTCCCTACCACACAGGTAGCCTGCTGTGGAAGTGCAATGGGATGGACACAGCCCCAGCTTCATTCATCAGTGGTTGAGAGCTGACTGACAGATGGAAGAGGAGGGAGTTTGCATGCTGCAGGGGAACCCAAGGATTTCAGCCTGCTTCCCACACATGCTGGGCTGAGCTCGGGGGCCCTCCTGGCCCAGTCCCCCTCCGCAGTCAGCGGTACGTTTGCCAACAGCACCAGTTAGTGACAGGAGGGAGTTGTCCTCCTAATTATTAGAAAGGAAGCACTTGATTTCCCTTTTAGGAAAACTGGCACTCAAAGAGGTAAAGGGCCAAGGGTGAGGAAGAAGGTAGGGATAAAGACCTCTGTCTCAGCAATGGCTTCCTGCTCTCTCTCTAGTACCACACTTCTTGCTTTCCTAAACCTTCTGGTTCATGCTAATCAGCTCTGCATGAAAAGTACATACTGTCTTGCAGATACAATGTTCAGTTTCGTGTTCCATTTATTCTCCCAGTTGCCTATGTTTTTCCCTTTCTTTCTTGCCACTTTTGAGAAACATACTAAACTACATTTCCTGCTGTTTAAAAATGAACCAGAAGTAAAAAGCACCTTGCCTTTGAGGGGAAGCTGTTAAGAATCATAAAATGGTATTAAAATGTCTGCATCTGCACCCTATTTCACCGTGGGTCTCAGTTCTAAGGAACCTGCTGACTTGGTGGAAAAAATGGTAGTTCCCATGTGAAGTGATAGGGGAGGGATGATTTCCTGCACTGAAGCACTTGTGATGGAAGTGATGAAGCCCTTGTGTCGCTCAGTGAGAACTATCATCTCGAGAGCTGCACTCCCACACTGCGGAGTGGCTCATTGATCTTGCAGGCTGGCATGGGCAAGCAGCCCCCACGCACAAAGGGGAAGGCGAGCTGTCCCTGCTCCCTGACACAGCCCATTGGATAGCCTCATGGAGTGCCACGCTATGCCATTTGGCCACTGGCATCCCTCACCAGCTCTGACTGATTGTGCGGGAGTGTTTCCAGTTTCACTGGGGAGAGAGATGGAGGGTGAGGGACCGTGGCAGTCCCCAGTTGGAGAGGAAAGGAGGATGGCCTGGAGAAAGGGCCCAGCTCTCTCTCCTAGTAGTTCCAAACAGCAACCCTAGGGCCAGGTGACAGGTGTTTCCATTATTACGTCAGCTGAATGCAGGGATGCTGCTTCATAGGATGACTGTCCAGAAAATTGGACCAGACTTCCCCGTGAGACCTGGGTTGCTGAAACTGGAGTGTTCTAGGTACCTCCCAGAGGGCAAAGTGAGTAGTCCTTTGTGAGCAGCTCTGGAAAGCCTTGTCTGAAAGTAAAGTACAGAAGAGTCTGTATCTCTTGTACAGTCAAATGTGTGGTTATCTCCATTAACTGATTGATTGTGACCCCTTGAAGCTCTTCTGAAAAGTTTTTCATTACTTGCTTGATTTTAAAATAATCTTCTTTGTATCTTCCTGTAGAGTTTACTAGGCCTTCAGCTGGCACATGGTTCAGCTGGAGCTGTTTTGAGGAACACATTTAGTCCTACTTAGCCAGCTAAAATGTTTACATCACTGCTATCTTTTCAGGTGAAACATTCAGAGATGCTCTCTAAACCTACGTCCTAAAGACTCACAAGGGCTGGTAGGATCCCATAGATACCTTGTGTCGATATTAATAGCAGCTGTCAATTTGCAAGTCAATGTAGTGATACAAAGCTAGGCAAGCCTATGCTCCCAGGCCAAAGCTGGAAACTGCCCACAGAGAATAGGATAGGATAGTTTACAGTAAAAGCTGTCTCCTTTTGTGTCTACAAGCTGTGCAGGTGAATCCCAGTTGCAGCAAGAGCCCTCCCTTCGTTTTCCTGGACATCACAGGAGGTGGAACTGGGGGGAGGTATAACTACAGGCAACCTATATGTGCTGTAGGTCACACAGAAAACACTGTACTGGCATTAACCTAAGCCACAGTCCTGTCTTTAACCTCTGCAGTGTAAAATGCATAATCCAAGGTTATCTTTTACTTAAATGTGAGCAATTGCTAAGCTAAGTTTCCAGCTGTGAATACAGCTTACCCTGTGACTGCAGCACTTGGATGCTGACAGATGGGTGTGTTACCAGCTGACACTTGAAGAGCCAGATTGATTGGTTCAAATAGAAATTCAGAGATTTATTTGAAGGGTTGTGTAGGATCTTTGGAGCCTGATGCTCCGTTCAGGCTGTCAGTTCTGTCTTCTAAGCACATCTGAAAGGTGACTGTACAGGTTCTGTTTAGCTGCAACATGGCAGAAGTGCAGTTTGTTCTAATTTTTTTTTTTACAGATATAGTAAAATAAAGTGTAAGGTTTGTTTCAGTTCATTGTATATCTGTAAGCTACAGATCTGAGAACTGCTGGGTTGGTTCAGGATAATATGTTAGCACATCTAGCCCCTCCTCTGAGGCTGTGTGAGGAATTAAAGCAGAAAGCCTCAGAATCTAAATGGTATTTTAGCATTATATATTTCTTTCTGTTTTCACTGAAATGTCTTTTTAATGATAGTACAGAAAGCTCTGCAAGGTGTACTTCCACCTGTATCTCCATACTCAGGTCTCATACATTTGTACTCAGGAGGTACATCTGCTTTGTTCTTCCTAACTTGGATCAAGCAGATTTCATTTGAGCACATCTCTGGCTGTGTTATGCCTTATACCTGAATGATCACGAATTGAATTCCCAATTAGCTTGCCTTTTGCAACTAAAATCCTGTTGATTTCAGCAGTGTAACCTGGTTTAAAATACACAGTGAAACTGCTCTCCCAGTACATCCCAGAGGAACATTGTAATCTTATTAGATGCACCTGCTGCCATTTTATTTTAACCTCTCAGTTTTTCCCTGCAGCATAATGAATTCAATATTCGTCTGCCACAGAAAGCCTTCCCAAATGTGCTTTGCCATCACTTTGAGGAGAAACAGCCCTGCCTCCAAAGAGCTGTCGGCAGTGCCTCCACCCTCCGCTGCCCACCTGGAGCATCTGGGGCTCACCTCCACCTTCTGCAGGTGCCAGCAGACCTTCCCAGATCCCGTGGGTGCTCACATGAGCATCCCTGGTGTGTGCCCCAGCCCCAGAGAGGCACTGCAGGTGCTTATGCAGAGCTGCATGGCCCTCACAATCTGCAGAAACTTGGCTCAAAATCTTTTCTTGTGGCTGTTAAATCAGTAATGAAGCAGGATAGAAAGTGCTTTTGTAGCTTCTGGGATATCAGGCCCCTTCACTGCTGGCTTCACAGCTGTTAGTTCTAATCAGCTGGGCAGGCACCATAGAAATGTCAATTCTAATAAACAGTCTTTCATTTCAAATTTGGTTTAGGTTTTACTGATAAAGAAGGGGGACCGCTGACCTTGCGATGTCCCGTGTCAGAGCTGCTCACCAAACACATATAGCTTCCTCCCTTGCTGCCCTGCCATGTGTGTGCTGCTGGAAATGGTGCAGGGGGGACAATAAGGACCTGACAGTGACCAGTCCGAGCCCATGGGTCTGGCATCCCATCCTGGAGGTGGGTGTGGGCCAGAGCCTCAGGAGCAGTGTGAGAGCATGCTGTGGAGAAGGCTGGGGAAGGCTGTGGAGCTTTCCCCAGGAGACTCTCTGAGCTTTCAGTGGTCTACGTCTCAGGGACTTCGAGAACCACCAGCCATGTCTCTGTGTTTAATTAGAGGTGTTTAATTAGCAGTGGCTCCATTTGGATCACACACTGCTCTGAGCCTGGACCGTGCCAAACTTGATAAGTACTGCAGAGCAGCCACTTAAAAGTATGGGAATAAATAAATGGCAGAGCCAGCGTCTTGGCTTGAATCTCTGCTAGGAGCCTGACATGGTGGGACTGAGGTGGGTTGAGACCTGGGGTCTTGCCTTCAGGGCTCAAGTTCCTCTCTGCAGCTCCCCGTCTGTGCTGGGCCATGAGGTCTCAAAGGAGAAGACCTGTCCCTGGCACCGCTCTCCTGCCATGAGGCTTCACTGCCTCCCTCCCCTCTGCCCCTTCTCCCTGCCATCCCTGGCAGTGATGTCCCCCACTGTCACTGTCTCTAGCCAGGCCATGTCCATCCTGTTCCACCCCCTCACTCTGTTAGCAAGAAAACCACAGGCATCCCTGTAACATTTTTATTGCTCTTTGTTGGCCTTCCTTAGGACTAGGAAAACTCTCAGGTGTTACCAGAGGCTTGGGGACAGCAGCTTCTTGCAGGTGCCATTTTTTCAAGGCTGTGTGCGTTAAGGGAATAAAAAGAAGAGGAAGAACACTGATTTTTACATCCTTCAGTCACTGCTGTGGAGCTACAGGCATGGGCATGAATCCATTCCCAGGAAGCCACCAGCGGAATTTGTTAAAGGGCATGAGATGAAGTATTTGCAGCAAGTGGAAGTAAATCACACTGGAAAGGAGACAGAAAGAGTGGGAAGGCTGCCCTGACCCCCTCTGCAGATGCTGCCTGCTCAACCAGCAGCAGCCAGCAGCATCCCGGGGCAAACACTGATGTGGTTTGGCTTGCAGGACTCCCAGCACCATTCCAGACCCAGGAAAAGTGTGCCCCTCTCACTGTGCTGTCAGAAGCTGTTGGCGAGAAGCTCTGCGTGTCCATGTGCTCTTCCTGCGCACGCACCTCCGCACGGAGGGAGAATAGGCAAGGTTTCATGCTGAGCCTGGGGAATTTGGCTTCCTTTTAACTGAGGATCTCTGCTTGAACACATCCCTCTTTGTCAGGACTTCAATATTTTCTGGAAACATGTAATATGTCTGGCCATTTCTGTCTGTTGAGGAGAATCGACGTGTGGGTTGTAATATATATTAATTCCCCGGAGGGACATTGAACTGTTTCCTCTGCCCAGGTGGAAAGGGATAAACACAGCCACTGACATGCTGTTTAGTCTGAAAATAGCCCACTGAATGCATAATGAAGAGCCTCCTGAGGAGTTACTCTGCATGTTAAAATGGTGTTCAGCAGCCTGTGCTGTCACACAACATAATTTGACAATGAATGTGCATCTAATCAGCCTACCAATAGCTGACTGTCACCGTCTGGCCATTAGTATTACCTGTCTGTTCAATGGCAGCCGCGTCTCCGGGAAACAAGAAGTTCGTTGGTCCCAAAATATGTCTTATGTGTGAACAAGACAAATGAGGAACTCTGTGTCTTGGCTTTGTGCTCAGTGCCCATTTCATGCTGAACAGCCACTTGGCTTTAGCTGGTGAGGGACAAAGGAAAATGAACATTTTTCTTCGGTGGGAGGATTTCTGAATGATCAGGGGAAAGAGCACCCCATGTCCTTTGTAAGCCTAATGAAGGCAGAGCGGCTGAGGGTCCTTCAGTGAATGATTCTGCATCTTCTGGTGCACACGGTCCCTGCTGCACTGAAATAAAAATCATCAACCTTGATCCTTTAAAACATGAGCCAGCGTTTGAGCAAAATGGCTCAGGTTGGAGTCAATTGACAAGTGGCTTCTGCTGTTTAATTCACACCCTGGTGACAACACTTGCATGAATGATACGTAGACAACCACTTTTGTCTCTGAACATTTGACAGCAATTAGGGCTTCACTCCAGGGGCAGAACATCGTACTAACACTGGAGTGCTAGAGGAGGAGGTTAGGGTAAAGAAATTAGCCATCTGTCTGGTGGAGACTGTATCCTCCAGGAGGCAGTTGCATGTCAACAACAGGCAAAATGTTTCCATTCTCATTGTCCTGCACTTCAGTTGTACACAATGGCATGAAAGGCACACAGAAGCCCCATTCACTTCCAGTTATACAGAGGTCTGCCACCAGCCACCCTGACAAACGCTGCCTGGCAGTCGTAGCGAGTGGCAGCTGAGAGCTGCTCCCCTCTGCGCTGCTTCCTGGGAAGCCTGTCAGTTTTGGATGTCCCACCGTGGAAAGCCGGGAGGCAGGGACGTAGGTGTTTAGCAGGGGGAAGCAGAGCCTGACTGCAAATGAGGAGGCAAAGTGATTTTTACAGCCCTTCGCTCCAGGCAGGAGGAAGCCGGTGCCGGCACAGGCTTAGTCTCCGCAGCATTTTCCTGCGCTGGGGACCGGGAATGCGACACTGCCCCCGCGGAGGGAGCGGAGCAGGCAGATCTAATCAGCACCGGGTGGCTGTTTTATCAGCTTGCCCAGCGTGGCCATGCTCCACACCGCTTAGAGCAGCACATCCATCACGCTGCTGCCTGCATCTTTGATTTAAGAAACTCTTCTTCATCTCCGAGGACAGTTCCCGCTAGATTAGTCTGGTGGAGGGTTTAGGGAGCATGTGTTGACATTTGGTCGTGTTAGTCACACTGAGCTACACAGCCAGAGAGAACTGCCAGGTCTCTTGCTATCTGCTCTGAAGGACAGTCTTTATAATTTCTACTGCACAGGCATGTAACTTTTTTTTTTTTTTTTTTTTTAAATAGAAACCAGGCAGCTACAGCATTTTCCTGTCAGGAATCCAGATCTGATAAACACAGTGCCCTTGGATAAGTATTCTACCTCAACCAGTAAAAATTCAAATTTAGGAGCAATTTTTTTGCTTTATTTTTACATGCTTCTGTATGTCTGTACAGAAAAGCATTTGTGGGAGAGCAAGGGGCAGCATAACATGTATTTTCATTATCTGCTGGTTGGCTTCAAAGGGTGAATTATCAATACCATAACCTGATTCCAGAGTACTGTCATGGTAAAAAAATGCAGCTCATAAGTATCTAGAAAAGAAACCTCCTCTATCAGCCTTCCTAACATGCAAAGAAAGCCACACGTGATGGCCAAGTTAGGGCTCTGGTCCCCTGATGTGCCCCTGATGGCAGCTGGTGTCTCACTTTCTCCAGGTCCTTCAAACTAATTCTGTACATATATTAAGTGGCAGACTGTAATGAAATTTAACTCTTTGAAGCTTCCAAATCTCAAGTGAGACTCACAACAGTGACAGAGCTAGAAATTCCTCTGTTCCCTTCCTGGACTCTCTCAAGTATGGTTTCCAAGGCTTGAGCATCAAGCTGTTTTATCTCCCAAGATTCATGTCTGACACTTCCTACTCTTATAACTGGGCTATAGGCTACATGTACTAACCTGTGGTCAACTGGACTGAGTTTGGACAAACCTGTTTGACTTCCTTGTAGGAGCACGTGGCCAGTGGCAAACAAAGTTTTTTTTATTAACAGTAGAAAGAGTCCCTGTGAATAAAAGATTTTTTAAATCAGTGGTGCTCATGCACACCTACCTGGCCAGCAGATGATACCTCTGGCAGACTTTTCAGGACAACCCAGTCCTTCCCAGTCATTTCCTCCAGCAATTCCTTTTCTCTTTTGTAGAGTCCCTTTCTCTGAACGTCCTTAGTTTTTGTTTTTGTTCTCACCCAATTTGTGTGGAGTCCTTCCCATACCATTTGTTAGCTGGCTAGAGGCAGGCTGTCAGACCTTCAGTGCTAATAGGGCACATTTTGTGTCTCAGCATAATTGCTATCACTAACCGGTGGCATGTCAGGACTAATTGTTTCCCTCTTGGTAGCCTTTAATGAAATGAAATCATTACATTTATCAAGTGAGCATTACACTAATGGTCAACTTATAGTACTGATAAATTTTTACAGAACAGAAGCACTTCTGTCACCAAATTAATCAGATTTTGCTGTACCTTCTAGAAGTGGTCAGCACATGCTTGACCACATGCTTGTTTGTGCAAGGGTATTTTGTTTGCTTGGGTCTGTATATAGGGATCTATCAAGTTAAATGCTGAGCCATCAACAAAGCCATCCATCTGACTCTGATTAGTGAGTGTCACTGGACAAAAATTGGCATCAAGTGCCACTGGATAGAGTTTAAGTTTTCTCATCTGTCGAAACTAATGACGCTTCTTGAAAAATGCAAAGTGTTTTGCTGAAAATTTGAAGATTTGTCTGAAGTGTTCTGTTTTCTTTGCACTTTTCTCCCCCAGTATTTAGTAAAACTTATTAATTTTTCCCCCTGAAAGCAGGAACGTGTTGTGATGCAGTTGAAATGGTAATTTTCCAGAGAAATGAAGTCTCGATAAAATCATCTTACCCAGTCCCAGCGTCTAAGTAAATCTCTGTGTTTAAGCTCTGCCCATTTGTGAAAGAGGACTTTATGAGGCCACAGTTTGCAAATAATGTCACTATTTCCTCAGCCCACAAGATTGCATATTGCCTTTTTAGTGCCACGTGTGCTGTCCATTCAGTGGGCAGAGGAGGTCAGAGTGAATCACCCATTTTCCTCCAAGATGTGAGCTTTGTAGCTCCCCTTACTGTGGCTGTTTTAGGGAACAAATATCTAGTAATCAGCCTGGCACACAGATTTCACAGGACTGTTCCTGCCTCTTGTATGAAAGTCACAGACTTAGTATTTCAGTCACTAAAAGCCCCCACTGAGTCATTCTCTTGAAACTCACTTTTAAAGTCAAATTTGGAGAGGGGCAAACAGATAGATGGCTATTTTCCAGGGCTGGAGCAGTCTCTGGTCACAGACAGATTCATCTTTCTTGCACTTTGCTTTTTCACCAGCATTTTCAGACCTATTAAGTATTTTGTCTCGCCTCCACAAGCTGTAATTCTCTCTTGGAGCTCTAACATGCATGTACATGGGGTTTTATGGGCTTAGTAGGAGCCATTGGGTCCTGTCGTGGTGTGAGGGATAAGTCAGCCAGAAGAGACCACAATGCAACCTTGGTAGTTTTCTGTGTGACTAGCCAAGGAAAAGCATCTCATCAGCAGACCAGGAGCTTTAGAGAGCAGACCCAGCACTCATGGAAGGAGAAGTACAATGGCATCATGTTTGTTCATCCTTCAGGCACTGTTTAACTTGTGCTTTCCAGTTCAGCAGAACCCGAGGTGATAGAGGGAAGAATAATAAACTAAAGTGGTGTCCAGTGGGGTAGGTATGCTGACTAACATTTACCTGAATAGACATTTATCATTCCTATACAGGATGGGCCCAAAAGGCATAAGATCTATTGAAAAGTAAAAGCAAAGGTTGGTAGGGACACCTCCTTCTTACCCAGTTGTTAGGATTTAATTACCTAGTCCAGTAACAGCCAGTACCTAAAATAAGTGGAGGGCTGATGTGAAATCCTCTCATCTCTTACAGATCTCCACACTCCTTGGTAGAAAGAAGCAGGGGAAGCAAAAGATAAAGTGGACAATAATGACAGCAGAATCCATGGTAAAAAATGGGAAAAGAGAATAAATGAGTAGGAGAGAAATTATATGACTTGTTTCCTTTTTTAATATGGATTGAGTTTGGATGATTCCCTGCATCTGTTGCTATTGCTGCCACTGCCATCAGTATTTATTATTCATTATTTTAGCACAGTTAAGGAACAATAGCTGAAATAAACTCAAGACCATGACAGTTTGTAACAAATGACTTTGAATTCTGTCTCCCAACTAAAAGTTTCAGATTCATATTTCAAAGGCTATATAGATGGAAGATCACACTGTGGATGAAAATAAAATCAAACTGGTGGCTATGTGGATCTTTAAATAGATGCAGATGTTTGTTTTTCATAACCAATCTGTCTGATGAACCTTTCAGAAGCCTTGGCCTGACCACATGCACAAATCTGTCTTCTGACACAGGTACTTATTTTAAGGCTTAGCACTGTACCCAGTGATTAAGGATGTTTGCAAACATGAATTATGAGTGAGACTATTATTTCAAAACAGGCAGGTCACAGATGACCCCAGCACTGCAACAAGACTTCAAACTGTCCTGCCCCTTCTAGCACCCCAAATTCTGAAACGGCCTCATTTGGGAAACCCCATTTTCTACAGAGAAAGGTGTTAGTCAGTGGTATAGAAGATGTAAAAATGTTGAGCATCAGAAACCTACCTAAGCAATGTACACAGTGTATTAAAATGACATGGGTAGAGATTGTCTGAGAGGCACGTTCACAAAAAGTGAAGGCTTTTTGGTGACAGCAATAGTTGGGCCATGCACTAAAACAGGGAGCTGTTGAGAGTGGGTGGAAAGTAGTCAGCACAAAGATGCACCATGTAGAAGATTTGAACAGAAGGTTACTGTGGCTTTGCTGCTCTAGAAGGTAAAAATTTTTTCTTCCCCCATCCCTCAGCCAGCTGACCCTTCACCTTCTTTGCACTGAAAGCGGACAAAGCAGTAAAATTCCTCACAAGCATTATTTCTTCATGAAGGGTTACTGCTTACTGCCACATCTCCTGTGATGAGAAGTCTGGGATTTGCTTCATGAAATGAGGTAATCCTGTGAACCTCACAAGCAGAGATACATGTGGACAGCAATTTAAGCTAAAGCTGTACAATGTGTGCTGTGGCCTGGAGGAGAGACAGATCATTTGAAAATGAGAAACATGAGAAAAAGAAACAAGCCCTTCCTCCCAGACCTTGGTGCAGTCCCTCCCTGCTCTCCCAAATGAATCCTCTTAACTTTCCAAAGAGCACATTTGTGGTTGAGGGAAACACTTGTAATTTGTTGTTTTGCTGAAGGGTGGTTCCCTGTGCCCTTGGAAAGAGGTTTCTGCTGGAAACCAAACAACAACAAGAACTTTCCCTTTGGCAAGCCAAAGCCTGGTGTTTGAAAGTGTACTGGCACGTCCATTGTTTTTGGCATGGTCTTTGTGAAAGCGTCCAAGAACAAATTTTGCTCTGAAAGCAGTGAAACATATATTGTGTTATATAGCAATACTATGCACGTGTGGCAACATGCTGGAAATGTCATCCCCATTGTATAGATATGTTCAGAATCTCATAGTGGATTCTGGGCAAGTGAAGGGCTGCATCTTGAATTTCTTGTAATGCTTTGGATAACCGCTTAGACACTGGGGGGAGAAAGTCTTAAGAAATGGTATTAAACAAGAAGCAAAACATATCTTCCATTTCTAAACATAACTAAATGCCATCATAACATTTAACTACATTGGCAATACTAGAAGTAAATTTAATAACTTTTCACATGATTTTGCTGTAAGTTTCTGCCTTCCCAGACTTTGTCATGGAAAACAGTGTCTCCTCTGTTTATCCCTTTTGGAATCTGGCCATGTAGAGGCAGAGTGGTAATGTTGTCACACCTTGGGATTTTATCTGTTGTTTTCTGACCCAAGACTTTGGTTCCTGCAGTCAGGTGACCGAGTGTCTCACTACAGCTCTTGTATTTTTTTAAGGAAGGCTCTATATTCTACAGATATAAAGTTTTACATCAGGAGCAGAACCAACTGCAAGTGTATTTTCTGTCCTTAACTGCCTGGCGGAGGAAGGAGAGACCAGCTCCTGATTTTGACACATGAGAGAGCTGCAGCACTGGGATTTGCAGCACTCCAGAAATGAGGAGCATCCTGTCCTTTTGAGAGTTTCTTGCAGAAGCAGTGGTTTCTGGGGAGCCGTATCTTCCAGTGGTACTCAGAGCTTGATGTTGGTTGGTACATTACAGGTCAGTGGAAGCCTGACCACCTTCTTATGCCCTTCAGTAGTATGATAAGGGCATTTCTCTCCCAGTCTGCAGAAGCTTGCAGAACACTTTCTTACCTATCTCTCTCCTTCTCATTGAGAGGTGTTTGCCAAGCTTCATCAGCACTTTGGAGCTGAATGAAACTCAGAGGCATCTTGTGTCTGTGCATGGGCACCTTTAGTTAAAGGCAAACTCCCAGGTCCCCTCTCTCAGTGCCAAGTGGCAGCTTCAGGGACTGCATCCAGGGAGGGTGGTCAAGCAGCACCTCACTGCACACGCAGGGATGTGATTTCAATTTCAGGCATGTGTGGTCCTTGGTCAGGGAGCTGGCAGGTTTGTGGGTAGCATAGGGATGGCTCTGATGGAAACCTGCTTGGGAAGCTTCTGATGGAGCTCATCAGGAGGAGTCTCGTAGGGAAGGCACCATTCCCCTTTTGTGAAATAGCAAGGCAGTTTTACCTCAGAGAGCCTCTGAGTAGGCTCCTGCAACCATGCAAATGAAAGACCACAGGTAAAGGCTACCATGGAAAACACCCACCACATTATTCCTGTGTACTGTCTTTGATTTGGTTCTTTCAGATGTGAAAGAAAGAGCTCACAGAGGATGCCTTTCCTTCTCGTAAATGAGATTTCAATACCCAAAGAAGTTGACAGTGTCCTTCTCTATCTTATATTCTGACACCATGGAAGGCTTCAACTTAACCCTGGTAGTTAAGCTGTAATTGTCTGAACTGAGCCAGGGGGAAGCTGTGGGAAAATGACACACGTATCCTTTTTTTTTTTCAAATGTCACTCATCCAATTGGCTTTTAACAAGAACACTCTCCCGGCCGTCTCTAGAAGGACCTGTCTGCTAACGGGCATATATCACAAAGTTCTTGATCACCTCCTCTTCCCAGGCTTTTCATTGTTTGTTAAAAGAGCATTGATGTGCTGCAAGTTTTTCTTGTTACAGTAATTCCCGTGTGTTGGACTAAAAGGTCCTCATGGGAGCTGAGAGATGGGCTAGGTGATCTTCTCCATCAGTGCCTTCTGTGATTCTGTCGTTCCTACATGACACTTCTCTAAACAGTGCCCTCAGAGAGCACTCCTGGCAATAAAGCTCTAAAACGCTGGGATTATCCAAGGAGAGCCTTTTTAGCTCAAGGTACATCACATAAGAGAAAGCATAGACAGCTTAACCAAGGCAGCAGTTTTGCAGTCAAAGCATCGGTGTGTACCCAGGGGACTGTGGCTTGACTCCCATCGTCTGCCAATCAGGTCACGACTGGGCACGGCAAGTTTTTGGGAACACAGCACATTGCTCTGCGGAGCTGTCACCATCCTGAAGAGCCGCCCCAGGAGAGCCGGCTGCTGAGGAGCGTGCTCTGGCAGCCGGACCAGAGCCTTAGTGCAGAAGGGCTCCACACCTTCCTCAGTCCTTCCAGTCGTGGGAAATCTGCAGGATTACTCCCTGCTTGCGGGGGTGGTGGTGGGGGATGTCTCCTGTTTACTGCTGAACTTTTCCTTCCTGTAGTGGATCCAGCAATAAGCTGGTACCGGCGATGTAACACGCCCGAGAGGCACCACACCTCCTCCAGCCGGCAGCGCTGCCGAGGGAGCAGCTGAAAGCGGCCAGCCCCGGCCAGCCCCGGCCAGCCCCGGCCCCCGGCTCAGCAGCATCCCTTAAATCTTCCGACAGCGACCGAGCCTTGGCCGGCAACGCAGAGATGCCTGCAAGGAGGGGCCCGAGTGTGTGTCTGCTGGTGTGTGGCACTCAAATGACACCTGACAAAGGGGAAGCAGTTTGCTGAAGGGGGAACACATAGCTGTCAGCTCCCAGCAGCCGTGATAGATTCATGGGGCTCTGCCACTCCATCTCACCCAGGCGGAAATAAGGAGACGTGTGTCTCGGCATCCAGAAAAGTTGGCACTGCCTGGGCCACAGCAAATCCCTCATTTTCAGCCAAGAATCCTGCCATCGTCACTCCTTCCTGCTCCTTAAACTACGTTTTTAGTGACATTTCTCAAAGGAATTGGGAGTCAAATAGGACAGAGAAATTTATTTTCTTTCTTCTGTTCTGAGGAAGATTTTTTTTTGCCTGTTGGTTTGCTTAGGTGCATGCAGACGAGAAATACAATTCTGGGCTTTTTTGGAGGAAATGTCTTATCTGAGGATAACTAGATAACTAGGTAACTAGAGCATGCTGGCACTGTAGCTCCCTGGATCTCTTCCGTAGGGTTAATAAAAACAAGTCCTGCACACTTCCTAAGGCCACATACCCCTACCTACCCCCTCTCCACCAATTAATGACCTGTCTGGAGGCAAAGAAATTTGTCTGTTCTTGTGAGATCAGTCAGCTATAGGCAGGGTGGCACCCCAGGCTTTTTGCCTGAAAGAAAACAGGTTGATCTAAATAAGGCTCTGAAATAAGTTCCTTTTTTTGGTATCAACAGCATGCAGGACCCTAAGGCCGCAGTACTTCCTTACACTGCTATTGACAGAACACTCTGTATCCGGAGGAGCTCTTCAAAAGAGGGACAGCTTGTTTACATTTATTCCTTTTTGATTTTGCTTCATAAACATACAGAGCTGTACTGTCACTGAGCAAAGAGAGGTGTGCTCTGGCTGACTCGAGTTACTTGGATGGTACAAAGCATTCCCAAAGCTGAGATGAAATGCAAACAGTCAGCTAGCCATCACTTGAGAGAAAACGATAAGATAGAGTAAGAAAGCACTTATTAACAGAAAATAGGAGCTGGTTTTGCATCCTGCCTTTTCATTATCTCAGTAGAGAAAGGTCCTGGGTCATGTTCCTACCTTAACTGTGGTGAAGTGGAGGGCCTGATCCTTCAGTGTGCCATGGAGTTTTGCTGAGTGAATACACTCCAGTGCTTTACAAAACACCATACAAAGCTTACAAATGAGACACTGCAGAACATCTCCCCACCAGTCACGGTTTGCTCCAAGGCCCTGTCTTCCCCGGTAATTTCATGGTGGTGACTGAACAAAACAAGGTGACATGACTTGTTTGGACACACAGCTGGCACCAACTTACAGTACCACAGACTCTTCAAGGTGCTCACCTGGTGTGCTGGCACCTTGGGACATCCACCAGGACATCACCACTGATTTTGTGAGAGAGACCTTAGAGAGGTGTGAGTTTCCATGCTTGGGTTAATTTTTAACCATTTCAACTTTTAGCATTAAATCAGTATCAGTTCAGTATTATCCTCAGTAAATTCTTTCCCTGAGTAATGTAATTCTCCAAGACTGAGGCACTAGGTGAGAGTGTGGCTGAGGTGCCCCATGATTGCCCAGCACGGGAAAGGCTGCTCAGGATTCATGAGAGCATTGGGCAAAATGGCACTTAAAAACATCAGGGACAGGCAAGATAGGATTCTCTGTCCATTCACTTGCCCTGGAATTGGTGCTACAACCCATGTGTAGGGTTTTTTTAATGGAAAAGAAAGCCTGTGTTAGATGAGTGAACCCTTTTATGATTTATCTCTCTTGACGCAGATCTGACAGCTGTTAAAATTTCTGGAAGCTTCAGAGGACGAGGAGGAGGAGATCTCTGTGTGCTCCTCCAGCACTAGTCCCCAGTTCCCCCTCCTCCGACTTCCCCCCCTTCCATCTACTCATGAGCACAAGCTTGGGAATGGGAACGGGATGTATCAATTCAGTATTATCCCAGCAAGAGAAGAGCCTCCTCTATTGCTATTTTTAGCTCCGCGGGTGCACCCTGCCTGCCATGAACTTGGTACAGTGAAGTGTTTAATTCAGCCTCCTCGCTCATTTAAAAGAAGGCTGTTGAGCTCTCTGACCACCGCAGCCCCACTTTTACAGCTGGCCGTAAATTTCTGAGTGTGCAGTGATATCTTTAGCTCTGACTCCAGAGATTTCCTGTTGAGCTGCGAGATGCAATCCTGCAAGCGCACTAAAGCTAAATATACCTCTCCGGGCTGACATGCAGCCAGACAAACAAGGGCAGTGTTAACACCAGCCTTTTCCAGTGCTGAACATGTTGGGTTATTCTGGAGGAGGTGAAGCCTAGTTCAATTAATTAGGCAATTAAGTTTGTTTTGGTATTTAAATAATCTTTGGACCTCTCTGTGCTAATCTTGTTCATATTCCCCTCAAAAAGGCTGTGTGACCCACGTTACAGCACTGCACTCAGCCTGGGGTACTGAGGCTGCGGTGGATGAAGGTTTTCATCCTGTAGGCAATGACTTTGCCTGCAGAAAACCACTGTAGGTTTTCACTTGTACTAGTCAGCATGGCCACCATGGCTACCACCTTTAAGAAACATGTGAAAATAAATTTTGAAGCAGTCCAAGATTTGTGGGGGATAATAACAGTAAAATCCTGTAAATGACACGGCACTGGTTTGTTTCACATATGATCACTAGTGCCAAACTGGTGCCACAGTCAGAGTGATCCTTCTGATTACAAGCTTGGAAATGGCAATACCTCTGCTGT
Organism: Sclerurus mexicanus; assembly: GCA_013396755.1. NCBI lineage: Eukaryota > Metazoa > Chordata > Aves > Passeriformes > Furnariidae > Sclerurus > Sclerurus mexicanus. The sequence goes on from VWZF01001084.1 coordinate 231,922, forward strand.
TTGCATTTTCAGAGGTGATATTATTACGATGGGGCTGTTAAGAGTCAATGTGCCTCCTCTTCCATTTCATGTAAGATATAGGATGTATTTTTAGGCCATAGGAAAATATTCTGAGGGGACGGGAAACAGCTAATTAGTCCCTTAGGTTGTACACCTTGATTTTGCCATTGTAAAACTTCAGTCATTTCCTCTTGTAAGCAGCTGTATCCATGCCCTGCACCCACTGAAATACAGCAGCTTTCCTCATCTTTGGGTTGTTGATTTGTGTGAGCTTGGAGCTGTTTGGTTTTCCAAAGAAAGGGTGGTTCCAGGTGAGCTTTAACTAAGGCTGTTGTTGCACTTATGGTCACTGTGGAGAGCTACAGGACAGAGGTTCCCAGTCTGCTGCTGGAACAGCAGGAAGACAGGGGCACTCCAGGACCTCCCTGTGCCACTCTTCCCAGCAGCTTTTGAAGGCCTGTGGCTCTGCCTTGGCTCATGTCTTTGCTGATTTTAGTGGCTAGCCAAAGGAGCTGGAGTTTGCTGTAAGATTGTTTCTGAAAAGTCAGGGGAAGAATGGGGTTTATTTATGATTGTCCTTTTTTTCCTGTGCATTGTCTCGATGCCATTTTTGGGTGGTGGTGTGTTTTATGTCTTCTAAGAGAGAAATGTCTCATCGTAAGCAGGGAAAACACATACTACTACCTCAGCTCAGAGTAACAGATGAGTTTGGAAGGAAGCCAGCAAAGAAAACATGCCACTTACAGTTAAATAAAAATAATAATGCTAGTTGATGAATATAGGGCAACAATGCACATTGCTAATGTGTTGTGCTTGTTAAGAAGCTGATGTTTTTGCAGTTTTTGAGACAAACTGAATGCTGAAGTCTGATGAGTCTGCTACAACTTGGAGTTGTCTGACAAGGTTAGATCCATGTCACCATGCTAGCTAAGAATTCCAAACCTTTTTATAGAGCTGAACTGCCTTACTAGGGTGCACATTTACCCTGAGAGCAGAACATGGAAGTGTGAGCACTGTGGTTAAGTTGTTGGAGATGTCCAGAGGTGTAAGCAGCACAGCACTTGAGAGTCCTGAGGTTTCTGTCAATGGTGTGGTCTTCCTGCCTGGCTGCTGGGTTTCTCACAGGGAAAATGCCCTGTATCACACCCTGATCATTGGCCATCTCTGGCAGTCCCTAATATGTTTTGGAGATGAGGCCTGATAACTTTGGAAAGAACTGGAGTCAGCCTGCTGAAAGCACAGTAATTCAGTGATATTAGCTTGGCATTTTTCTAAAGTCAAACCCCCCCAGTACATTTCATTGACAGCCATATGGGTGAAGTCTTTCTGTCTTTGTGCCTATCTGTGGTAACATTTCCTTAACAGCATCTTCAGCTACTTCTTTCCCAGAACTTGTTGGTAACTGGTCCTCTTTGGTGAGGCTTAGGAAGATGCCAGCACCGGGAGGGATGGTGATTCTGGTGGACACCACAGGTACCAGTCTGTGTGTCAGGGCTTTCTCAGTGTTAGATGTATATGTTTCCATGTATAGTATCTAGAACTATCCGGTCAGTCTGTCTGTCTGTCTATCTATCTATCATCTATCTATCTATCTAATCTATCTATCCGATCTGGGGTCATTAGGTTGAAATTCAGTGAAAATTCAACAAAATGTTTCCACCTAAAGGATACAGCTCACATTCTCAGTGGGCTGCCATGGAGGTGCCTGAATGCTTTGATTTTTGGACACTGAGAAGCAGATGTGAGTCCACAGATAGAAAAGTTGTGACACTCTTATTAGCCATGAATGCATCTTTTATATGAAACATTATGAACCGGCTTACCCAGCTGGAATATGGCACAGGAATTTCACCTCACATGGTTTTTAGGGGAATATTTGATTGCCGAGTTTGCTAATGAAGCAACAGTGTTGCTGAAAAGTGACCCAGACCTGTTAAACCTGTCTGAAGTAAGAATTGTGATTCATTTATGTGCTTCCTACTATGTTCCCAGCCTATTGCAGTGTTGTATGTAGTTTTGGAGGAAAAGATTTTTAAGATGCTAATGACAGAGTTACAGCTACAACCTTAGGGGAGGGGGAGCTAAACAAAAGAAGGATTCATTAGAGAACAAAAGAAACACTGGAGGCTTTGAACCTAGGCGTCTCCCACACATTAACTAGGTGTACTGCCAATGTGCTACAGATGTGCCTTACATGAACACATAAGGTAATGATATGTCTACAAAGGGCTGAATGCATATGTTTGATGTTTTGTAGTTAATTATATTTAAACAGGTGGGAAGCTGCAAACTCCCCAGTCCCTCCATATATCAGAAATAAGATATTAAGAGGTCCAAAGATACCTTCTGCAGTTTTTGTACAACCACAGCTGACGGCTGCACCATGTGTTGGTAAATTGGAGCCCTGCTCTGTTATTGGGAAGTACAACCTGTGGTTTCACAGAGCCACTGTTTGCTTTTCTTTGTGAAGGGTTCAAGGTATCAGCTCTGCAGACAAAGCCTTTTGAATACAGAGAAAGGTTAAAGTAGCTGGAAGGAAGGAGGCAACCCATATCCCCCATACTGGGGATTTCAGGGGCTCCTTTTTCTCATGGTTCACCTGGTAGGATACTCAGACAGGACCTGCATTTGGGCCAGGGCACAGACAGAGCTCCCAGCCAGTCTCTGCTTCCCCAAATACCAACTGATTCAGCCTGGGGAGCAGGGGGTATGCATAGCACCAAATCCCAAGAAGAAGACTGGGTAGTCAGACTCAAAATAGTTGGGCCTGCAAATCAGGATTTAGCCACTGGAAAGTGACTTCTGTGCCTGTAACCCAGGGTGTGGCAGAAGGAAGAGCCAGAGGAGTTACTTATGCCAGAAAGATGTGCCACAGGGGTTTACCCAACAGCCTGCTTTGTGCTTCACTGCAGAAAATAAAATTACATCCATGTCCAGCACTCAGACCCTTCGTGATCAGGATTGGGAGTTGCACTGGCTTAGCTGTAGCTTCTCTTATTCTTTCCAAGGAGGGCACAGCTGGGAAACGTGGATAAGATGTGGCTTTTGCTAGTGACTTCTACAATAGTGAGGCTGGACCGTTGGTAGGATGGGGCCAAGAAGGAGATCTCAAAAGAAGCAGGAAAGGGGATGGGATTCTTGCAACTGCAGAAAGATCAGGGTCAGAATGAAAGTACATTACAGGCACTTGTTCATCTGTAGAGAGGCAACCAAAATACCCCATTAACATCAAGTTCTTCAGAGTTTGATTTAGCTCTAGGTGCATCTGTATAGTTCTTGTGCTGCTCAATTTTTTGCTATTGCACACTGGTTTCTCATTGAGCATTTGAATATAAAAGGCATCGAGGCTGGTTTGGAAGATCTTTAATTGTAGGTTGTTCCCTTTTTCACATTATGGAAAAAAATGTAGTAAGGAAATGTGAATGCTCAGCTAGAGGAGGTCACTGATAATCTATGCACCTGCCAATCCCATTAGCTCCTTTGGATTTTGCACTGTAGGGGCCTAAAGGAAATGTTGCCTAAAAATAGCCATCTAACTTATGAAAAGGAGTCAGCCAAACCTTCCTTCAGCTGAGCCGCAGCTGCCTGAGCATTCTGAGCAGCGGTAATAGAAAACTGCAGTATGGACGCTCTTTTCTTTTCACAGGAGACTTGACTTTATAAAGGATAAAGAATGATGGATGGGAGATCTGCCCTGTTTTCAGTTAAATATGTTCTAATACCACCTAAGAGGGAGCAGAGAGATTCTGTCATCCCATCAGCATTTTAGATTCATGCAGAGCACAGCCTTGGTTTGGTGGCTGGGATTTTCAGTCACCAGTGCTCTGCCACTTACTGTTGTTTTTTTAGATCCACATGTAGCTTGGCATTCTTGGCACTCTTGAGACAAGGTTAAATTCACAGTGATGACAGTGCTAACAGGTATATTAATGAAGGGCATCAGTCTTTGCAAACAGTGGTGTTTTTTTAATTAATAATTTCAATAGGACTTTTCTGAGGTTTGCATTTTTCTATTCCATGTCCTTTTTAAGTCATTGAGATAATGAAATTACAAGGATGAAAGTGGGGGCAGGAGGAATCCAACTCAAAGCCTGCAAAATAATTGCTGCATTTTTTTCAAAAAAAGCCTGTAGTCTTCATTCACGTTAGTGATAGCTCAAACAAGGCACTGCAGTTGAGTGGCAACTGCACCAATTAGCAGTGCTGCTGTTGGTTTGTGAATTGCATGTGAAATGTAGAATTTGTCCAGAAGTGCTAATGCAAATTGCTCAACAAAAATGTGCCCTCTGTGTCAAGTCTTTTCACTTGTTCTGACACACTGATGTCTTCCCAGATTTCTCTGATCGGCAGATCCCTCTCTCAGTTGACAGCTACCAGAGCTCATAAAGTAATGGAAATATTTCTTGTTGCCATTAGCTGTGTCTCTGCAAAGAAGGCTACAAGCTACTGCTGGCACCAGTTACTCCCTATACAATGTAATTCTGACTTTTATTTATAGGGTGTTGTACTTCACATTTCTAGAATTAAATGCTAAAAGCCCAGTAAATGCCTAAGATTTTTACCTGCACAGAAGTTCAAAGATCTGGTTGTCTGCCATGACAGTAATTTGGTCACTTTGCATGTGTTCAGCATCCTCTGTTATTGTACCCGGTGATAACCTTTGTGCTGTGCCGTCTGGGGCTGAGTTACAATTGCCGTGGGAACCATAACTTAGCATTTCCTGACTTTTTCAGCATACGATATCTCAACCTTATATTATGCCCTTTAAGAGGAGGAAAAGTGGAGCAAGGGCACAGTGAGATGCTGGTGTTTTTGCACCTACAGAATATAAAATAGCACATTTAGCTGTATGCAAATGGAAGTTGTATTTGTAACTGCTTGCACTATGGTGGGTGGCAGCTCGGAGCTATAGTCCCAGTTTAGGAGTCTCATTGTGCTGGGCTGCCTGCAGGATGTACATATATTTCCTTCCCCCCAAGTACTTCCAGCCTAAGTGTAAGATAAGAGATAACACAGGCAGACAAACACACCAGAGAGTACAAGGAAACAGAAGACTGCTGAACATCATGGAGGCAGAAACTTCTGCAAACTTCTACAAATGTAACTATACTGGGGGCAGAGTTCACGGTCAGATTTGCATGATTTGAAGAATCTCCTCCCAAGAATGAAATCCAGCAGGGAGGAAAGTGTGAAGGCGCTTCTAGCTAAAATGTAACATGTGGAAAAGAGTGGGTTGTGATGGGGTGATGGAAAGTCTCAGCAGTGAAAGAGAGAGGATGCATGAGGTGGCATATGCTGCAGCTGAATTTGAGAGCAAAGGAGGTTGTGGAAATCCAGATGAAGGGGAATCCAAGAGAGGGCTGCAAGGAGAGACATGACACAGGCAAGACGACAGGCAAAGAAAATGACCTGGACAGCAGCACTTGGGCTGTCTACAAGCAGGGCAAGATTGCAGCCGTCAGGGTGTGAGGTGACGAGAGCCTGGCTGTGGGGCTGCACAGAGTGTGGTGGCAGAGATAACAACCGGGTTATGGGCTGAGTGACAGCTGGGCGATGGTGTTGCCCACGGGGACTGAGGAAACAGGAAAGAGGAGACCTAGAGAGCTGGATGAGAGCCTACTTTGAGCTTGAGCTGACAGTTATCCACAAGATGATCCCAGAGGCAGGACATGAATTTAGTCGGAACAGACGGGAAGTGGCCAGGGACAGAGAGTTAGGTTGGTGAGTTGCTGGTGCAGAGGAGGTCCTTGAAAGTGTGCAAAGGGTGAGCTCTGAGTTATGAGTGAGAGGGAAAGTAGATGAGGGATGGGGGCACAGACCCCTAGCATTGCAGCAGGTGGTAGGGTGAGTAGTGATGAACTAGACTGAGTAACACTGAGTAAGCAAATGGAGGTGCTGGAGTTAAGTAGGAGCACTGAGAAAGGAGGGCCAGATTTCCGGAAGGAACTGACAGGCTGTAAGACTCACACAGGCTATGACAGCAAGCCTGGCATTGTAGTGCAGAGCTGCAGCCAGACAAAGGATATTAGAAACTCTGCTATCCTGGTTCTGCGACAGGCGAGAAGTGAAAGCCTGTTTGGAAAAGAATCTGTGTTGGAGATGAAGACTAAATTCAGTCTAAATCATATAAATCATCAGCAGCATATGCAATAAGCTTAGAGATGACAGCGAGAAGAGAGAGAGGGTGAGAGCTGGAGAGTCACTAGGAGTCAAGTGTTGTTTGGATTTTTTCTTTTTTAAAAGCATGAAATAAAGCATGCTTGTGCTGCAAGGGGAAGGAGTGAGATACAAAGAAGGAAAAGGCAGATGGGGGCAACAGAGATGAGAAGAGAGGGCACAGCAAGGCTGCCACGACAAGCAGAAGAGCTGGGGACCACTGATGAGGCCACCACCTCTGTGGACAGGAGCAGAGACCCAGGCAGGAGGTGAAGGAAAGCAAGCTGGCGTAGAGGAAGATCACATCTTGCTTTAAGTCTCTTACGAGAGTTATCAACACAATCCTGTGCACAGACTTGCCTCCAGTGAAGGTAGGAGAAGGCAGGGTTTGAGAAGTGAACCAAAGGCTGCAAAAGGTTTGGGATTGCCGCTGGGAGGGCTAGTTAAACTGGCAAACCTGAGTATGCATTAGGAAGATGACAGGACAGAAGGAGGCAAAACAGCATAAAAAAAAAAAAGAAAAGAGAGAGAGAGAGAAAAAGAAAGAGGAGGTTTAAAGCTTAAGAGAAAAGTCATTGTCTCAGGAGAGGTATCAAGGCTATCCAGAAAGCCTCAGATGGCATAATAAGGGCTTGATCAGCAAAGCAAGCTAGGCCTTAGAGACCTAAGGGATAAAGTCAGTTCTGCCAAAAGCTGAACTGAGTTAGGCCTTGCAAAAGAAGTTAATTCAGTTGTGGGGTTTTCCTTAGTCATATAAATAAAGGGGTAACCATACAGCAAGGGGCATGTCGAGGTTGAAGACCTTAAAGACAACCTAGGCATAGCCCAAATCAAAATACCTTGTCTCAGTTTTCAGTAGGACTAAGATGATTGAGTGTCAAAGTAAAGGCTAGGTGGTTAATGGGAACGCAGGTGGTTAAAGATCACATCCAAGGTGGAAGAAAAATCAAAAGAGTTTCAAGTGCTGGAACTAGGTGATCAGTGTTGCTTGGATTCAAGGATGTTAAAAGAACTAGCTGATGAAATCGTACACCTGTCGTGACGTCCCAACCAACTTAGTTTATCAGCAGCTAGTTATGTGAAACCACAGCAAGGATAATGTGGCTTTGCCAGGCAGCTGCAGTGGAGGACCACTTCCCTTGGCTCTGCCAGCTACCTTATGGAAATATTTGGCTCTTGATTTGAGCCGGAAACCCCACCTGCAGAGAGGCTGCACAGACAAGCACCTGCGAACAAAGACAAGGGAGCTATTCCAGCTCTTTGAAGTCGCTGTCAGACAGAGGAAGATCGTGGAATTTATGCATGAATATGTACAGATGACCATTCCTCATAAGCACCAAAGCTTTTGTCAGGCACACTCATTAACTGCTGGAGCCCGGAGGTACCACATGTATGTGTCACACTCTCCCTCTGTGTCTCATATGGGCATGGAGCGGTGAGAAGTCCTCAGTTCACCCGATCCTTGTGCTGTGTGATCTTCCTCTCACGAGGCCATGGTGTGAATGAGCGAGAGGAGAGCGGCGTTAAAGGAGCAGCTGTGTGCCAATGACCACCCCCTCACACAGCTAGGAAATACCCTTAGAGACAGTGCAGCTTTACTGTGAGCAGCAGGGATGTGGCTTACACACTCCCCGACCCCTCACCGCGTTTCTGCCAGGCCAGAGGCCATCCACAAGGTCAGGGACAGTGCAGGGTTGGTCCTCAGAGCCATGCACAAAGAGGGCTACTTTGTCAGAGCCCAGAACCTTTGCTCTAAATTTTCCTGAGGATTTTTTTTTTTTGGGCCTTGGCAAAAGCAATGCCACGGGGGCGATTGCAGCCTCATCCCAATTTTTGAGGTAAGGTGCCTTCTGCATATGGGAAGGAGAGCATATGGCCCACTGTGTTTATTTCTCAGCCAGGATTCTTTCAGGCTTGGCAAATTACATGCTGCTTGCTGAGGAGCAATGCAAGTGCCAAGTTGGAATTTCTAAAAGTGAAGGAGATTTCATTTATCACAGCACAGAGAAAAGGATCTGAAAAACGCCCTTAAGTGTGAAAAAATACCTTTTGTTTATGCTCAAACAAAGCAACTGAGAGGAAATTTAACAAAATTTCACCTAGAGTAAAAAAAAATATTGCTGCAGTCATCCACAGGAGACTTCAGGCAGCTTCTGCCAGGCGAGAGCTAGAGCCAGGCTCTGAAATACCTCAACAACCAGCAAACTCCATGGGGTACAAGGTGATAATGTGGTACAGGTTCAGGCCATTAGAAGGAAAGGGGCTGCCTGGTAATGGTGTTAGCTGCTAGAGAGCTCCATTAGAGCATCTATTTCTTATACTTTTGCTTTTTCCAAGCCCCACATTTTTCCTTGTGTGTGCTTAGAAGCTTTTCTTTCTCTTACAGCATTTATTTTTATTGTGTCATTTTCCCTCTGTTCCCCCTTTTCATTGGCCCTGTGTGACTGTTTGTTTAAACCATTTGCCTGCTTTCATCTTCCATTTTTCTTCTCGCCTTCTTCCCGGGGGCTCTCTAGCCGTGATTATCCTTACACTTCACATTAGCTTTCCTTGCTCCTGCTCCAGGATGGGCTTGAAGGGGGCATTGATTAAAGCTAAAACCTTTAGCAGGACAATTTCTATCTGGCTTCAGGGTCTAGTGGCCTCTGTGAGTTCAGCTGTCTTTGCTCCAGGACCAGCTTCTGAAGCCTCAGGAAATTCGCCAAGGCAGAGTTGAGCTGGCACCGAGGGGGCAAGTCACAGCTCCTCTGGAGTGGCTGATTTTGTAGCTTTGAAAACCCTCCGCTATGGTAGAAGGCAGCAGGGATGTGGTACGGAAAAGCTACGGCGTGGGCTGGTTTTTCAGCTCCCTCCTCCTGCCTTTTGCTCCCCAAAGGTTGCCTCTTCTTTCAAAGTGGTAAGGCACGCTGTGGAATGCCATGATGGCAGAACTTCACGCAGCAGTCTGTAAGCGGAGGAATTACAGCCTTCATAATATGCCTAAAATACAAAGTTGGGCACATTAGTGTTTCTTTGAATCCTCACCCTCCTTCCTTCCCTGCCGTGAGCCCCGCCTGAGGGCCTGTGCCATGGCTGTGGGCTGGTGTGGGAGGGCTTGGATGCAGAGATGGTGCCAAGAGGCCAGTTAGGGGCTGGCTTTGCTGCCCATCAACAGCCCCTCAGACCTCTTGCCCCAAAACACAAATACCAGGTGGCTGTTCCATACTCCTGCAGGAGGAGAGCTGCTCCTGGGAGTAAATGCTGAGTAATCAACATGCTGTAAATCTGCACCTCACAGAAGCTTGTCTGTGCAGTCATTCCCTCTGCAGGTCAAATTAATGGCTTGATTAACCCCATCAGTTTACTCCTGCAAGAAAATGATGTAAAATACCGCTTTGTTTTCACTGGACCATGGACACTGGTGCAAAAGGCTCAAGAGGAGGTGAGAGTGCGGAGCGGGAAGATTAATTCCTGTTGCAGGGACTGTGTGGGAGCACCAGGAGCTGCCTCACAGACCTGCCAGAGTCACAGAGCCTCTGTGCCTGCTCAGGTCTCAGCTCCTCTAGGCTGGCTGGTAGCCCAGTCACGAGTCACCTCCACACACAGCATGTATAGGGAACATCCATGGGGCCTTGCCAAGGAGCACGAGCTGCACATCCCATAGGTGACAGCACAGGTACTGGGTGATAACCACAGCCTTGCAAGATGCTCTGCTCGAGCCATTAAAGCAAATGAGAATAGCTCATCTTCATTTTACACTTCACAAATATTTTTGTATTTGTATAGTCATTTCCCCCCATCTTTTTTTTTTAAAGATATGGATGTAAAGAGGCTATTTTTGTTTGATTTTGGGCTGATCTGCTTTTGTTTTCTCCTAAAAATAATCAGACCAATAAAAATTGCAATTACAAGGAAACTAGTTATTTGAGATAAATGAACACTTCTCCCTCAGTGCACAAACCCAACGACTATATCATTATGCTCCATACCGTGGACCTAGCTGGTGAAACTGAGGATAAATAAAACTGAAAAGCAGGAGTGATTTCTCCTGCAAAGGTTTCTTTCTTGGGGGAAGGGAGAAAACGCCAGAGCTGTTATTTGTGAAAGAGGAAATGAGCCTGGTTTAATTGGGCTGGTTGAAGTTCAGTGGCGTTCTGTTGAAATGCTGCATTTTGAATCCCACTGGCTCAGGGTTTGTGGAGTTAAACCCCTGTGCTGGAGCAAAAGTGGGTCCATGGGGAGGCAGCAGGTAGAAGGACAGCCCCTTCTGCCTCGCAGGCTTTGAGATGCACTTCTGCCAGCCTTTGGCTCTTGAAGAGTTTTGCAAAAACAGTTGCCCATTTTAGAGCCCTTTGTTACCTATTTCATCACCTGAAATGAAGACATTAGAAAATTTCTGAAAGAAAACAAAAATGCATAGAAGTAACAGTCTGACAGGTCCTGTTTGTTGTGTGGACAGAATAAACTGTATCGAAAACGGAGGGAGGGGAAATGCAGGTGAAGGGAGGTGAAAGGAAAACAAATTGGCTGCATGCAGAGGTCTGGTGTCAGACATCAGAGGGATCTTGTTTGCTCAGATACTGTATGAAAGACCATGGCAACCAGGGCTTGGGGAGGGCTGAGAGGTTTGAGCCCCTCCCTGAGGCTGGATGACAGAGGAAATAGGTGAAGCAATCTGCTCTGCAGAGCCTGCTGCTGGAGTTGTGAACCGGCATATTCTGTCCCTTCATCCTGTGTGCTGGCTCTTTTGAGGTAAAAAACCCAAACAAGCCAGAAGTCTGAAATGAATGGATTTGTAATTCCCTTAGCCTGTTGGATGGTACCATTCTGCAAAAGGTGGCTTTGCTGTGGGCAGTCTGATTTAGAGAGAGGATTAAGATCCCTGCCAGACACAATAAGTCACAACATTACAGGGAATTTAATAGAAATGTTTCTGGGGGAGTATAGGAATGTGCTTTTGGACTGCCATGAAAACACTGGGTAGTGACGATGTTTTACTGTGACCTAGTGTTTGGAAGTGGAGGAATATTTTTGTTCCCACTAATAGGTTGGAGACCTCTCCCTTCTTAACATACAGACATACACACGCAGACACACATGCAGTGCCTAAGAGCAAAAGTGGTGCCTGTCTGCACAGCAGCAGTGTGGTGCAAGGAGGAGAGTGGCCTCTGCAGCAGCTCAGAGCTGTGCAGAGGTGAGGGCAGGCAGTGCTGTTCTGTGTTGTATATCACAGGCCATTCCATTGCACCACTGTGTTGTCTTTATCCAGAAAGGCTGTCATCCTTGAAGACATCAAAATGTGGACATCTGCCATTTTTGACGGGTAATGGAATCATAGTGTAAAAATGCAATTCTTCTTTCTGATTTGAATCTCTTTTCAGCTTCCAGCCCTTCTATCTGGTTTTGCCTTCTTCACTGGATAAAAGAGCTCTTTAAGGGATTTCTTCCCTCATGAAGGTATTTTTATACACCATGGTCAAAGCATCTCTCAGTTCTCTTTGTGGTAAGCTAAATGGATTGAGCTCTTTAAGTCACTCACTGGCAGACACTTTCTGCCTCAAATAATTTCTATGTCTTCTTTTCTGCTCTGACTCTAAAATGTAGATGTCTGATTGTATACGTTTTTCTAGTATCATTCTTCTAATGCAATATGCAGGATAAGTCACCTCTTGGCTTCTATTTGCTCTTCTGCTCTTTGTATATTCAAGGATCCCATTCATTCACACACCTCGAAATGGTACAGGGAATTATTGTCTGTTTGTCTGTTTCGACCTTGATTTCTAGTCTGTGTTTCCCTCAGCTTTTTGGGAAACGCTTTGTTCCCAGATGTGGAATACCCATCCTCTGTTGATTTCTGCCAGTCATTGTCTGCAATAGCCCCCTTTTCACTGGGGTGCCACTTTGCCTCCCCAGCCTTCAACAGGAGCAGAGGTGGCTCTTCCAAATCCAAGGGCTCTGATTATGAGGCACAGAGAGCCCATGAGTAGGCTTGGCTATTCCCGCCTGCACTTATCCACACCCACCAGCCCAACTCCTGGAGCATCAGCTCGTGGTCCTTTTCCTTGTTCTGAAAGAAAATTGTGTGATTGCTTTTAGCTGTAGTTGGGATATTGAATGACATGGAGAAGGAAAAAATTGCTGCATGATAAGGAAGAGGCATGTAAGATTTGAGACAAAGAGGAAAAAATCTTTTCTGCTCCCCTTTGTTCTCTTTTTTAAAGTCACTTATGTTTACTGTGCATAACTGTACATATATATGTACACATATCACTCTGAGCTCCTGCAGAGTATCCTGTCACAGCATAGAGCCCTGGAAGTGCACTGGGAGGACAAAGGATTTATCCTCCTGTTGCTTAACTAAGGATCAGATTATCCACAGGAGCAACTCCTGTGTAGGCGTTAAGTAAGCAGCCAGATTCCTACAAAAGTTCATTTTACAGGTGCTCTGTAGCTGTACAAACCAGAGATGTCATGCTGACTGTTTGGAAACAGTGGCCTGTTTTTGGCCCTGCAAACAGCAGCTTGGCTCTTTCAATACTCAGTTTTGCTCCCAGTGACTGAGCACTGGGCTGCCTTAAAAGTGGGCAGCTGAGGCTACAGGGGCAGGAGGGCTCTCCAGGAGTCTTAGCCAGGGCCAGCCTGTGTGCTTGAACTCCCTGTGGCACAGATGAGGGGCCTCGGCACCATCCCCCTTTCATGTAACCAGCCTCTCAGCTTGGCTTTGCTTGCCCTTCGGTGAGGACCTGGCGGCGGAGCTGGAGCATCGCTGTTCCTGACTGGAGTGCCTGTAACTCTGCACAAACCACTGTTCTCAGAAGGGAGCTGTTTGCAGCCTGCAAGTAGCATGCAGTGGCTTTGGGTATTTAAAAAGAGCCAGAGTGAAAAATCAGAAGTCACACTGTACCATCTTCCCAGATGGCACAGGCTGAGAATACAGCCTGCGTTTCCCATTCCAGGACGTCTTGTCAGTCTCTGCAAGGACTACCTGCCTACACCCCCACAGGGCACTTGTGTACCCGTGTGCCCATGGACATTCAAGCACAGGGCCCTGGGGGAACGAGCTGGGCTGTCCCCTTGCTGCTGTGGATCCCTGAGTTGCAGGGTGAGTCAGGCTGTGGGCGTGGGCCTCTGGGGGCCAACACAGGCAGCTGCAGGGGTGATGTGCATCCAGAGGCTGGGGAGCCGGGGTGCTGGTGGAGGTGTCTGGAGAGGGAAGGACGAAGCAGTAGTGCCAGATGGGGGAGAAAGGAAAATGCAGAGGCTGGACAGAGGGTGTAGGAAGAGAAAGGGACAGCAGGGAATGAGGAGGAGGAGCAGGAAGTCTAGGGGCCGGAAGGCTTGGGATGCAGTAGGAGGATGAGGGAGCTGGCAGGCAGAGCAGGAGCAAAGAGCGTTGTCAGTGAAGCTTGGATTAGTTTGGGCTTGGAGCTCTGTAGCTGTGTAAGGGCTGCACTTAGCCTGACTTTTTTGACTTAGTGCTTGGCTCCTGTGGTGAGACTGCATCTCAGCCACAGCTTATAAGAGGCAGCCGTGTAGATCACCAGTTCCCCACCACACTGCCGGGCTTCATCTCCATACACTCCCCTCAGAGGTTAACAGTGCCAGCTGCAAAGATAAAGCTTTTGAGAAAGAGCTCTGCTCCCAGGTGCTAGGGAGTGTTTTCCTGCCTGCGGAGACCTTTTGCCTGGGCTGTGCTCTTATTTTCAGATCACACAACCCAGGGCTGCTCCCAGTGATGTCATCAGGGCCCTTCATCATCAGTTGGGAAGAGATTTTGCCAAAAAAAAAAAAGGAAAGAAGAAGATATATTCTATGTGGGAGGGTGATCTAGATGAAGGCTTGGCTTTAAACCTGTTGTTAAAACCAAAAACATGAAGTTTTCATGATGAGTAGATAAACTCATGTACCCTGTCATGACTAAACACACAACACTGGAAGTGACACCTTTGTGCTGATCTTTGTATTTCCTTCAGCTGCTGCACAGAGCACAGGGCTCACATCAGCTGGTGGGGCTCCTTTCAAAGCTTTCTTCCTTTTTAAACTCCAGAATTAAGTTATAACATAATCTAGTAGAGAATGGAGTGCTTTCTGCAGCAGTACCATGGGGTGAGTGTGTCTCTCAGCCTTACCCATGTGTGCATTAAGAGCCAGGACAGTAGTTCTGTAGGAAGATTTTTTTGAAGGCATTTCAAAGAGGACTTGGGCTGCAGCCCCAAAGGCAGCTGTGCACTGAGGCTCGCAGAGGAAGCTCCAAGGGATGTCACTTCACAGCATGCCCTTTGGCTCCCAGTTTTTTCCCCCCTCCTTTTTTTCCCCCTCATAGTGGCTGCAGCAAAGGCTCCATTATTTGGCAGCGTGGCATTGCTTTTGTCTATAAATGGAAGCAGTTGGCCCATCTCCCAGTATAACACAAGATAGTCCTGTGTATCAGTTATGCAATCGGTAGCTTGATGACTTCATCAGAAGTCGGGGGAGGGCCAGGGGGTGGTAGGAAAAAGCCTTTGCCATCAGCTCTGCTGGAGACAGCTGATGTCTGTGTGTGTCCCCCCAAAGCAAAGCAAGCAGGAGCTCGGTGACAGGGGTGGGTGAAAGGGCTCAGTGCCGGAGGAGCTGAGGGATCCTTAGCAGCTGTGATTCCCTGACCCCAGCTTGGGGGAGCCCCAGCAGCTGCCGCAGCCCTTGCCCTTAGGATGCTGCAGGGACCATGCTTGACCAGGTTGTAAAGTGCAAACTGCAGCGCGAGGTGGGACTGGAGGAGAAGTGGAAAGAGGAGCGGGGAGGGAACTTTCAAACCAGGGCAGATGTTAAAAAGGGAAAGAACCTGAATATCGGAGAGCTGCCTTTCTTCAGAGAGCTCTTCAGGGAATATCTGTGCAAAGCAAAGATGTGGACAAATTGTATTTTGTTATTTCCTCAGAAGGGTCCTTGAAAATCTGACCTTCATGCAGAAAGGCTGATCCTAATTTCCCAAGCAGGCATTGATTTTAACCCTTTAACTGGGGCTGGGGTAGGAGCCGCAGGAGCACCTTTCTGTATGTTTCAAACCACACAATACTTGACATCACTCAAACCTGCCCATGAAGCAGGTGAATCTAAACCTCACTCCGGCAGGTTTGCAGAAAGGATGCTAAAGCAATACAGGTCAAGTTGGTGTTTCTAAATGAGTCCCCATCTCTGTTGATCAATTAAAGAGGTTCTAAGGGCTCCTAACACCCAGGAACACCCGAGACGGGGCCTGGGGAAAGCAGCGCTGCACCGGCCGCTTCGTTATCAAGCCCCCCACCCCAGATCGCTGGTTTTTAAAGACGGGGTGGTTTGTAAGACCGCAGGCTCCGGGCAGCGCAGTTGTCCCCGATCCCGATTGTCCCCGCTCCCGGTCCCGGTTGTCCCCGCGGGCGGGCAGCGACACCTGCCGGCGGTCCCGGGGCTCGAATGAGCCGGTCCCTGCGCCGGGACGCGGGCTGGGATTTCCCCCCGGCCGGCCGCCGATGCCTAAAAGGCAGCAAACTGGATTAGGAAGGCGAAGAGAAAGCGGGGTGGGTGTAGAGGAGGGAGCGTGTCCTGCGTCCTGCCGGCCGCGCAGGTTGGTCCCGTGCTGCGCGATGGAAGTGCCGAATAAACACATAGTGTGGTTAAACTCGGGCGTTCTGGGGCAATGTAAGGAGAATTAATGTTGCCAGCTCCCACTGTTCATTGTGTACACCTAACACTTTGGCTTCTCAATCCAGAGAACTGTTTTAAAATGTTGTTGTGTTGTTATGAAGAGAGGGAAGGGATGAGAAGGGAGATAAAGTTTAGAAAACCATGACTTGGAAGTTACATATCCTGCATGAAAAGAAAACCTAGCACACAACTTCATTATTTCATTATTAATGAATTGTAAAGTGCTCCTGCTTTACCTGAGAGGGTTTAAACTCCAGGAGCAGAGACGAACCTGCTCCCTGTGGGGAGTGGCCTGTGGTCACAAGCCATGAGCATCTTTCCAAGGATTCCCTTTCTCCAAGCTCCACACTTCACCTACAGACTCCTCAGCTTCATAAGCTGCCACTTCTGTTGCCCGTGGAGCACCCTGAGTAACGAGGCCTTCTCTCTCTCTTTGCACAGGAGCACCAAGTGGGATTGTCACGGACCACAGGGCCCATGCAGCCCTCCGTGCCACCAGGTTCCAGCAGCGTGGGCACAGGCACGAGCTCTGGGGGTCCCTTCCTAGGAAACCAGCCACAGGCGGCCATCATGAAGCAGATGCTGATAGAGCAGAGAGCCCAGCTCCACGTAATAGAGCAGCAGAAACAGCAGTTTCTCAGAGAACAGAGGCAACAGCAGCAGCAGATCCTAGCGGAGCAGGTACAGTATCCATCTATCTCAAACACTTCAGTGCACACCAGTATGAGGGCATGAGCACTATAGACAGCACCAGCCTTTCCTTCTGGATTTGGTGATTCCCCTCTGTGGCTCCTATTGTGGTATTTCGGCAGTGGTTGTCAAAGAAAAGGCATCTGTCTCAGTCCTACCATGAACTTGGCAAATATTACCCATGTTCTGAGTGGTGGACTTTGACAGTCGCATGGGATTTCAGGTACTGGAGAAGTTACCTCTTAACCTGGCATCTCGTGGTGAGTTTCCTCCAGGAGAAGCAGACACAGCTACAGTTCCAGTTGCAGGTCCTCTCCCCTAGCTCTGAGTATGGTCTTGCACTGGGAAAATCTCTTTACAGCCACACAGTGATCTGGGACAAAGAGTGGATGTGGGTTAAAAGTAACCTCAAGCAAAGATATTTACCCAGATCAGTTCCTTAATCTGGTTTATTGTATGCCAGTGTGAGCACTTTGGTTAGCACTAGGGAGAGATGGCAGCAAGGGGGGAGCCAGAGACTGGAGTGGCACCTCTCACAGTGGCAATGTGGAAGACCTGCATTGGAGCCTATCACCTGACTTCCTGAGCTCTTGGGCCTTGCAATATGGATGTTAAATTACCCAGTCTGAATGGTGATGCTTGCTTAATTCAGCTGTAGTTTTAAAACAGCTCAGGGTAAAGTCAGTGGAAAGTCACACCCAAAATCATGCCAAAGATCATACCCAAATTTAAAGTTGCACTCCCCTAATGTTACCGAGGTGGTGTTCTGATAGCTCAGCAGTTGCTTTAAGCTTGGCTTCTCCTCTCTTCCCGGGGAAACATGGTTTAAGACCTGGGGTCAGCTTTAATTCATGTTAGAACTTGTGCATGCTGTGTAACCACAGAAAAACTGATTGCCTTCCCCTCTTGTGTTGCTCCTGAGAAACAGAAAAATTTACTCTCAGTGAACAAGAAGGATGCTTCTAGAAATATTTAGATGCATGAATTGGTTCAAGTATGAACAAGTGCACAAAAGTGAGAATACAGTAATGTATCATGGGTTAGGCCCATTCACATGCATAAAGCTGAGAGCCAGTCACTTGGCTGCTGAAGACAAGCCTAAAAGTGTTAAAAAGCCACAAGGCTGATGCTGTCAAGTGTGCTGACAGAGATGAAAAGTGGTGAAGTCACAGTCCTTAGGCTTCTAGCTTTTGGATGGTGTGTGCCTAACAAGATTCCCTTTTTCTTTTTGACAGTTTGTAACACATATTTATGAACTCAGGGATTAGTACTTCCTTCTTTCCCACCTTTGCCATTCTTTTACCTTTGTTAAACATCCTTGGTACTGGACACAGTATTTGTACAGCTGCAGATGATGCTCCAAGACATGTCCTTTTAATAAGTGCTTAGTTGAGCATGCCTTAGCATCTGAAAACTCTGGTAAACACTCTCTGCTTTTATAATCAGCCTTGATTCTGTTTTGCAGTATTCATGAGTATTCATAGAAAACAACCCCAGAGGAGCACTGTGGTCTGAATCAAGTGAGGGATGCATTTTGCAGTCAAAATATCATTCACTGAAGCACAAGGGGATATATGCTTTGGTAGCCCCTTCTGTTTTGGGTCAGGAATGGTCCTAAGCTGAACTGCTTGCGTCAGGGTGCAATACTGCTTGCAGCTGACTGTTTTGAGTACAGAGGTGGAGGAAAGGCTCGTACAAGGAACATAAAGCTCTAGACCTTGAGAGGACTGAGGGAAGGAAAGTGTGTGTGGCTACAGCCGCCCTTAGACCTAGGTGAGCAAAGTTAGTTCATATCCCTCCCTCTGCTTTCTGCCTGATGACAGTGCTGCAGAGGCCAGGATGAAGGGGCTGTAAGTAAGGAGAGATGATGTTAGCCTCAGTGCTTGTTCCTTTTTGAACAAAAAGGGGTCCACGTGCCAAGTAGCTCAAGTGCTCTCAGGAGGACTCTTCAGATGACTCTACTTATCTCTCCAGAAGAGCTTGCCATATAAGAACCTCTGCAGTTCTGCTGCAGTACTTTTGCCACCAGTTCTCAGCTCCCTAATTAATTAATCATCTCTTTTTCTTCTGCTTTTTTTCCCTCCTTTGTTTTCAGCAGTTGCAGCAGCAGTCACATTTGCCTCGGCAGCATCTGCAGCAACAGCGAAGTCCGTATCCAGTGCAACAGGTCAATCAGTTCCAAGGTAAACGTCAAATTATTTTTCCTATTTTGGAGACAAGGTATGCCCCTGTAGCGGGGATGTGAAAGCAGGTGTGTTTTGTGAAAACTAGGGTTTTAGCAGTGTGCCAGAAGAGGACGACAGGCTGTTGCACACACCACATATTTTACCAAAGAAGAATGCCCAGGTTTGTGTATTCAGTTAGGTTTATAATTTCCTTTCTGCTCCCTTCAGTGAAAGCTGCACTTTTTTTAGTTGACATTTCTTTTGTCAACTGGACATCATGGATTCATTCATGGATTTATCTTGTTTGCCTTCACTCTTATGATGTCATGGGATTTTTTTCAGCTAGTGTTTCTCACTATATCTTGTTCTTAACCTTCTTCATTCCCCACTTTATCTAATTTGTTGAGCAGAGGATTTCAGAGAGGTCATCCTTATCTGGAGAAGTGACTGATCAATGTCAAGTGTGGGAAACACAGTGAAATACCTGAGGTGCAAATAGAGACTTTTTAATTATCTCAAAAACCCCAAGTATTAAATTTATGTTCTTCCAGGTAGCTGAAGAATATAAGTACAATAATTTTGGCTTAGGAAAAAGAAGTTTATTCTGAGCTTTTTAGGTGCAAAGTGTCATCTGAATTTCTTCACTAACCATGATTTCTAAATAGACATGAAATGACCATCCACTTGCACTATATTTTCAGGATGGTGTCATATAACTGCAACACTTCTGGTTCCCAGGACATGAACAGGCAGCCACATCTTCCACTGGTACATATCAGGGTGGCTTCTTCTGTCTTCTCATTTTTATCTTTGGCAGCATAAGTTCTGTATGCAATGATTTTTTCCCCCAGTAATTCATTTGCAAAATGAGAAGGTGTGTGTGTGCTGCCATACACTGAGATGCACATGTACAAGCTTTCTGCATTAATGCTTCTTTGAAACCTTTCCTTCAAATGTATTATTTAAAGAAACAGAGAAGGGAGTTTAGGCTAATCTGACAGAGCAAGGAATTAATTTTCATAAATGAGCTAATTTAAATAGTTCACCATTTTTTTCCTATTTAGTCACATGAGTGTAATCCAGTGCAGTAGGTTATGTGTAAATGAGACCGGAAGGTGGCCTAAAATCTTAAAATCTGTTGCATCTCTCTTTTAACCACTCCTTGTCTGATCTCTTGTCTCTAATACCAAGCACAGTAGTTAACAAAAGTAATATGTGAACCACTTGCTGTTAGTGACTCCTTAGGAGCTTTTCAACTGCCATTTTCAATTAAAAACTAGCTAAAGATGCATTAAGATTTTAAGATTATCTGTATCTGAAGCACTTACTGGAGTTTATCGTAAAAAGAGACTATTTCTAATCATTGAAGGAGAGGATCTAAATTAAGCAAAACCAAGGGGACCCCAGTGCCAATCATTAAGAAAGTGGTTTGATAGCAAGGATAAAGTAAAAGCTGCTGTGCCCTGTTCAAGTGAGATCCAGATGGTCTCTCTTCATGTTACAAAATGTTTCATTTATCTGTATGCTGGAGCTAAAAGCATCCTCCAGAAGCTTATTGTGCTGCAGCAAAAGGGAGAGGTAGCCATCCTCTGCATTATGTACAAAACTATAGAATTGGCACTTCCTTTATCCAGGCCCATTTCTCATGGAAACCAAGCCAAAATAAATAACAGGGACCACTATTCTCCACTCTTCACAGATGTTCACGTATGTTGTCTGCCACTGAGGGACAGAAAATAGGGGCTGATTTAAGAACGTTCACATTCTGTTCTACAGTTCTGAACTCCTAAAGCAACCGTTTTATATTTATACCTTGCATTTAATAACATTTGAGCCAGGAGCAACTGTGTGCCTCATACACTCCAAGCTTCACCTGCAGAGTATTGTATTTAGATCAGTATGGTAGTGATTCAAACCTACAATGAACCCATGGCATGATCTGAGCTCCAAGTAATTGTTTTCAAATAAAGATAGTAAATACAGAAGCATATTGGCTTCCCAGAAATCAATAGCTCCCCACTACCCATGAAAGGAAGATGCAAGCGTGGTTCAGTTATCTGCCATGGTGTGGAATTTAACAAGGTTAGGATTTTCTGGTTTCCCATCACTGGCCTAAGGTGAAGTAAAATGTGCTTATAGTATCGATTCACTAATACACTGTCCCTGCCTTAAATGTCCACAAACCTCCAATTTTTCTTCTTTCCATAGACTTAATCAGTAGCAATGTATAGAAAATCCATTCATTTATGCCTCCTGAGCTATTAAAAAATTGATTTGCCTTCTGAGCCTGACATTTCCATTTTCAAGGCTTTTGAGAGACAATGGAGATATTTAAAAGAGAGCTTTAAATGATAAACTGAAATTCAGCTGCTTTGCTGCCATTGAAGAAGACCAGTGGAAGGTTTCCCATTTGCTTGCTAGAAGCTGAATTAGGTGCAGCTGAAGAGGATAAGTGCTACTGAATCACAGGGCATATGCAACTTTGAAGTCTTAGGGACTCTTTTTTCTTTATTCATGGAGAAGGGTGCACATTGTAGCTAGTCCTGGGGAGAAAAAATACACACAGAAAAGAAAGGCTCACATTCACTCTTAACAGTGGACTTTGACTCTCAAGTCACTTTTTAAAAATTTAATCTCTGGTCCTAACAAAGTAAGAGAAAAGCCTATTTTAGCCCTGCAGTGCCTGCAGCCATCAAGCATAGGTACTTGATTAGGTTACTAGCAGGGAGGCAACTCTGGCTATAATCATACATTACACATGCAATCGTGTTGCCTCAATTCTTCAGCAATCTGAAATCATGAATCTCCTTGGGTACACATCCCAAAATTGTCCTAATGCAGAATTACTTAGTGAGTAAATCATTGGCCTTTTAACCTTGCCAGCCTCATTTTAGGCCTTAAGGGAATTTAAGTTTCTCACCTGCATCAATGGAATCCTCTGCTGAGCAGTGTCCCGCTTTACCAATTGAATGCACAACACAATCAGCTATTCCTGTTTAGGAGCAACACTGGAGCTGTGTTGGCTCACACCTTCCAGGAGACGGAATCTGGCAGGTCAGGACAGGGGCTGCCGTCAAGGTGAGGTGGGGAACACGTAGTCTCTGAAAGGCAGCAAGCATTAGGGAGCAAGCACATCTCCCAAGGATGGGTAATCTTCTGGCTCTCTGCTAACCTTCACATGAAAGGTTGTGTTATTCACTCAGAAAGAACAGCAATCTGAAATCCTACTGCGATGCAAAAGGCTCCTACAGATTCTCTCTTATGCAAAGATGTATTATTACAGGGTTGTGAGTTTTTTCTTACCTTCCTCCCTTTTTGGTGTAGGTTCACCCCAGGATATAGCAGCTGTGAGAAACCAAGCAGCACTCCAGAACATGAGGACATCCCGAATGATGGCCCAGAACGCAAGCATGATGGCAATGGCTCCCTCCCAGAACCCAAGCACGCTGCCCACGACTGCGGGCCAGTCAGATATGGGCATGGCTCCTTACAGCAACGCCTCTTCCAGCCAGCCGGGAATGTACAGCATGAGCACAGGGATGAGCCAAATGTTGCAGCACCCAAACCAAAGTGGCATAAACATGGCACATAATGCAGGCCAGGGAACAAGGCAGCCTGCCTCCGGACAAGCGGTGGGAATGGTTGGCAGTTTTGGTCAGAACATGCTGGTAAACTCTGCTCTTCCCCAGCATCAGCAGCAGATGAAAGGACCTGTGGGCCAGGTCTTACCAAGGCCGCAAGCACCACGACTTCAAAACCTGATGGGGACTGTCCCTCAAGGAACACAAAACTGGCAACAGCGAGGCTTGCAAGGCATACCTGGAAGGACTAGCAGTGAAATGGGGCCCTTCAATAATGGCACCACGTACGCAATGCA
Organism: Sclerurus mexicanus; assembly: GCA_013396755.1. Classification (NCBI taxonomy): domain Eukaryota; kingdom Metazoa; phylum Chordata; class Aves; order Passeriformes; family Furnariidae; genus Sclerurus; species Sclerurus mexicanus. The sequence goes on from VWZF01001084.1 coordinate 254,452, forward strand.
GTCTGGGCAGTCACGGCTGTCCAAGCAGCATTTCCCACAGGGGCTTAACCAGACGGTTGTGGACACAAGTGGAACAGTAAGAGCCCTGAACCCAGCACTGGGGAGACAGTTGCTGCAACCACTACCTGGGCAACAGGCAGGCAGCCAGGCCAGGCCCATGGTAATGCCAGCAATAAGCCAAGGGGTGCCCACAATGTCAGGCTTCGGCCAGCCCCCGACGCAGCAAATGCCAGGTGGTAACTTTGCTCAGAGCAGCCAAGGCCAAGCATACGAGAGGAATCCCACTCAGGACATATCTTACAGCTACAGTAATGAAGGAGCAGGGGGGTCATTCTCCAGTTTAGCAGAGGGCGCAGACCTTGTGGACTCCATCATTAAGAGCGGACCAGGGGATGAGTGGATACAAGAACTTGATGAGTTGTTTGGAAACCCCCAGTGAATGGGCTTGTATAGTCTGGAGCTTTGGTTGTTACATTTGAAAAAGAAAAGAGAGAGTTGGATGTTCTCCCCATCCCTGGATGGTTGTTTTTTTTGTTTGAATTGGTTTGGTTTGGGCTTATTTTGTTCTTTTTTTTTTTTTAACCATGCAAACCGAGCTGATCTGTAGCCAACTTTGGAAGATTCAGGGGGCAATGAAAACATCGGCATCTCAAGGCATTCTACCAGGCAGTCTTTGTTGTGTGGCACTGCCCACTCTGTGTCTGCGTAAGGCAGAATGGGGAAACTGGAAAAGCCAGCTGGTGCCTCTGGTTGGGAAAATTTGATCTTCCCTTCTTAAAACGAGGCTTCATTGCACAGTGGTATGGGGTGGTCCCGATGTTTCCCATCTCATATAGCACATGACACAAATGACCATGGGCAATTGCACAAGCCCTGGTTGGAAACAGGCTTAACCCCAGGGGTAGGCAGGTCTCGGTGAGCCGTGGCCGGGCCCATGGGGCCAGGTCTGGGCTGTCATAAGGGAACATGATGACAAACCTAAACAAATTACAGGGAGGTCACCATTTTCACTGCAGAGTGATAAAATTCCCGTACAGGTGTAGGAGAACATAAATTTGACAGTGTTGTGAGGACAGTTTGATTATGAGACTGCTGCTGGGGATGGCCTAGGTGGGTGAGTTAACTTAATGAGCTGCTTAGTTCCCTTGGGACTTGCAGTAGTGCTTCCCTGTCAAAGCACTTTGGCTGCCTGGGGGTGTTGAAGGGCTAAGAGGTATCAAGAGACATCAGCATAGGCCCTATGCAGGTCCCTCTCTCTCCCTTCTCCCTGGTATGTTCTCAGTTCACTTCCCCTCCTGTCCTTCAATGTAAAGCAAGGTGAGCTGGCTGCACCTTTTTTCCAGGTGAGCCACAAAGAGGCAGGAAGGGGAGGAGAAAACAGGCATGAGAAAACGTACAGTGAGGTTTTGGCACACAGAATGAGTTTCTCCTCCCCTCCTGCAAGTGCAAGTTTGGCAGGTAGTATTGCCCCAGGATCTGGGCTCTCAATGGGATATATTCAGTTGTAAACAGATGTTTGGTGTAATCTCTCTAGTTGGCTGAAATAAAATTCACTGCAGTATTTGAAGAACAGGAGTCAGGGAAGGACTGCTGTAAAGACCATTTGTGACTGGGTAAAATAATTGATATTACAAATGTGGGGTCTGCCCAACTAAAGTTTTACGTAATAGCAATGTATCACTATCTCCACTGTGTGGACCAGTGCTAACCAGCACTGTAATGAAGTTGTGATATATCTCGCACAATATTGAGTCACCAGCCATTCTGAATGTGTAAAGCAGCTGTTCACAAGCTGCAGACAGAGGCTGAGGCAAGCTGTTCTCCCAAACCTCTAATCTTTTTAGTGTTTTCAGCTAAGAACTGCTTATCAGGTTATATAGTGGTGCGTAAAAAATGTTAACATGATCCACAGTCCAGAACTTTGGGCACTCTCTGACCTAGTGCTGGCCTCTGTGAGCCATAAGTTGTGCTCTGCGGCAAAAGTGTGCAACTACCAGCACCGCCTCTCCAGCTACTGATTACCTCCTTGTGTGCTGCTCTCCTTGGGCCTGGCAATATGAAGTGCTGAGCCCCTGAATCCACGGGGGCCCTGGGCCTCAGCACTTTGCAGTTTCACATCCTGCCTTTCCCTGTGGAGCACAGATATGCATCACATTAAAGAGTGGGAGCAAATGGGCCTGGAACCACCTCAGCGCCCCATTGCAGTTCCTTTTGCACAGTATCCCATTGCAGGGCTTACCTAGAGAAGGGGAATTACCTGTTTTAAATGCTATGATTTAGGCAGGACAAGCTGCATTTTCAATGTGCTCCAGGTGAGCTGCCAATCCAGCTTGCCCTGTCTGCTAAATTTTTAAAAACAGCTTTAGTTGCATGTCTTTTAGCTAACCCCTTTTTAAAATACAAGGACCAATTCCAATTCCTGTCGAAGATGATCCTGGTTTGCCTGTGGGCTGCTTCAGCAAGGAGCCAGGTTGGGCCCTAATTCAGTGAAAGGGAGCACTGGCCAAAGTTTTTGGTCTTTCTTGAGTGTAAGCACCTCTTAGTTGGAATGGAAGGGATAGGCAAGCACTGAGAGAAACAGCACCCTGAAGGGACAAGGGTGCTGTGCCTCCGTGTGTGTCGGGCACACACCTGTCCAGCCCTGTACGATGGAGTTGTGACAGGATGGGGAGGCAGCCAGCCTGCCGGGAGGGGAACAGCTCTGGGAATGGCACAGCATTCCTTCCTCGGGGAAAGGAGGATTTAGAAACACACAACCACCATGTGGCAGCCAAACGCAAGTCCATGTGCATCAGGGAGATACAGGCTTTGGTGAATAAATGGTCATGAAGATGAGTCTCTGTTGTCTTTGTAAAGCTTCCTCCAAATACTCCATACTGGGATCAAGTACTAGAGAGTAGATTTTATTCGATTTGGGGTTGGTTTTTTTCTTCTTTCTTCCTATGGTGCTGATGTATATGTAATGTTAAAAAAAAAAGTTATTTGTAAATATGTTTTTACAATTCTACAGATATCACTGGGTCTACTATCTGTAAAATATATACATATAAATATATATATATATACTGTTTGTTTAAAATAGAGTATTTTTATTTCATTCCTTAACTCATCCTTACTGCAGTGGTATTGCACTTCAGATGACGTCTAATTACTAATTTGTACTGTATTCCTGACAGCAACTTGCTCCATTTTATTCAGATATTTCTAGTTTTCTGGTTTTACTTTGTACATTAAGCATTGCTTATTTCCTTTTAAGACCTGTACAGAGCTCTGAAAATGTAGAGAAAGACCTGATGTTAACATACCACTTTTAAAGAAAAAGAAACAAAACAACAAAAAAAAAACAAACAAAAAAAGAAACCCAAATAAAAGATGGTTATCTGACTCATACCTGATGTATATGGATCATCCCTTGCCCCACTCCTGCGCCTCAATGAATGAATGAGTGGGGAAGCTGGATACTCAGGCAGATGCTATGGAGGAGTTGGTCCATACCTGGGCTCGTTAGATGTGGCAATTCCAAACTTTTGTGTTTATTCTGTGTATGAAACAAAAGTAGGGAGTAGGGAAGTGCTTTCAGGGGAGAAGACAAGATGGAGACTCCAGATTTAGGAGTACTGTGGTTGAAATCTGAGGAGAGGAGGTGGGGTGAAAGAAGGGAGATGCTGAGTTGGACTTAGAAGTTGGAGAAAAGAGATGGGGAAACTGGAGAAGCATGAAGACACAGAGTAGTTCTCTATGGTCTACTACTACTACAGTGTGAGGAATGCATTGTCAGAAGCCTTTTGGAACATGGATGTTGAGTTGTTAAATGTACATGACCTGTTCAAGGTAAGCATGCCATGCAGCCTTCAAGGCTTGACACCACTTTCCACATGCTCCCAGCCTACCAGGGAGTTGTGAGGGATCAGACCCTGGACCTCTGTTCACACAGTCTGCTGTTCAGGATGTCGCTGTGGCTTGGCTCCACGTACAGCCTTTAAGGTGAGGTTCTCCTTCTCTCAATGTCAGTCCAAGACATTTATCATTCTGAATATGGATAAGGAAGGACAAAGAAGGAGACTGGCCCAGATCAGAGCAGCAAGTGCTGGCTGAGAGAGTGATTGCTGAGAAAAGATGCTTGTAGAAAGAGGCCCCTGGTTACTGACTGGCTTTGAGGCTGCAGTGGGGACCATCATCATTTCTGATTGTGACTGACAGATGAACATTTGTGACAGGAACATCTGCATCAGCTCACAATGCATGCTGAATGTGCACCTTGGTACTGACTTCTCAATCAGCAGGCAGGAAATGGTGTGCTTCTCACTAGAGCCATACTAAATACTGATATTGCCAGCATCCATCTGTTAGAGGTGTGCTGTTTTTAATTATAGATGAGTCAGTCTTTAACACTTTTCCATCATAGCCGTTCTGCCCTGGCGTACTGGAGACAAAGCTGTGACTCAGAAGACAGGTGGCATCCTCAACTCCAGGCCTAATTCTGCACTCTTGTTAGCTGGTGCAGCTCCTAAAATACTAGGTTTGTGTTTATCCCCTTGCACTCTGGCTTTGTGTTGCTGGATGACGCTTTGCAGCCCCACACCTGCCTTTTTTGACATGTGAAGTTGTCCTGTGTGTGACAGCAGNACTGACTGACTGAAGGCATCAGTGGCAGGTGGGTAGGTGGATTTTTCATATTTCAGCCCATAAGAGAAAAGTTAATGGAAAAATTCCTGATGATTTCTGTGGTTGCTAAATCTGGCCCTGTTGTACTTTCTCCCTGGATATAAGTAATGGAGAGCTGCCCTTTTCACAGCTGTGTCAGCTCCAGCCTGTTCACCATCATGATCTGTCCTTTTTCCCTTTGCAGCCATTTTTGGATCCAAGTTTTTCATCTTTGTACTTGTTTAATTTCATTGTTCCAAATACCATTTCAGCCTTTCAATCTTCAACCTTTCAGCCATAGAATCAGAACAGTTTGGGTTGGAAGGGACCTTAAATACATTCTCATTCCAAACTTCCCCTCTAATGTGTCCATATGTGTCCACCTTTTTCATATGAAAGGTTGTTATGGACCTGGTCCACCTCTCAAGTATTTTATGGTTACATTATCAACCTCAGTACACTATTAGAAAGCTTCTGGCTCTCCCTTCCATAAGTGTCAGGTTATGGGTACAGCCTGTCTTCAGGAGGCTTTCTGTGAGGACTGGGAGGGCTCCACTTCTACAAGAAGAGTGTTTGGGTATGTGTTGAATTGTAAACATACATAAAACCAAAAGTCCTTTGCAGAAACACAGGGCCAAGTGCAGCTTTAAGGGTTTTCCTGAGAAAGAAGTGTTTCCATATATGCTTATACAGCACGGGGATTGGATATACTTGGAAAACAGGGACCTCGCTGCAGCATTTTTCATGGAAGTGTGTTTGTACATTTGACACTGCTGGGGGAAATGAAGAGGCATGGAGGGAGACTACAGAAGCAGGATATTGGGTAAGATGGACTGATGCTTGTAGTACCAGTTGCAACTAAATTACTTTGGGAATTAATGAGTTTAGTTCCATGTAATTTGTTTAACGGTTGCAGTACCATACCAGGAAAAAAGAACATTTAATTGCACATGTAGATGTGACAAGACATTCTGTCTCATTGACTTTTTCAGGGGTGTAGGGAAAGGAGAAAGTGTAAACAGCTCAGGAAAAACATGCATTTTACATTGCAATGGGTTGTTAGTAAAGAGCTCTGATGCTTTATTCACATGCAGCTCATCATCTTTTCGGTGTTCAGGGAAGGCATTATTTATTTATTTGTTTATTTTAAAAAAAGACAGTCTTCAGAGCAATTTACGGACTTTCTTCATAATGCTGAAGTCCAGGTATTCATCCAGAAAGCTATTAACAATCCCAGCTGCACCCAGGATTATCAAGCAATCTAGAATTATCAAATTCAAGTACAAACCTGTTAACCTAAAAGTAGAAAGCAGAAAAACACTGTTACAAGCTGTACATGGTATGTTACAGTGAAACTGCTTGTCCACAAGAGTTAGGGGAAGGTGTGTAAAATGAGAAAGGACCACTGCTTCAATAGTGCCTTGGAGTGTTTTAGGAATAAACTGTGACTTTTTACAGGACTCATATGACTTTTGCTAGGGAGAAGAGAGATTCCTAATATCCTCTCTATCAGAAAACTTTCCCCCCAGTGTTTCCAAATATTCATGGGGTTTGAAGACCTGAAGGTAAAGCCACAGAAAAGCCTGAGCACCTCACTGCAATTCCAGGTGCAGGAGTATGGGAGAGAAGTCTTAGGGACTGAGGGAGAGGTATGCATGTCTCTTATATCCACTTCTATTGGGCAGGTACCCCCTGCTGAGCTGAGAAATCTGCTACTGGTTATCACTTTGACTTGGAAATGGATTTTTGGACCAGAAAAGGAGGAACTTGAGAATCAAACTGGTGGTTAAAAACTTGATAGAAGTAGCCTTTCAGGGCATGCGATGTCTAGATGCAGATTTGAAAATAGTGAAGTATGGGATTTTCTCAGTTTCAAGAGAGTATGAAAGAAGTCTTTAGCTTAGCCCTAGTTGTAGCCACTTCTTTGAGCATGCAGACTAGGTTTGTCTTTATAACTAGCAGGCCTGTAGTCAGTGATTGGGACTGAGATTCAGTGTGAAGGCTCATTACTTTCTTGCTACTAAGCCTGCTGGAGGCTTGTTGTATGTTTTGGGGCTGGGTTCTGCGTGCCTGACTTGTGCTGACCTGTTGCTGGTTGAAGATTATGGTGGAGAGTAGCACCAGGCAGGCCTTGGGAGCAAAGCCATTTCCCAGGGCTGCCAGGCTGGCTCTTGGCACACTCTGTTCAATGCAAAGAAATCAGACTCACCAATGTGTGAACCTCTGTCTAATAGTGAAGCCAGCCACTGCTCTGTGGCTTCCCTGAGAGGCTGAATCTATTGGTTTAAGAGTACTGAAGTAAAACATGGGGAAAAAAAATTTAAACAAAGTTCTTTTTTGTTTGTTGATTTAAAAAAATCCATTATACTCTCCTTCCTCATTTATTTACATTTCCTTAGCAGTTGCAACTCTTCTGGCTGGTGTTCATTGCACCATTCGAATTATTGCATCTCTTACTGGGAAATATAAAACTATCTCCATATATTACTCTGGAAAACATAGCCTCCCCCTCCTCTCAAGCAACAGCTCTTCCAAAGTGGGTAAAGGATTGTTGGAGCTGTAGTGAAGAAGAATGGTAACTCTGGTACACAAGCCATGGAAAATAGCCTTGTAGGATAATATTTTACTGCTGCAGGATTATTCACTACAAAATAGTCTGATTGTTTTCTGTCTTCCTTTAGAGGACATTGCAAGTCTTTTAATTTTATGACATGCTAGATCTTGCTATTTTCTTCTTATGACTGATAATGAGTAGTGGAAGAGAGCCTTAGGTCAGGACACAGAAGATAGTGCAGTGGCTTCAGTAAAACAAGAAATCAACCATGTGTTTCAGTGTTTACAGTGGAGAGTGTTTTGCCAGTGTTTGCTGAAGCAGAATTCATGTCAGGAGACGCAGTGCACTTAACAATCATTAACGCATTCTTATCTGAAGCCGTGTTCTCTTAACTCTTTGGCGAAGGTTCATCAGCCCACAAGGCCAGATTGTTTGCTTTTCTTAATGCAACTGGCATGACTAAAGAAAAGGTCTTAATGTGGCAAACTGAGCAAAAATGCAAACAGCAGACAGGTAGGCATGGTGCAAGCCTTGCACGAGCAGTCTCCCATCCCAGTGAGATGCAGTACTGTGCTTCTGTTTCGAGAGCTCTTCAGGTCTGGTTGTCAATTATGGCCAGTACAAAGCAGGTGCCCACAAGGCAAGCATCAAAACTTTTCTCTCTTCTGACCTGTAGCACATGCTCATCCTAACCTGGGCTTCTGCTGTAACACCCATCCCTCTTCCCCAAAGGTTTCTGCTTCAGACCTATTGCTGACACTTTACACATGTTGCATTCAATTATAATCACTTTTCACTGCCAGTCCTTGGCTCTCAGCTCAGCTTCAGACCACTGCCTGGAGCTGTTGACCTGCACTCAGCTGGTAACTCCTTACCTTCCTTTCACAGACTGGATGTAACCATAGAAGTACTTGTAGCGGGCAAACATGTACAACACACCCAGAAAGCAAGATAACTCTAAGAAGAAAAAGATTAATAGGGTGGGGAAAAGAGTTAGAAAACTAAAAAATGAGGATTGCAGACAGTTAACCACTTTAGTTATATTTTGTTGTTATGTAACTCTGGGCATTTTCATAGCTACTCATACTCTGGGAAGTTATATTGGGAAAGAATCATTCCAAGGGGATACATGTATTCTTAAATGCTCACTGCAGGTGGCTCTTGATATGGGTTTACGGATAGGAGTGGATATAGGACGGTCCAAAAAAATCTAAAAGAATTCCCTGGAAAAGAGAACTCAGGAACTGACAGGAATCTGTATCCCCCCTGGTTTGGTGGTTATCCCAGAGACAGGATAGTGGGTTGGAGCACTGTGGCTTGACCAAGCACTGTCATTTCATATTGCTATGGCAGTTCACACTAAAGGGGAGTGTTTGTTTTGGAAAGAGAATCTTATTTATGTTCTTAATAACATGCTTTGCATTTATATAGCAGCTTTTATCCAAGGACATAAGAGAAAGCTGTAGGGAAGTTAGCTTTCTGACCTCCCTGAGGGAAGAGTATAAAGTCACCTCCATTTGAGAGATGGAGCAGGTTATGGAGGTGAGTTGTATTATCCAGGACTAAGCAGTGCTTGTTAATTTTGTGTTTTCAAACTGTGTGTGTGGGTATTCCAGAGCTTTTACTGTGTTCAGAACTAACTCATGCAAACATACCTGTGGGAGATAGCTGAAAAATTACTTAGAGAGGAATTTATCATCATCCTTCATTTCTTACATGTGACAGCACCTGTGTTGCTGGTTATCAGCTGTAATCTTCCTTGATTCAAATGTCTGTCTATGAACACATGTATTATTTCATACCCAATTTGTTGACTTAAGTGGTGCTAGTTTGTATTTACAGCAGATGTATAAAGAAAATAGGACTTCTGTCTGTAAGGTAGCTCCAAACCAAAATGACTGTTTTGGAGCAAATGTAGAAATGGGAGAAGTTGTTCAGGAAGGAGAATGATGGGCATGAGCTAGTTATCATTTCACCAGCCCGCAGACTTCATGCTTCTAAAACATTAATTGGGAAAGGGTTAATAAAGAGGAATGCAAAAGTTAGGCTCTGTCACAAGTTCTAGCTCTATGAGAGACCACCCCATCATTGTCAGGAGATATCATGGACCAACCTTGCAAGGTCCAACAGAGTGAGAGGTATGAAAGCTCTGTGGTGTGTGAGTTCAGATCATTTGGCAAAGAATACCCCTGTGCTAGATGCCTAAGAAAACATAACAGGTTTTCATGAGTCCCCACTGCACACCTGAAGATACTGCTGCTTCAGTGCTCACTGCTGTGTGCCATGGCAAGGAAATGAGTCACAGCCCAGTGGTGCTGTCTCTCACTGGGGATGTAAAACCACAGAGGTTTGTTGGCTTGAGCTGTCTCCATCAGACAGGCACAGCGTTCTCTGACCTGAGGGTTTTCAGGCTGCCTTCTCCCAAGGGATGGCAGCTCTGCTTGATGTTCTGCGAGAATTGCCCCATAATGTGCCAGTAATTGTCAGGGGGAAGCATCTGGAAGCTGCTTTTCTGAATGATGCACCCTGAAAATCCACTCAATATATGATAAATGTGTCATGCTCCTTGGCTCGGCAGAGGGAAGTGAAAGCTGCTGGGGCTATACAAAACACCATGACTAAGTGGGGATTTCAGTGCCACTGAGCATTCTTCCAGGAATGCTGTGCTATGGTAATGCAATTAAAACCAGGGGGAAAAGATGCCTACTTCCTGATAAAACTAAAGTGTTTTTAAAAGTTACGCAAAACTACTCAGTCCAAAATAAAAGCAGAAAGTGTTTACCTTGATTAAAAAACCATCCTGCAGTCCAGAGGCCAACCAGAAATACTGGGTAAAACTCCACACAGTTTTGTCTGCAAAATGAATTTGAAAGAACATTAATTTGGAAACGAAAAGGACTATGGTGAGATTTTCAAAGAGAATCAGCTTTGGCCTCATTTTGTTGCCACTGAATTTAATGCAATCAAATGTAGTGGAAGCACAGTCAAGGCAGCATCAGGTGATCTTAAAATCCTTTCCTCTGTAATCTCCAACACAAACGATTTAAAACATTTTCCTGGCATTTAAAGTTAGGTGAAAATCTGGATCCCACCAGCATGGAAATAAATAGGACAAATAATCCTAAATCAAGTGCCTGTGCAGCAGAGAGAGGCAGGAATTCCAGCATATGGGTGTAATGTTAATTATTTTTCTTGGTACTAGGTATGCAAGTGTTGTGGGTCAGCATTCCCAGACTGCCAGAGGAAGCATGGAACTGTGCATGGGCAGCTTGGATTGCTCTGCTGAGGCCAGCTGCCCTTATGAAGTGTTCTCAGGCACAGGCAGCACACATTAGATGTTCTTATGGTGAGGACCTTTATTTGTGGACATCATCATCACTAATATTTTGTTAGGATATCTTTTCTTCGTTGTTCTGAATGAATTTCTTTTTAAGGAATTAAGCTAATGTCTATATCTAACCTATCATGTTATCTAATAAGTTATCTAATGTATTCTGTGTCTTGTTATTGTTATCCACTACAGTAACTACAGTTACAGTAGAGGGGCTTATTTTAAATAAATATAAATAATTTTGCACAGGGTCATTAGTTAATCACAGACTGAAGCCGTTTAGAAAAACAGTCTTTCCAGATTGGCTATTCCACCATTATCCACTGTGAAGAGAGTTTTTGTTTGCTCTTCTTCCACATGTTTGATGTTAGTCATAGTCAGATCCCACTTAAGTTTTAGTAATCTGATTGCCTGGTTCAATCAGAATTTGAGCAGTGAGTGTGAGATGAACTGAACTCACTCCATTACTATTAAAATAATAGCTGAACCATTTGAAAAGCCATCTGTTCATTTTTCCTCTTTCTTTTGAGCAAAAGATGAAAAGAAAAGGTGACTTTTTTAAGATAAAGTTTTTGCTTCTCTTCTGGACTGAATTGTTATTCACTGCCACCATCTTAATGATCTCTAGACTTACTGTGCACGAAATGTTCTGTCAAATTCTGGAGCTCCAGTGACAGCTGGGGGTGTGACCTTGTGCTTCATTCTTGATTTCCCCACCAGCCAAGCAAAATGACCTGCAAGCCAGAATAAGAGTTCACAAATGACACAGTTCCTCAGTTCAGTTGCATCTCTAACACACAAGTTTTTAATTTATTTTTTTTAATGGAGATCATCGTTCTTCAACTTTCTCCATTTAATTTGAAATAAAGAGACCAATATTAGATAAACTAGTCTTTCCTTACAAAAATTTAGATCTTATTTTCAAGTGCAGCACTCATGACAAAGGGGAAAAATTGTTATTTCAGAAATATATGCATTCTCTTTTGCATTTGCTACACTAGCTAGGACTTAAATATCCTTACACCCCATCTGAATCCTAGAACCACACCACCCAGGAGCAGTCTAGTCAGACTTCAGTGGTAGTGTCCTGCCCTAGCAGTGTCTCACACCAAACTGCACTGATGGAGGTCACTTCCCCACTAGTTGGGACATATATGATTATTTGCTTTAGTGACACTAAGAGCTATGAGGCTCTGAAGTACAGGGCAACATTACAATCTTTGGAAACAAAAATCTGGTAGCTACCTTTTAAAAGTTATTTATCCATATCCTTTTCCATCTGTCTTGGACACTCAAAAATTCAATCTATTGGAAAGAGCAGAGAGTTCCCAATCTGGCGAGGCTGTATCTTGTTCCCTGCTCTCCACCTGATCTACTGGAGAGCTCGGAGCCATCCATTGGAGGAACTTACGCTGTTTCTCCTCCACTTACTGGAACTGATAGTACTTATCTGTCTTGTAAAAAGCATTTTTTAGAACTGATGCCATGCCATGAAAAAGCCAGATTACTTACTGTACAGTGACTAAATATCAGATACTTACCAAACAGCCCAAACCAACCAAACACTATCTCTACACTTCTGACCACTATTCTAGGATCACTTCCCACATGTATATGCACACCTCATTTTTCTGATGTCCTCATTGCAGGAGTCTCCCCCTGAAAGTTGAACAGAGGCTGTCACAGGGACAAAAGGCAACTCACAGAGTAATTCACTGTATGCAGCAGAGCTACTGCCCAACAGCCTGTTTGCCTTAAAACTGTGTATGTGGATGTATTATTATTATTATGTCCAAGATTTTTTCCTGGCCATGTCATAGCCACCATGAGAGGCTCACTGCCTACCTTGCATCTAAACTATCTGAATCCAGAAACCAGGCACCCACCTGAGTCCACTAAAAAGACTCATCTAAGGTGGGAGATTCTATTGTCCCTTCTGGGAGCAGTGGCATGAAAACACAGCTAGAGGTATTAGTGGTGCTGCCCCACGCATCTCTTATGTCTTAGCCTTGTGGCCAAAGCCCTCAATCCAAAACATTTTCCCATCTATCTTGTCCCCATATAAGTAATTACAGGCTATGCTCAAGTGACCTCTTAACCTTTCTCTCCAGAAATTAGTCAGAGCAGCTCAGCTATCTGTAAGGCGTATTTACAGGACCTTTCATTCTATTTGCATCCAGCAAGGTCCGCTCTGCCCCCGCAGAGCCTGGTGATTATGCCTGATGTTTCCTCTGTTATTTGCCACTTTGCATCACTTTCAGAAGGGAAGAATAGCAGTGGAGTTTTGGGAACATGCTTCATGGAGACTGAAACTTACAGGGGCACAAGAATTACCTCTGAGAAATGTTTTCCCTGAAAACAACTGAAAAGTAACTTTCTAACTTCTGTCACCCTCAAAATGATCTGGCTTTTTGACAAATGCTACATGCTGGCAAATCCTGCCTGATTTATTGGTCAAAGGGGCAGGTGAGCTGTAGTTTTCTGTGCAATAGCATTTTTAGCCAGCAACCTGCTCCTCATTTTCTGCCTGCAATGAGTTATTCAAGGAATACAATCAGTCTGGGACCAGGTTTTTTCTGCTGAGGGACTAAGGCAAGCCAAGGTAGCTCATTGCATCCAAATCAGTTTACAAAAAAACTCAAAACCTTGAATGGATGGACAAAATAAACTTACTGGGGAAAATTAAGAAGATTAAGGCACTGTAGGGGCAAAATCATCCCTGTTTGTTCATACAATTGACCAAAATGAATCATCAAGGCTGCGGTACAACCCTGGCCTCAGCTGTAAAGTGATTTGCCCTGGATACTGTTTGGTCAAGAAGGCTCTGGTTTGAGGGACGGAGACTGGGATATGGGAGACTGGTTAACTGCAAGCAAAACCAGGTTGTGCTTCTGTGATAGTACAGCCACCCATCATAAAATCCACTTATTTAGTGGCTTCCGCTGTGATTGATGGGAACTTGGCTTCAAACAGGCACTAGTGGGCTTTTATACACCAGGGAAAGCCAAGCTGTGGCACTGTGTAACAGAAGAACAAAAGTAATGTCTGTCATCTTATAAGAAGAGGTGAGCCCAGTGTGCAGAATAAGACAGATGCCAACCAGGGATGCAAAAAGAGCTCAAGAGAGGAATAATTATGGTGGGTTTTTGTTTACTGCTTAGGACTTGCCCCCCTGGTGAATGAAAAGTAGCAATATAACCCCAAATTTACGTTTTGCGATGATGGTTTAACAAGGGCTAGAGTAAATACCAAAGCAATGGGTGAGCTCTTCTGCCCCTCTCAAAGGAGGTGCTGCCATGAGGACTCCAGAGAGTAGTGCAGCAGGAGTAACTAAAAGATTTTCATAGCCTTTTCTTCCCCATGTATCAAGCTGTTCAATACTAACAGGCTAAATTACATGACTGAGGTAGTTACAAAGTATGCTTGCCTTGCTTTTATTTGCCTTTTTTCTTTTTTTCTTTCTTTCATCTTCAGGTGGCATTTATGGTTACTGAATCAATACCTTCACTCTGAAAACATGGGACAAAGCAGGCTTTCAAGGAATGTCACTCTCAAGCATTTTATATGTGCAAAATACCCTCCAGAGAAGCTGCTACTTGTATCACAGTGTATGATAGTGCATATTAATTTGCATGGTCTGGCATAACAATCTGTAAAAAATCCAGTCAAATATCTTTTAATAATGTCTTGTAGGGCCTGGAATTACTAAAAGTGATTTTAAAAGTTGCTAGCTCAGAGGGATGATTCAAAATAGAGAAGGAGTGGGACTCCCATGTCCCTGTGATGTGGGGACAAAGACCCCACAACTAGGTAGTTGTAGAGAAGGTACGTTTATTCAGCAATGCTGGGTGCATGGGGGATTGCTCCACCAAAAACATGCACACCTTGTCTATGCTCACAGGCTTGTTTAAATACAGTTAAAACATGCTTATTCATTATTTCTTTATACATATGCATTATGTTCTTAGAAAAGGCAGGGTTATTCTAATTAGTTCCAAGAAGTAATTTCCATTTTCTCTGCCTTGCGCTCCTCCCATCCGAGTTTGCGCAGTGGTTTCCATTTTTCCTGGGCCGGGGTCTTCGGGGATCTTGGGGATGAAGATCGTGGGTCTTCCTCACTGTGTCCTTTTGAACTTGGCTCAAAGAGTAACTTAAACCAGTTCTGTTGGCAACTCAAACCAGTCTAATTAGCAAACCTCTATAATTGCCTTACTCTCTTGACAAATTTCCTGATTTATCTTAGTTTCATATGGCATCCATTCTTTTTAGAAGCCTCAAGGCCAGGTACTGATAGCAACCATAATATATTCCCTGTTTCTGTATTTGTAGCTAATTATGGCCTCAACCATGCAGTCTATCTTTGGGGCTTCAGCAAAAGCCCCTACAATTATTTCTATTAATCCTCTCAGTGCTAGTTCCCTATCGATACTTTATATCACTTATTGATACATTCTATCAGTTCCATCATAGTGTTAGTTCCCAGTTGATACTTTATATCAGTTATTGATACATTGCATCACATGCTCTTTTCTGTATCAGTGGCTGGGATTCATTCTGCCCTTTCATTGAATTCCCTTGTATTCCCATCAGTCTACAAAACACTAATCTCTCAAGCAAATCTCAACTGCTTAAGACTGGCTTCATGACTGAAAACCACTTCCTGCATTGTGTCTGCTCCTTTCTACCCTGGGGCATTTCTTGCACCACTTAATCTTCGACTGATCTGATTCTTTGAATAACTCATGATTCTGAGACACTAAATCTTGTACCTCTGTTGCCTGCTAAGTGAAACTTGACTTCCATCACTGCTTCAGGGAGGTGGTATCACCCATTAGCACCTTCCTAAGTAAAGACCGGAGGCTCAGCAGAACAAACAGAAGAGCAAACAGCGCACCGAGTGCTGTGTATGTTGCATTTAGTTCACAGCAGTCACACGCTGGGCTGCTCCTTTTGCATGAACTGATTATAACATATGCTGGTTTCACAACATTCATCTGAACTTCCAAAAATTAATTTGTGCTGAGCGACCCATGATAGAAAGCATGCTGAAAACATACCAAGCTGTGATAGTTTAAATCAGGTCAGAATGAATTTCTCTTTGGGCTTGATGTCAGACTGCCAGTTTAAATTAAACCCCAAGTTATATAATCTTTTCTGAAACTGGAAGGGAGATTTACCAACGTGGATTATCTATCATGAAGAAGAATATGAGTATTTTCCTGCTCCTTTCACAGTTTCAGTATCTGTACAAATTCTTGAGTTTTCAAGCTGCAAGTTTTTTTTCTGAACAAAGTCTGGTTTTTTGTTTGGTTGGTTTTAATCCTTCATACTTTTATATTAAAAATCAAGGCAGGCAAGCTTAACTTTCCTGAAAGTCAATGATGAATATTGCCACCAGATAAAAACAGGTATATAGAAATAGAAACAGATCACAGGGTATATTGTAGCTGATCTGCTGACAGAGAAAGACAATGTTAATTTTCAGTGCTTTTTATTTGCCTTCTGTTCTGTTGGGTGGTTTTTTTTAAACTGGAAGGGTCAGATTGGCAAGTTTTTTCTTTCTGCTATGTTATTTCAGTAGCTGAGGCTTTGAGAACAAACAATCAAGCCACACCAATAGGTTGCTAGGTAAGTTGGCAGTGCTATAGATATTTTGAAAAAAGGCAGAGTAATTATTTTTAACTTGCTTTAAATCTCATTGCACAAATGCCTTCAAAATTTATCTTGTTCCCTGGTGTAAACACAACTATATGAATTGACATATTACAAAGAAAATAATGACAGGCATTAAAAATCATACAGCAGTTTTAGGTTGATACACAGCAGAAACAGCATCTCAGACTCATCCACTTCCAGTCATAGAATAGAATAATTAAGGTAGGAAAAGACCTCCAAGATCATCGAGTCCAACTGTTAACACAGCACTTCCCTGTTCACAACTAAGCCATGTCTCCAAGAGCCACATCCACACGCCTCTTTAACACTTCCAGGGATGGTGATTCCACTACTTCCCTGAGCAGTCTATTCCTTGATTCTCAGAGGCATATCTGCAGGGCATAAAATAAATTCATTTAGATCTTAAAGAAATATACTGATGAGAACATAATATGGAATATCTCATATTCCATTTGCCCAGTTTAAAGGTTTGTTTTCTTATTTCTTTTCAGGTACTGGGTATATATCTCTATTTCTGGAAACTTTTTTTTTTCCCCCAGTGCTTTCAGTCCAGCATTGGTGTATTCAATTTTATAAATTTACTTCCATATTTGAGGTTTTCAGTTGTATAGGTGCTTAAATAAGAATCAAACCCAAGACATGGTGTGGCTTGGAGGTGACTTCACAGCTAGTTATATGCTCTGATAATAATATGATTCCAAAAAGTCAACAAGCAAAAGAGAATTGAAAACAAATTAGTTTCTCCCCACAGGGAAAAGTAATCTGTCCCACTGAGCCAACTGCCTCTCAGACTACAGAGAGGGTAAACAACGCTCCTGTGAAAAAAATCTTAGGAGGTCTCAGAAATTAAAGTTACAGAGCAACCGATTTATCATAAAATTATTTCCAATACTTCACAAGCGGTGGAAACCTCCCCAAACCCCGGCCATGCAACTCACAGCTTTTTCTTACATTGCTGGAAGGCGGAAAGAAGAGAGACGGCCGCAAGCAAAATTAAATCACCAGCCATGTTCCCAGCAGTTTCCGTGTGCAAACAGGATGTATGTATAGGAGAGCTTGAGTGAGCAATAAGGAAAAAACAACAGGTGGGAGAACTGTAGTTCTTTTCAGCATTGCAACAAAGGTCTGCCCTGGAAACAAAACGCTAGTTTTTAAAACGAGGGCAAAATTACGGCCATTTTTTGTGCCTGAAAAAGTTCAGCCCTGCCTGCTTCTTGCCTGTGTGAAAGCACAGCGAGAACAAAACCAGACTTTCCTGGCTCTGTGGATTCAGCTGTTTCTTTCTGTCCTGGATTCCAGTCGCAATGTCTGTGGAGGCGAAGCCTTTTTGTTCTGCGTTTATGGAGGCTCTGCGCCTCTTGAAAGCCTCTTGAAAGCGGCAGGTGCTGGAGACGTGAGGGAGGAGCGGAGCTTTGTGCTCTCCCTGCGCTGGATTTACGGCTTTTGCCGAGCATGTTCGGCACGGGCTCTGGCGGCAACAACTTTACAAGCAGTCAGCATGCAGAAAGGAATTGTTTAGGATAGTTCAAAGGGTAAAACAACTGAGAAAGAGAGAAGGAAATGTCTCCCCTGGCTTTACTGCCTGGAACACACTTCCTATAGCTTATGCCTCGTCTTAAAACTGGGAGAGATTCTCTCAAGGAACACTTTTGCATCACCTAGTGCTAACTAACAGGAAGCTTAATGCCATTAGACTTTGGGGTCCCGTGAGACCGCTGGAACAAAACCAGCGTAATGTTTGTAGTGACTCCAGTATCATCTACCCACTTTGCCTCCAGTTGATGTTAAAGTGGGATATTTTATTGCCTTTTGTCAAACTTGCTAATTTTAAGGGTAACTCACACCAAAAAAAAGGCTTTAGTTATTTTACTTTGCCAAATTTTACAAGGTTATTTCTTGGGTATTAATTCAGTATATAGTTCTTTCTAAAGATTAGGAGAGCAGACACTGTAATAACAGTGGTTGGATGTTTGCACTTAATAACTGTTTAATTGCTGATTTATGCCCTTTACTTGCAGTTTTTGGTGTAGCATGGGTTTGATTTTTTCACCACACAGTCTCTCTATGTTTTTAGCAGCTGCCTCGGAAGTGTTCAAAGCATTGTCACCCTGCTGATAGAGGGATATGATGGAAAACTGACAGAAAAGCTAACACCACAAGGGTTTAAAACAAAAACTTTTTAAGACCAGATGGCATTGAAGTTATTGGGTTTTTTCTAACTTTATTCAAAAGATGTGAATTTCAAAATGGAAATGTGTGGTGGTTTAGTTTTCTTGGTTTTGGTCTGGGCCTTCCTTGGTAACCAGGTTATAACTAAGGAAGTATTCCACACCATTCCTTCATGTAATCAGGGGTATATAAGACAAAGGAAAGTTTTCTCTCTCTCTCTCCCTTCCATGTGCTGGGGAGGACATCAGGTCTCTGTGTCGGCTCAGCTCTTATCTATGTGAGCTGAGGCCTGTCGGAGAAACTGGTGCCTCAGTCGTTCGGAGGTGGAGATCTCTACCGTTTCTCTTGAGAGAAGTTATTTTTGGTGAGAATTTATTGTATTAGTTACTTATTGAGCTTTTCCCTGAGTTTATGAGTGTGTGCGTATCTGTTTTGTTTTGTTTTTACCTATTTTTGTCCCATTTCCCTTCCCCCTTTTCCCTTTTGGAGTTGTTTGGGGTTCTTATTTTGTAGATTCATAGTGTTTGATTGTATATAATTGTAATATATGTGAATATATATATACTTTTACTACAATTCTCTTTTGGTTTTTTTTTATCCCTTTTCTCTTGGCGGGGGAGATCTGTGTGGCTGCTGTTGGGTTTGGCAGGGAACCAACCCAAACCTCCACAAGATGGATATGCAAAATCCAGAAAAGACTGACTTAAAAGTAGTCAGGAATACAATTTAGGGCACAGCATTACATCCACAGAAATATTCTAAGTTACATGCCCAATGTGGCTGAGCCAGAGTCTGCTTAACACTATTCACCTTCCACTGGTAGCAGAAAGTTTGTAGTTGCCTATAGATTTATAATGCTTTTAGACATATGCAGTCCACAGCCAATGTTACGCTCTCTCTTGGTGTAACCTAGAATAGGAAGTAGGATCCCATACAAAACAAGGTTGGGTTTATATCTGATTTTGGAAATAAAGGTAGTGTCTCAGATGCCCAAAATTTCATGATGTGTATAAAACAGATGACACGATTGACCAAGCTATTTATTAAGTCTGGACATTTCAACACCTTGTCTGTGTCTGATTTCTGAGCTTGCTTCTTGTTGAATTCAATCTGATTTTGCATTTCCTTCACTTTCATGTATTTCATACATGCTTTACCTAGCTCTGCTACTGTAAATGCATGTGTTTTCTGCAGCTGTTCAAAACTCTCTCCAAAGTAAGTGGAGAGGTTTAGAGCAGGACTTTTAGAAGAAAAGTCAGTGATGCTGGTGACATCTTACCAGATGTGGGTCTTTCCTATTTTGAAAGAGAAGTATTACATTGCACCGTACTTTGTACATGTGCTCTATAGGAAAAACAAGCTTCTCTAGCCATATTTCACAGCAGTAGAAACTGAGGCATTGGAAAGGACTTGCTAGTTTCACACAGCAGCTGCATATCAGAGCTGGGCATCTGCACAGTCCTGGGATTTAAGGCAAATTGGTGGTCCTGCATCTTGCTGACCTCTGCATCCCTGGCAGAGCTCCCCAAAGGGGCTGGGTCTTCTCTCTGCAGAGAAGCTACTGCTGACCAGCAGCTAAGGCAGATCCCCGCAGGGTGGCAGAACTGCTGTCACGAGAGAGCAGATGGTTGGGGCAGCGAGACCAAAAGCACTTTAAGCGTGAAACCAGAGTGATCAAATAAGCACTTTTAATGGAGTTACTCTGTCAAAGCTGCTCAGTTTTTGTCTCTGGAAGTGCTGAAAAGAGCTTTGCAATGTTCAGTCTGTGAAGAAGCATGTCTTCTTAAAGACCAGTCACAAGTGGAGGTGCAGCATCTTTTATTCCTGAATACCTCCTAGAAGACAGGCTCTGAAGAACAGAGAGGCTCCTCTGGCTGGAAGGAAAAGCATATCTGAACTCTGATATATTTCCCTGGAAACATTTATAGGGTAAATCAATGCTATTACAACGTATGAGGCTGGCTCATGTATCAAAAGCAGTTTAGCTACAGCAGTAACAGCAGTGGGCTCTGCAGTTTATTAATTTACTCTGTTTTTCAACAATGTATTACAAAGAACATGGGCCTGTGTGGCACTGGGTCATACTAAGGCTTTAGATTTATCAGAAATATGGGACAGATGAAAGAGGAAGAAAATACACTTATTTTTTCAGTTGGTCCCCTTTCTGCCTCATAAATACCATTTGTAACCCATACCTGGGGTTGTTTCATGCATATTTTGTGTGGGGTCTCAGAGGAAGGATGAATAGCACATTTTATCCAGTCCAGTTCAGAGTCCTTGGCTTGTGGCAGTGTTATCACAACAGATTCTTCTTTTCCATCCCCATTCTCTGGACACTGGTGGCATGAGATCAGACTATTTTTGATGGTGGTGTCAGAGCAGAGTCAAAAATATTAAACAGAGTAGTAGCCAGAGATTCGTATTCTTCCCTGAACTGCATCTTCCAAAGCCTTATGTCACTTCCACCAATATCAGATGTAAGTCAGGAAAGAACTGGTTCATAGTGTTCTCATCTGGGTGTATCAAAGATTGATGTGCTTGAAGCACATAAATTCCCACATGTCCACAAGCCTCTTGGATCTCCTTTTGGGGATCACTACATATTTTCACTTTGGTCATTGCAAGACCATATCTGGGATGCAATTCTAAACTGCAATACAGAATAATGTGTTTTTGCATATGTATATAAAACATAACCTGTGCCAATCTTACATAATATCGCATTGTAATCACAGCAGGCTTTCAAAGTAGTAGCAAAACCAGAAGTGTAGATTATTATTAAAAGTACCTTTATGTAATTATAGCGTGGGGTTGTCTTTTGTTAAAACAGTGCTTTTCTGTTAAAAAAACATGGTTACTTTTTAAAAAAATCTTCACCTGTTCTCAGCTCTTAGGAGCTCAGAAGTGCAAAGGCTTGGGAGAACCTGTTTAGGAAAATGATGCACACACAGGCACACCTGAACTGCTGTATGAAAGCTGTGTGTTTGTGGTGATCACGAAATACCTGGGGCATGCCACTGTGTAGAGGCCTAATATTCCTCACCTCCCATGTCTCAGACCTTCTCCTCCTCCTAACCTTAATGCTTCTGTAAAAAGCAGTAAATCTACAGAGAAGAGGTACAACCTAATATGACAGCTGAGTGGAGCGCTCCCCCTTCGCCCTGCCTCCGTCCACGTGGTCCCTGAGATGTCCCGTGGGAGAGAGGCACACAGAGACCACTGGGGAGGGTGCAGAGAGAGAGAGCTTTATTCAGTGTGGGTCAGGGTATTTAAAGGTTTAACAGCCAACGGGGAAGGGGTTAACTAAGGGCCAATGGGGGGACTTCACCTAGCTCTACAGGAAAGGATTCCTGCATACTAAGGTAGGGAGATAAAAATTCTCCCAAGGGGTTTTGGGAAGAAGAAGGGTGATTCAGGGAAAAAACACAGGGAATCCATGTTACAATACAGCGAAAACTTCTACTGTTAAGTCCACTCCCACAGCCTAATACAAGAAGTGAATTCTGCCAACTCTGCTTCTTCCATTTAGGAGCAGAGGAGGAAATGCACAGCACAAAGCCACTCTTTCCTTTGACTTTCCTTGCAAGAGATTTAATGTGTGCTGCAAAACCTACAAGCTTGGAGACAGGATGTGGTGGGCCTTGCAGTTCAATGTCTGAGGACAGAGCTAGGCAAAGTCACATTTCATCAATGCATGGCATTATTACTGGGTTAGAAGCCACTCTTCCAGATCCTTCAGCCTATGGAAATCTGTGTGGCTTATGCACCACAGCTCACAGGCTAAAGATGTTGAGGACCAATATGGTCATCTTGCCTGAATGCAGGTATAATACAAATTTCAGCAATGAGAGACTACTCATTAATAAGTGACGGGAGCTGGGAGGCAGCGATGCTTCCAGATGTCAGAACGCTTCCTGCATCACACAGTCTCGCTGACTCTGCGTATGGTCTCTCCAGTTTGCAGCAGGTAGTCTTGGGAGAACCAAGGGCTGGTCTGCGAGTTGTGAGCCTGCACGACTTATCTCTGGATCAAAAGGAGGTTTAAAGATTTTCCTGTTGGTATTGACCAACTGGAAGCAGATCCCCAGGCCAACGTAACTGCTCTGATATGTGGAATGCAGGGGATTAATGGAGATTCAGCAAGAGATTTGAAGATGTGTTGGCTGTACATCTCTTGTCTCCTTTTACAACACCTGTAGATTTCTGATAATGTAACACTTGCTGTTTTTTGACTTCCTTACCTTGGACAAACAGCTATTTTAATTAGTGAACCACTTCCACTCAAAGGCACACTTTTCATCCATACAGAAGTCTTATTTCATCTTTGTGGAAATCAGCTGTGCTTAGGAAGCAGGAGGTAAATTGTGCTCATGTTCAACCTTATCTGATACCTTCAGGCAATGAGGCGGATCTCAGCATTTGCTCAGGAAGCTGGTGAGCCAGGCCCTCCAGCCTGGTCAGCTCCTCAGCATGGCTTGTGTTAGAGACAGTCACAACTGTGCCATGATTTATTGCCCGCATCTTCAACTTTTCTGAAATTGGTAAATCTTGGCTTTTGGTGTCAGAGTGATGCTTGCTGGACCACAGCTACTGGGAGAATATAGCAGCTCCAGTCACTGTCATAAGTGAAAAACCGACAGTCTTCCAAGGTGCCTGCTGTAGTTACATATTCAGCTGCTCCCACATTTCTGTCAGGTGGGCTGCCTGATAGTCACATGAAAGTCTTGTGTGACTTGGTGGTGCTAAGACAGGAGGTTAATGGTAGAGAGAGTGATCAGACCAGGTCCCTGGCTGCCACCCTTGAGCTTTGAATTCCAGACTTATCTGGCAGGTTCTGGAGCATGCAGGGCTGAGATGTCAGCTCCCTCGAGAAAAATAACGTAAGTAACCAATGTTGTGAGTGCCATATTTACACAGGCATGTTTTAAATAGAAAAAACCTCTCCAGACCATCTTTCTTCTATGCTCCTCCATCTCTCTCTCCAGTGGAGACAGTCCCACTCAGATCCAGCCCTTCCACACTAGAGCTGGGTTTGATCCAAGGGCTATTGGATCTACCACGCTCCCAGGTCAGTCCCTCCCTCCTGGCTTGGCTTCTGTCTATTGCCTCAGCTCCTTTCTGCATCCCTTATTGCCACAATTGCCATTTCTTCTCCTGGTCTGCGCAGCCTCTCCTCCCCAGTTAGAGGTTCTGCTCTCATCCCCTCTCCTCCTTGCTCACTCCCCAAGATGTCCACGCTCCCCTGGTGGATGCCAGCTTAGCTTTCAGAGCAGTTGTACTGGGAAGCTTTGTCTGCTCCTGGGTAGGGGAGGAGGTCCCCTGGCTGGGGTCTCGTGTTGCTTGGCAACATACTTCTCTCTCCTCTGACAGTCATTTTCCCTCACAGTGCCTGCTGATGCAGGCACAACAAATGATAGCAATATTACAGCAGCAGTTGCTCCTGTCACTGTTTACGTGTTATTTATTATTATTGTCGTGAAAGGTTTTGTAAACATTTCTTTACATCCTTCCTTGGTCAAAATAGATATTATTTTATGCTTTTGTGGCACGCCTGCATAATTAATGAACGGTCACTGCATTTTTGCACATGTGACGTACAATGTTATTGGTGGTTTTTAAAGTGGTTGCCGGCTCTGGATGTTTCTGTTTTTCGGCCCCAAATTGAGGCATCCAAGACTTTATGCTTAGAAGTGCAAAAATCCAGTGTAAGAGAGTCCAGCTTTGATAGCCTCAAATTGTGGCTCTTGTGTTTAGGTACACGTATATCTAACAGAGTGTGCTCTGAATCACTTTCTGTCCCTTTCAGGAGGACCTTAAGGCTAACACTGAGATTTCAAAATGGAAACGCTTCCATGAACACAGATAAAGCAGCCAGGGGTTTTCCTGATGTCTGAGTCTCCACCTTATCTATTTGCTATTTCCTCCTCCACACTAACCACTTCCAACTCAGGGTTTCTGGCTGGCATTTGTGGATGTGCCAAAGAAGACATACAGTTTCACTTATTTGCCTTCTCTAAAACAGCACAGCAAGAAGGCCAGAGTACATGTGGGTTTTGATCTTATGATGAAAATCCTGGCGAAGCCTCTCTTTACTTAACAAACTGTTGTCACTCAGGACAGATCTAGATAGTTCTATCCGTGCTGCTGGCTGGTTACATGCTGCCATATCTTTTACTGGGCCATGATTGAACTCTAGATAGGATTTATTCCATTTGTTAGCACCAACTGATTCCCAAGCTTCTGACAAGATCTGATAGGCAGGGGAGAACTTAGTTTTCTATTGTAGGTGTGCTTTGCAGTGCCAGATTCATATGTACATCTGCCATTGCCCTCTGCTGGGGTATGCCAGAACTACTGGTCCATGCTTTCTGCTAGCTCAGCCACAGAAACCCTTGGAATTTCCTGAGTAGAAGTCTCTCCTTTAAGAAATTACCTCTTTGAGAGCTAAGGCTGCCTGACTGTATCTCGCTGGCAAGAGAGATCTGTGGTTTTGTTCAGCAGGTGACTGTCACACAGAGTGAATTTGTTATTATACTGTTTAGACTATCTAGTTATTGGTTGTATATTTGTGATCAGTTGGAATTGAACACAGAGATGGTTTCTGACCACAGCTCTAAGGCATATTGCCTGCATGGCATCTGCTCACTTATCTTCCTGCTAAGACAGATGAAAATCTTGGTCTAAAAGCAGTTAGATGGATATTCTGAATCCACTGAAAAATCCAGTTTTCCCAAGCAAGGCTTATTAATAAGAACCTTTTAGAAACAGCTTTTTAGAATGAAGACCTTTGAAGGGCCTTGAAATGAAGACCTTCATGGAAATGAAGGCCCAGTTCTAAGGCACTGCACTAGAGATGTACACTTGCAAGGAGGAGACAGCTTGCATTTCCATGGGATTGCACCAGTAAAGAACGAACAGGAGACTATGGACCAGCTGTTCCTCAGAGAAAGAAAACAAGTTCCAAATCAGGCTCGCTTAGCTTAGGTGGGCTGGTTGCTTAGGAATTCAAACCAGGACAGAAGTGATCTGCAGCAGTGACCCACTGTCAGCCAGTTCTGTCCTGAATCTACAGCAACTGCGCTCCTTCTATGCACAGACTGTTGTGTAACCAAACAGAGATGTGAGAGTTTCCCAGCTCCACCTACTCAGCAGTGGCTCTGGACACCCCAGCTGGGTTCAATAGCTTACAAATCAGTTTTGTGAAACTCTGCAAAGTCATGCGGAGAGTGATAGCCTGGTCAGGGCTAATTTTCAGCCTTATTCAGCTTGAAAATCCCACTGTGTTTTCTTGTGGAAACAGAAGTGGAGCAGTGTCAGCTCACACATAACCTAGTAATGCTCACATGGAGGCTCAAAGGAGTTAAACCAACATGGGAGTGCAATTATCACGTACTTTCATCAGTCATCTTACATCTCCCACTGTCTGGATCAACTAACATCCTTGTGCTGGCTGATTTGCCTTTCTCAACTCTGAGAGAGATGACCTTACAGAGTACAGAAAACAGCTGATAAATTAGCCGATTTTAGAGGAAAAGCCATTCTAATTCCAGAAAGGCCTTATCGCTCTTTTAACAACCCAAATATTTCTTGATATAGTTCATTTTGCCAGCTCTGAAACAGGGAATTAAGAAATAGGTGGCATTGACTTGGGACATTTATTTTTAGTTAATGCTTTTGGTTCCCTTTCTCAGCATAAGAATTACTTTCATCTTTTTCAGAGTTATAAATATCTTCCATTGTGATCGCGAGCCTCTGAGATGAGCGTGTAGCACTTCTCCCTGATGCCCATGGCAATCGCATTGCCTTCCATTCCACAGCACTCTCTCACTCTCTGACAGAAAAAGCCCTCATCTCCTAAAATAAGTTAGTTATTTTCCTGAGGAAGACGATGCTTGTGGAAAACTGTACATTGCATGTTGTATCGATATGAAATGTAATATTTTCCATTTCCGCCTACTCCTAACCAGTCTTAAACACTTCACTTCCTTGGATTTCAGTGGGCTGGTTCTTCTTTGTGCAATCAATAGCATGTGCAAACTGCTCCTGTCCTTGCTCTCCTCTGCTTATGCTTTGCAGTCCTTGCCCATGACACAGGCACTGCTGTCTTCAGACACCTTCAGACATGACAACACCTTGTTTGTCAAGACATGTTATAGAAAGGACCAAGCAAGAAAGAACCTAAAGTCTGTCAATGGCAAATTTACTTCCTGCTCTCAAAATTTGTGACAAACCTCATATAGAGCCATTGTTTCCCCGGAGGAGATCCAAAACTTGTCTTTCAGTCCATTTCCTCTGGCTGGTACTGCTCTTTTAGGAAGCCTTGCTCAGGTAATCTAAAAGAAAAATGACTCGAGAAAATAACTAGAGCAATAAATAAAATGGTGGGGGAATGCCTACCTGACAAAATCTGGAGTTGCAGGGAGGGAAGTAGCATTTCAACTATCTTAACTTCCAACTGCATCAACATATAAACTGTGCTTGGTTTCCCTGGTGGATGGGGCTATGGGTGCATTACCATACGTGGGCATGATTGTATGAGCAGTGTTCTAAAATCCTTGAAACCTGAAGTAAGCATAGCATGGCCATGGACAGAGAATACTGGAATGTACTCCAAGTTGTGTGTAGTTTCAGCATAATTCATGATTCATGCTAGTTCAAAAGGAAACAAAAACATTACAGGTAATTTTGGAAATGCATCTGGTTTTATTTCCTATGGGTATTATTGTGTTATTTCTTAACCAAAATTTCATTTTGGCTTTCGTTAGCTTAGTATTATTTGAAGATTTTTACCTGTCACTTAAAATCCCACATTTCCCTGAAGGAGAGCAGAAAGAGGTTAACTCTTTAATGGGCAAAAAAATTAATATTCCAAACATTTATCTATTTTGAAATTAAAACACTACTTCTACATGGAGAAAAAAATATTGTATTGTGCTTTAGAATACAGAAACTTAGTTTAAAAATAAATTAATATTTGATCTTTCTTGAAATAGTTTGCCTGCTAAAAGCACACTAGTGAAAGTATTAAGATCAGTGCAAAAAACAGATATCCAAACAGATACATTGCATCCCTGCTTTTTGTATTTTTGAGTCTGTTCTATTGATTATATAAAAATATTAAGGATGCAGTATTTATGAAAAATTGTGTCTTTCCAAAGTATAAACTTTGAATAAGGTAACTCATTATAGAAGAGAGAATGGGATCCATTTGGTTTTGCAGCATGTCCTGATATCAACACAAGTCATGAATTCATGTCAGTTCCCTTTTATTTTAAACTTCATGAACCAATCTCTGTAAGGCTTAAGGCAGTTCCTTTTCTTTTTCATGATCCAAAACAATGTCAATGTGACAACTTTCAGCACTCAGTTTTTGGAGCCCACCTGGCTTTTAGAGAGAAATGAATGAGGCAGCATTTATGGCACTGCAGACATGCTGTTGAATACATGATGTATTGAAAAGATCCATATATTGATTATTGTATTTTGTATAGTTGGCGAGGCATTGCATTTAAAACAGCAAATAAATATTCCCCATTGTTTTCCCTCTTTCCCCTGACTGTGATAGGTGACTAATATACTGCAAGAATGAAGTGAAGCAAAAATTGGAATTAAAAAAATACATGTCTAAAAGAAAAACATGGTAGTCACATATAATCTGAATTAAAAAATTTCCTGATATAATCTGGAACATTATTATTAGGGTGTTGATCTGACCCTGTTTGAAAAGCACAAGAACCCCTGCCTTTGACTGAAAGGCCTTTGACTGTCACACAGCAGTATTCACTCTCTGATTGAAATCAATGATCTCATACCCTTGGGGATCTGACATGGAGCATAGATTTGCCACAGTCATAGTTTATAAATTAGCATTGCTGTTTTACGGTGATAAGAGACCAGGGCCACTTGGCCCACTCCCTCCCATTTAAAAGTGTCCATAATGCACAGGAAAGCTCGTTGTTTGATGCTAATGCAGGGTATCTCTTTCTGCTAATTGAAATACCTTTGCCATTTTGGCACCCCACAAAGTAAGTACTTTTCATTGCTCTTTCCAGGCTCAGATTGGTTTTATTCTCTTGCTAATCTGAAGAGGTACCCTTGAGTCAAGTGGGACAGTCTAAGCAAATGCGCTCCTGCTGTAAACCTCTGAGCCTGTATTTAACACAGAAATTAATTTAATGAATCAGCCTAGGAACTAGACGGAGACTGCTGGAGCCTAAAAGAGGCTTGTAACCTCCATGTATGCTGTAGGTGTGTTGCAAGACAGCTGTCCCAGGGAGCTATGGAATGATAGTTCAAATTTGCCCCTCAGCCCCTTGCTTCCAGGAAGGTCACCAGACTCTTTGTTCTCCTCTCTTACACTCTGTCTTCCAAAATAACCCACTTGGGGACCCCAAGATGCTGATTGCCAAGTGTTGGCATTTTTCTTGCTGGTGAGTGGTTGGCATCTCAAGAGCCATCCCAACACACTTGTGACTTGGCTGCACAGCAAGCTCTGAAGCACCATTTAGTCACATTCCTGATTTGTGTTTAAACTTGTCCTCAGATGCATGTGGAGCTGCAGTGGAAAAAGTGAAGAGATGCTCCTCAGACTGTAGATCTGCACAGGGCTAACCCATGGCCCCATTCTCTCTTTGCTTCTGCCAGAGTTGCTTCTTTTATGACAAGAAGAGGCAAGTCCCAGGCTCACTGGCATCATTAATATTCACTGTTTTAACTGAAGGGATAGGGCTTATGCTTTCTGAAAATCAGCTTGTCCTCCAATGCCCTCTGGTGACGGGAACTAATTAGATGCCACTGCTATTACTGAATCCAGTGGCAAAACATTAATGTTATTTTATTCCTATTTATTCCTCCTGTTCACTGGTTTGAATACAAACCTCCCTCTGTAATTGCTACAGCACTTCCTAGGAGCTGAAAAATAAGCACACTGTAGACACACTGTAACTTAGGGAATCTCCAAAGCTTATTAGGTTGATCCTTTAAATACTTTAGTCCTGATCCTTACTGCAGGGAAATACACTTGTGTGTGTGTGCCTGCATGGCTGCAGAAAGGCCTTGTGTCACTTTCCATACTTAATCTCTCAGGATGGAAGAGTGGTGGCCCCAAAAGACTGTTAGGAAAACAGGTTACCAAAATGATCACAACTATTTCCATGTGCTGGTGTGCAGCTTCTGTCCTCTGCCTGCCAGGGCTCATGTGAGTGAAGGCACAAAGCATGCAGGAAGCAAGAGGGAGACCATGGGCCACCTTACTTGGTGTTTGAAAGTCTGTCTGCCTAATAAATGTGTGGACACTTCAAAATCAGACAATAGAAATAACAATATGTGACAGCTTGTCCAGTAGCTCTTTTTTTTTCCTTAGCCTGACTTTATTGTTGCACCATCATGATAAAAGGGAAGTGGGTAATAATGCTGAAATACACAGTGACTGGTTGGTGAAAAAATACTGAAATAACTTTTATAAAGCAGGGCAGATTTTCATTTTATGAGCCTAGTGATCTCCTGGGTGTATCTTCTTTTAATTGTTTCTCCTACTATTTGCAGTCTCTGTTCTTCAAAAAATAAACCCCACAGAAATAGCACATGCTTTAAGAACAAAATGCTCCAAGACTTTGCTGCCACAGTGCCCTGCCATAGTCTGAGAGCTCACAGCTTAGTTACTAACCTGTAATAAAGAGAGTTTGTAATTAGAACAGCCAGCAGAGCCTTGATTACTGAGGGGGATGTAGGTCCCAGTATAATTTGATAAGCTCCTTGGGCATGCAGACCTGCAGCCCTGGGAACATCCGTGCAATACAGCTACAGCCTCTCTGTGCCTGTAGCCAGCACCAGTTGCTACTCACTCTTGCCCTTTCCTCAGCAGCAAACAAGCTGTGATGGCATTGTAGGATTGCAAAAGCATGCCAAGGTTTCTTCTCCAGCCTCCGCTCTGTGGGACACTGCGGGAGAGGCAATGAGTGGTTGAGAGGCAATGTGTGGTAGCTGCTGGCTTTCTGCACCCTAATAAGGAGATCAGGAGCTTCAGAAGTGATGCCAACCTTCCTTGTTTATGTTAACAGAAGGTACTGCCCAAGACATGTACCTCAAGGAATATTTTCCTTACTGTGTATCACGGCAATGCTCAGAGGAACGGTGACAAGAACAAGTTGGATATCAAGGGTGTGCATTAATTTATCCATCCTTCAGGGTCAAGTTATGTAGTGTCCCATATTTGTGCAGTGGCCCTTCTAATGGTGCACAGAACTCTTACCCCCACTCACCAGGACACCTTCCTTCCATGCCAACAGAGCCCTCTGCCTGCTCCAGGGGTTATCAAGGGGTTGCTTTGAATTTTATACATGAAATAACCTTTTGCTTTAGCCATGCATCTGCCTAACAAATACACTGGGGCTTTATAAATAAAGACAAGAGCTAGGCATTTTATGAGCTTTTTGAGGAACGAGATACATCTTAAAATTGAGCTGGGCATAAGCAAGGAGTATGATATAAACCTGTGCAGATTACCTCATCCCTGTGCAATGGAGGTTAATCTTTTGGAAAAGATGGGTGCCTGTTCATTACAGACAATTACCATCGGTCATAATCCTTTTAGGATATACATGGAGAATGACTCAGTTCATTTGATGAGTTATACTGCCAGTTTTCCCTGAAGCACCGGCCCAGCAGAATTATGAAGGCTGGCCCTAAGCTTTTGGAATAAGAGGGTATTAGGGCAGCATTTGGGTTGGCTCACGGTAGCAGGCAACTAATGGGATGGGACAGACCAAGATAAAAGAGTCAGCATATGAAAACTCAGCAGAGGTAGGGATCTCCCTCAGTGTGCATCTTCCTACAGCACAGGCCTTTTGGAAGTACCACGAGTGGTTTACTCCTGCAAAAGAAGTCAATGGCAGCAAGTAGACCCAAACCAGGGCAAAATGCAATGGAAAGCATTGCCTGAAATGCCTTGTAGTGGGCTCTCCAGGGAGTCTGTCACACAGCCTAGAATAGATCCTTCATCAAAGGAGCATTTTGTCTGCCCCCAGGTCCAGTGTCACTGCCAACCTGGCATTTCATAAGAAGAAATGACTTGCCATCTACATTTTTAATTGAGAGTTAACCCAAATTCTGAGTTATTTTGAGCACTGTCTCTGTGCAGGTACATGTGTGGATGTCCTTGCTAACAAGATATAGATACTCAACACAAGGCTTACTTTAGGCTTTACTTTGCATGCCTCTCTGTGCAAACTGCTCAAAATGCAGCCCTTCTGTCAGCACTAGATGGGTGCATAAAACATTTACTACTACATTGGCAGCAACACTGGGAAGCACCACTATTAAGAACAAAGTAATGAGTGCTCTCAGGAAGTACTGTGCACAGTTGTTTCACGGCAGTGGCTTTAATTTTCTGCCATTGTAGGACATAGCTGGCCTAACATTAACTGTGGGTGTGCACAGTGTCAGAACAGCCCTAGCAATTTCAAAACAAGGCATGCATATTGAAGGAAAAAACTGGCGGGGAAAACTCTGCCCAAGACCGATTGGTGTGAAGTAGTTGGCTCAAAGACCTTGGCTACCTCAAAGTGGGAGAAATAGGAAGGCAATACCAGTCCCCGCTTCCATATGGTGCCAAGTAAACTGTGTGTTGTTGAGGCATGTTTTCAACAGCAGCATGGAAAGTTTAAGTTAGGACAAAGCGGCATTCCACATGACTGGCCTGCTGGTGACTAGAACAAATCCAGCTTTCCGTGTGAGCTCTGTGTACACAGCTGCAGCTGAGCACTGTGAGGACTCACAGCTGCAATTAGAGTCCCCCTATGGCAGTGCTTGTGTATACATTAGACTTGCTTGTTCATTTTAACACAAATTTAGAGAGCAAAGATTAAATTAAAACACACAGGTTCTTAGCTTCTTCTTGCAACACCATTCTAAATGCTAACTGCGCCTCTACAAATATCTGGAATAAATTATTTTTGTTCTGTTGGTGTCTGAATAGCCTGTGCATCAATGAATTGAAAGGATGTGATTACAGAGTGAGTTTTGCACTAAGCTGAACCTTGCCTTTCTCTCTCTTTTGTTAGCAAGCCAGACTAGTTTCTATAAAGACTGGTCCTTTTGAAAATCTTTGAAAAGTGAGGGACATATGCAGAGATAAAAAGCTTAAGACTGCACACTTGCATTCTGTGAAACTTCAAATTAAATAGTGGCACAACTGAGTATACAACTTTTATCATTAGCTGTCTTCAAAAAGATGGGGTTATAAAAATCTGATTTTCTGTAGGAGTTTGGGCTGTTTTGTGCACACACGTATGGTATATTACTTCTATCAGTAGAAAATGCAAGTGCTAAAAGCTTCCCCATCTGCTTCTCAACTGAGGCAGATTATCAAAAATCCCTATGGTAGAGATAAGATCTTAAAAGAGTAGTACCCAGATGCATGTGCACATGTACACCTTCACCATGAGAGTTATTCGTCCTGTGTGACATCAGGTTGCCATTCTGTTGCTTGCTGCAGTATCTGTTGACAGATATGATTCCTTACATCCCAGAGCCTGAGGTCCCACTCCATGGCCATGCACATGAACAGCAGTTGTTTTATACTGTGGTGTTCCTGTGCAGCTGCAAACTGTCAGCTGGGTCTCAAGAGGGCAAGCACTAGTTGGTGAAGGTGTTAACACAATGTAGTCAGACAAGACTTTGTCCTACCCCATCAGATCTTGACTGGGTTTGCCTTTATATATTATACATACATCCTCAGGAAGAAGGAATCTTATTTCTCTCTCCTCTCTCCTTTCCTCCACTGCCCTCTTAAACAGATGTGCATTGCCTTGTTTATTTTTACAACTGGTCCGTTCAAAGACTGGCCAAGGACCATGCAACTCACTGCACCTACAGCTTCATGGTCTCTGCATCCATAGACAGAGCTTACCAGAAACAGCAGGACATTCAGTGCAAGGAGAGAGTTTGTTGGTGCTGTGAGCTGAAGGCTCAGCAGCTGAAGTCACACGTGCTGGCACCTTCATAGGAGCATCACAGACTCCACTCTTGCTGGCTGATCCCAGAAGTACATGTTGTTCTCAGAAATGATGGTTGGTACCAGTTATTGAGTTGTGTTTTAATGGAAAGCTACAATTAACTCTGCACATCCTGCATAGACCAGATTGCAAAATTGGAAGCAGAGAGGAACCCATCTTGTTAACAAGTGTCAGAGAGTCTCTGATTCAAGTTTAGTCATGCTTTTTGCAGGACACAAGTCCAGCATTATTTCTGTGGATCAGCTTGGCTTCCTCTCAGGCTGACACAGATGCTTACACAATTGAAATCAAAGCCTCTGAGTAGCATGGGGAGGTCATAGCTTAATGAGGTGATACAAAATCACACAGCTCTGTGCAGCACACACATACTAACAAAGGTTTTAGTCAAATATCTGAAACATTTTCTTCATCACAACTTCTGAAATGAGATCCTTTTAGCAGACCTGTCATAGATTTAAAAGTCCTCAGTCAGTGCTGAAAAATAATACTCACTTTCAGATGGACAAATAAATATTGGCAAGGGCTTTGTGGAAACAATCAAACAAACAGCAAGTTCTGAGAGTCCCTTTGGCCTTTTTCCTTTGACAGGGAATTCTTGTGAAGCTCCAGTACTGAACTTTATCAAACTGTATCTGGATATCAGAAACTTTATCAACTGTATCAAACTGCTCTGCAGCCCTGTCAGTAACTCAGGCTTTGGCTGAGCAGCAGGTAGGTGTTGTGCAGGAAAAGGGTCACCTGCAAAGCTGGAAGCTGGGGAGAAAATGGGGCATATGCCTTTTTCTTCCTTTAGTCCTCTGCTTTAAAAATGGCTCTTGATGAGTTGAATGAGGGGATAGGAAGGTTGGCTTCTGAAAGATGTTTCACGTGAGTATCTTTGGCATTGTAGCACCCTAAAAGTGCAGGTCAATGGCTACACTCCATCAACATGTATGTTCTCTGACACACACAGAAACACGAGATAATCAGTCGTGTTTGTAGGACTGAAAGAGCATGAGGGATAAGTTTATGTTCCTCCAGTCACCACTCAAGAGCTGAGAGTTGAGGAAAATAAGACAGCTGCAGCAAAAAGGAGGTTTTAAAACTTTGGTGAGATTTTTTCTACCAGGAAGAAAGCTCCAGAGAGGGAAATGAAGTAAGAGTTCTAACTGTCAGAGTACTTTTCCATAATCATGTGCAAAAACTTTGCTATTTTATTTTTTTTTTAATAAGAAATCTCAGTGGACCCTTAAGGTAATAAAGGACAAAATCACTCACTGATATGCTACCCTATCTCTGCAGACACCTGATACCACACTCAGTGATGTACACAAAAACACAACCATCTTTCTAATCCCTAATCTCTTCAGTTTCAAGTGGGACTGGCAGTGGCCCGATGGACTCCAGCCAGCTTTCACTGCTCTACTGTCCAGACACTTGCAAAGGCAAAGGCTGTGAGCCTGTTCAGGCTTGCAAATGGCACCTCACTGGCAAACTAATCCAATGCAATTTTGAGGCAGAAAATACCAAACACCAAACCCCTACTCAGTGGAATTACAGGAGAAACCACTATGTGGAGCCAGCCGCTAATTATTTGGTGGATGAGAAAATTGGATTCAAACAAGCTTATTACCTAAATTTCAGGTGCATGTGCACCACTGGCTTTTGCTTTACCCTTCTCAAAAGTCTAGACATGAGGCATCAGTGTAAATCAGCTTCATAAAACCATCTTAATAAAGTGATATTGTGAAGACAAAAAGTCACATCCCTTCCCTGTCTTTGGGAGAGAAGTATCCACCAGGCTTGCTGTGCTTCCATCTACCTTATTCCTTGTTTTACTCCCATCTAGTCTAAAGCCTTGTGGCCTGTGAAAGAGTACCACAGGTTTCCTAGACTAAACAAGAGAACAGAGTACAGCTTGACTGTCATTACTGACAACATGCTGTGGTTTGGGCAGTTCATCTG
This sequence comes from Sclerurus mexicanus, assembly GCA_013396755.1. Lineage (NCBI taxonomy): Eukaryota > Metazoa > Chordata > Aves > Passeriformes > Furnariidae > Sclerurus > Sclerurus mexicanus. Next base: position 289,784 of record VWZF01001084.1, read on the forward strand.
GCGGATGCAGAGCCTCTTCAGCCATTAGATTAGGATGGAATTTGATTTAGAAAACAGAGTAGCTTCCAGATAATGTGTATATTCAAAAGGCTGGGAAATATGATAAACTTCTTCAATCTCAACCATGACAGGCAATTTCAAATGTTAGGGAAGGGAACAGTAAGAAATGCAAGCACTAAGCAAACCCTATCTGTTACACAAGACTGATCAACCATGAGAATTTATGGACTAAAAGTTCAAACCCAGCTTTGCACTGGAAAGTTTTCTCACCATTTACTCCATTCCTTAATGTAAATGGTTCTCTGTGTTTCCAATACTGAGTTTAGAAGTTTTGTCAAGGCAGGCAAATGACTGGGATATAGGAAGATGCAGGCACTTTTTGTCAGGGAAAATAAAACTTCAAGGAAAGAAGAATCTCAAGAATAATTCAGGTTTTTATTGTAAGGTGAGTCTATCTGCTTTATTCCTTCACTGTCTCTGAGGAAAGAGAGAACTGAAGTATCAAAGAGAAAAATTCTGATACCCCCCAGTAACCGCCAAGCAAAATTTATTATTTGATGCATTCACCAAGGAATCATAGAAAAAAAGTTGCATATTGTTGATAGTAGGAACCATAGGCCATCCGTTCAGGAGTGCCACTTAAACACTTAATCTTTTACAGAGCTCTCAGTTGCAGAGGGAAGTCTTCTGTCCATACTGATAAGCAGCTAGAAAGAATGGCATGTGGATCTACAAGCAGTATGAGGCACACAGTCTCTGCCCTGCAGTATATTCATCAGTATAGCCCAAGCCTTAAGCACAGCTTGTGCATGTTATGATATTACGATGAAAGAATTTGAGAACATATATATATTTCTTCCCATAGCATCCATTCTCCAGATTTCTCTACCTAAACCTATTGACAGGCTATCTTTCACATAAATTCTTCAAGTTAGTGAGCTCAGGCTGCCCATACAATTCATATCTGCAAATGGCATTCACTGCACCTGGTAAACTACCCCAAGTAGCCAGTAAGGTATAGGCGAGGCAGGAGTTGTAAATCACCTCCAGAGAGTCTCAGGTTCCATAAATAAACAGCCCAATCTCCATTAACCTAGCTGTAAAGAAGTGTCTTGAAAATTGGGCAATCAGATTGAAGCTTTGCCAGTCTATCAGGTCTATCAAGTGAAACATTCCCAAGGAAATAATTCAGGGTTCATTCCAGGTAAGCAACTGGGACACAAACTTCTCTCTTCCATTATTGGAGTGTGTCTCAAATTTTGCTAGGCTGCAGAGCTATTCCCTCTGCTTTTCCTTAAGCTCAGTGATTTGCTGCCCCCCACTTCAAGGCAAAAGGGAAGTCTTGGGAGTATAAATTGAAAGAAATCCACATGAAAGTCCCCTGTCACTCGGTGATGAGGCTGGACACCCCACTAGGCTATACACAGACTTTTTTTACCCAGCTTCTCAGTCAGTGTCCTGTGGGCAGAGTTCACAGCTTGCAGTTTGGGTTTGACAAGATACTTCTTGACTTATCCAGGCTCTGGCATTTTAAAACCACAGTTTTTGTGTCATTATGTGGGGTAGCTCTGACCTTCCCACAGCAGAAAGACTAGAGGAAACTTTTCTCCAGCCATCCAGTAAAACCCACCATCCAACGTGTTCATACCCAGACAACTCCAAGGGCCTGACCATCCATGGCAGCCCTGAATTTGGGAACCTCCTACAAAAATTGGACAAAACCAGCTGCCTCTACATGTGCTGATGTTGCAACTTTAGCATATCCATAACGCTAGGGCCCCTCAGCAGCCACCCCAGGTGATGTTACAGCCCTCGCCAAAAATATCAACCACAGCTACTCTAACTTGTTTGACAAAAGAACAGTGATAACCAACTTCAGCAATAAGAATAAAATGAGAGTATTTTGAATGTAAATTGGATTAATAAATTATACTGCTGCTTTGTTAAAGGAATGAGAAGATATTCATGTGTTAGAGGAGCCATTTCTGTGCTACAAATGTCTGAAGGAACATTGTTCACAGGTCAGGAATCTCAAAAGAACAGTCCACTGTGCCTTCATTTAAGCCTTCAAGTACTGTCCTTCAAAAAACATTGCAGATTAAATAAACAACAGTCTGGAGCATTGAAAGGGTTATTTCTTATTTTAGCATTTCAAGTGGTTTTAGGAAGTGGTCATTCCCTTTTCTGTCTTAATAAACGTGTCCTACTTAGAGATGACAAGAGCCATTTGCTCTGAGGTGGCAGGCTGTACCTGAGCTCTGTCAGAAAGGACAGCTGAGCAGGGCATACAGGGAGGCTGGCAGGGCTCAGTGCTGAAGGGAGGGAAAAGAAGCAGGAGAAGTGAGGGGAAAGCTGTAAGGAAGGGGCAGGAAGGCAGACTGTGAGGGATGAGCAGAGATTTAAAATCAAAAAAATCTTCCAAAATCTCAGAGACACCAAATCTCTAGATCCTCTAGTTGCTCTCTGCAAGTGGTTCCATCAGTCCTTTGGAAAACAGTCACTTCTTCTTGCCCACCCATCTCCTCCCCATGGGTGAAAATGTCCTGGTGCTACCAGGCTCTGCATTAATTCCATGGCCTTCAGAGCACAGTTGAGATTCACTGGAATACTTTCTCTTGTTCTAATTAGGAGTCCTATGAACTTACTTCAAGAGAGAATGTTACTGCTCTTCCAAACTGAAATACAAAGCAAGTAAAGGAACAGAAATTTCATGTCCAACCTCACCACATTATTTTGTGTGTTTTTCTGCTCTCTTTCACTATAAGCTTGTTTCCAAAGGATCTTTACCACTATCAGAGTAGTGCAGGGAGTTTTAGGATGTTTTTTTCCTCCCAGAGGCTGGCATTAAATAATAGGTACGGCAAGGGATTGTAAAAACAATAATACGATTAGACTGCTGGATGAAGAGTTAACATTTAAGGAGGCAAGCCAGAATCAAGTCCCTGCTTAGAAGAAAATAAAAGAGGCAACCAGTCCTAGCAGCTGGAAGAAGCTTGAACAATGCCTAATGATGTGAAGACATACTGTGAGCCCCAACGCAGATGCTTGTCTGTTTAGGCAGTCAAGAAAGCTGAACACCAGCCTAGAGGCGCCTCTGCAGTCTGCCAAAACAACTCTAAACTGATGAGACCCCTACACACTGCAGCCTATTAAGTGTTTGCTAGGGCTTGCTCTTGAGGTGGGTACATGGGCTGAACCAAACTGCTGGCAGCTGATCACCACTTGTTTTCAGCTCCACAAGGGACACTGGGGAATAGCTCAGCAGATGGCCCAGCTCTTCTGCAGCAGCCTGCCTGCGGGTAATGGGTGTGGGTAAAGGGTTTTTTTCTAGTTTGATGTTAAGTTTTCCCCCCCTTCTTAATACACAGCATGAAATGCTAAAACAATGCGTTTACCATCATTTTCATTTAGCGTTGCTGTGCTGTTCTTACAGCTGTATTTGAAGTTAATGGAAATTACTCTTTGAACATGTGAAACGCTGTGTAATGCTAAGAACTCTTGACAACAATCCGGTACTTGATGCTCACCAGACACTTTAAAAGCTTCAGCCCAAGTCTCTTAGTTCTCCTGCTGCAGGCGTGATAACATGCCTAGTGCCATCGCTGTGCTGTAAAAATAATTTAATTAATGTGGGAGGAAGCTGGATGCCACGGAGAGAAAAGCACACCTGTCACCCTTGTATGCAGTGAAGGGTAGTAAATAGAATAGGCAAGGCCTGAGGCAGTATGTGGAACGATCAGGGCAAAAAGGCAGCACTGTAATCATACAGCAAAGCATGGGCCCTCTGAAAAAAGCGTATGTGGTTATGTAGTTAAAGGCAGGGGAAGAGCTTATACTCAGAGCCTGGCACATCGCAGCTGGAGGAGTACCTTTTATATTTGGAGAACTTAGTATTCTAACCATGTGATTTTGGCCAAAAGGTGTGCTTTTAATCTGAATGCTGCTCTCTCATAACCTGGTAAGCTTCTGCAAGTGAGCACTCACCACACTATCACACTTAAAGGTCCTGTTGATCTGCACTTTCTTATTTTTGTGTGTAGGTCACAGCAGTGCCCCTTTCCCTGCTTTCTCTTGTATTTCCTGGACTCTTGTTATCTTTTAGTGAAAAGGGTACCTACCATATATTCCAGCTCCAGCATCACAGCCTCGTCTCCCTTCTGCTCACCAGGTATGTTCACAGCTTAAGCTTAAGCACATCACCTTTTTGAACTCCAACACTATGTATGTGCTGATTATGAATGAATCTCTTCAGAGATTCACAATTAGTGAAACAAAAGAGGTGCTTTGTATATGGGGTCCTATTGTGCTCAATACTTGCTCTTTCCTTTCTGGAGGGTTGATATCAGAATTGTTTTAAATATATGGGCTCGAAACCACAAATCTTCTCTCCTAAACAGCAAAACTGACTGTCCTTTGGTTAAATTAACCACCAATGATATAGAAGCAAGCCCTTCTGTTCTGCTCAAGCTTTCCGTACATATCAAATCCTCCCCAAAGCTCCTGAGATTAATATAAGTTCTTATGTCAATTAAGTCAGATACTAACCTCCTTATTCTCCTGTTTAAAGATTCCCAAACTCTCTTTCTGCAGACATATCTAATCATTTTGTTTTGCTAAGCTGTAGCTGTCCTGTTTTCCTAGTGGGATGTTGTTGCTGACTTCAGCAGCACTGCCTAGCAGCACGTGGCTGATTTGGTGTAAACTTACTGAGACTGTCAGGTGGGAAGGGACTCCAGAAGGTCCCTACTACAGTCTGCTGCTCACAGCAGGGGCAGTTCTGAGGTCCGATCAGGCTGTTTGGTGCTTTATTGGGTCAGTCTTTAAATGCCCCCAAGGATGGAGACTGCCGAACCTCTCTGGACAGCGTGCTACACTGCTCAGCTGTCCTCACAGGGAGTAAATTTCTCCTTATGTCATGTCTTATGTCACATTTTTAGTCATGCCCATTGTCTGTTGTCCTCCCACCACTGTGAAGAGCTTGTTTTGATGGTAGCACTGCTGTAAGTGTTGGTGGGCTGCTGCTGGGTCCCCCTGAAACTGTCTCTGAGCTGATCTGAAGAAGCCTCGTTCCATCAGTCTCAACTTACAGTGCCCCGACTGTCTGGGTCACCTCCAGTAGGATGGAGACACCTCCTGTGCTTCCAAGACAGCTGGCTGGAAGACCTAGAAACACTCTGACTTTCCTTTAAGGCAAACCCTGCATACTGTGGAGCTGTGGCAGAGGCTGAGGTCCCTGCAGTACACTGCATGTGGTGACAGAGCACTGTCCTCACAGCCTTTGAGTAAGAGCTCCCAGACTGCACCCTCTGCTTAAGGTTGTCACTTTTCCTGCAACACTGAGAGCCAGGACTGTGATCCTGTGCCTTTTGTCAATTAAATCCCTCAGCATCATGAAGGGGAGGTCCTGCTCGTACAACCTGGTTTTCTTTCTACAGTCACCTAGCTGATCTAGGAAAGCAATTAGATATATTTTTGGACTTCAGCAAAGCTTTGGATAGTACCTCTCAAAGTATCCTTCCAGATGAAATGTCTGGCACACAGCTGGATAAACATGTTATGTGATGGGTGAGCAACTGGCTCACAGGTTGGGCACAGAGAACTATAGGGAATGGCGTGACATCAGAATGGATTCCAGTCACTAGTGGGATTCCACAGGGCTCCATCCTCAGCCCAGTTGTCTTCAACATGCTCATTAACAACCTCGACACAAAACTCAACGGAATATTAAGTAAGTTTGCTGACAACACGAAATCGGGAGGAGCTGAAGATTCCCTTGAGAGCAAAGAGGCCCTGCAGAGAGATCTTGACAAACAGAGAGATGGGCGATCACCAACCATATGAAGTTTAGCACAGGCAGGTGCTGGATTGTGCACCTGGGATGGAGCAACCCTGGATGTGTGTATAGACTGGGGAACAAGACGCTGGAGGGCAGCACCATGGAAAGGGACCTGGGGGTCCTGGTCAACAGTAAATTGAATATGAGCAGCAGTGCCCTGGCAGCCAGGAGGGCCAGTCATGTCCTGGGGGGCATCAGGCAAAGCATCACCAGCCAGGCGAGGGAGGGGATTGTCCAAAGGAGAGTGACAAGGATGGTGAAAGGTATGGAGGGGAAGCTGTATGAGGCATGGCTGAGGGCACTTGGCCTGTTCAGCCTGGAAAAGAGGAGACTGAGGGGAGACTTCATTGCAATCTTCAACATCCTCACGAGGGGAAGCAAAGGGGCAGGCACTGCTCTCTTCTCTGTGGTGAGCAGTGATGGGATCCCAAGAAAGGGCATGAAGCTCAGCAGGGCGAGGTTTAGGTGGCATATCAGGAAAAGGTTCTTCCCCCAGAGGGTGGTTGGGCACTGAACAGGCTCCCCAGGGCAGTGGTCACAGCACCAAGGCTGACAGAGCTCCAGAAGCGCTTGGACAACACGGTGTGATGCCGGGGGCTGTTCCCTGCGGAGGCAGGAGCTGGCCTCGATGATGCTCGTGGGTCCCTTCCAACCCAGCACATTCCGTGACTTTATCACTGCA
>VWZF01001084.1:297133-334241 GCA_013396755.1 Sclerurus mexicanus
TTTATCACTGCATGGCTATTCCCGCCGCAGCGGGTCAGTGCTGCTTGCTGCGGGCAGGCAGAAGCGGGGCGGGGGGGGGAATGTCCCAGCACTGCCAGCGGGGCCACAAGGAGCCCGGCTCTGTGAGGTGAACCGCGGCACCGCCAGTCGAGCGAGGGGCCGGGCCGGGCCNCCGTGGGGCTGCCGTGTCCGTGGGTCAGCCGTGTCCGTGGGGCTGCCGTGTCCGAGGGGAGCCGTGCCCGCGGTGCCGAGCGGGCGCTCCGGGAGCGATGGAGACTCCGGATCCCTCGCCCGGAGCTCGGTGTCGGGAATAAGTCGCAGCCCGTGGGGGGTTCTTGTTCGCCGCCGGGCCCCCCCAGCCCGCGCAATCCATCCCGCTGGCCGGCTGGGGGCACCGGGGGATGCCCGTCCTTGGGCAGAGCGCAGGGAGCCAGGCGCTGCAGATGGAGAAGGGAGAAGGAGAAAAGGAGCGCGGCCCCAAGAAGTAACCGCGTCCATATCCGTGGGAGACATCCGCAGGGGAGCGGGGCGGGCCGCTCGTATCCGACATACACGGTGTTTGTGCCCACCTTCTGCGAGCGGAGCACCAACCCTTGGAGAGTTTCAAGGCAGGGGTGCGTGGCGCTGGGAGCGGGTGTGGGATGGGAGCCTCGGCACGCAGGAATGCGGCTGGGAGGGACCCGGGAGCAGTGGAACAAAAGCGCAGCATCCCTGTGTGTCAGAGCACCTGCGCCCCAAAGGAGCCTGCCGGGAAGAGCGGCCCTGGGATTTCTGGTGCTGGGATGAAGCACTGGGAGCGAGGAGCTGCCTGTGATGAGGTGCCGCTGAAATGGTCATTGTTGCCCCATGGGCTGCTCGTGTCCTGTGGCAGGAGGATTAGGCCTCAAAGCGTGTTGCTCCAGAGAGGGTATTTTGCACGGCGGCTTAGTCCGACAGCAGATGCGAGCTAAGCAGCTGCTGCTCGGATCGGGGTTTGTCGTCTGGGAACGTGGCATCGGAGCTTAGTGGTGTAAAACATGGGTGTGAGGGGACTGAGGCTCTTCAGGCCCGGGGAGCTGCGAATGGGCTGTGCCCTGCGCCCCAAGAGATGTGGTTTTCCCCTCCCTTCCCTCCCCATTCCTCAAATCCGTGGATTGCCCTTGTGTCTGGGGCAAGGAGCCTTAGTTTGATCCCTGTATCATAGACAAAGCTTTCTGCCATATCCTGGATTTTCTTAGCCTTCAGCTATGGAAGTGAATTTTCAAAGTGTATGTTATTCAGCAGTGAATGTGAATGTCTGTGTTTCTCTGAGTGAGACAGAAGCAGAATGCTCTCTGGGGTTAGGATGACTGGGTGGTTTTGTACTTAGCCAGAGGAAGTTAGAAATATGTCAAAAATCAGCTTTCCTTTTTTATTTTTTTTTGTAAGGAGGAGGATGGTTTATTGTTGTTATCCCAAAAACATCCATCTGGCATCTTTTTGGCCAGAATCTTTTATTGATGATGCACGTTGTATGTCATCTGTTAAGTAATACAGACAGTAAAGGGCTTTTATTTCTGATTTGTGTACATCAGTGGTTCTGGTAAGTGACCCCATTGTGAACCAGCCCCTATTAGTGTAATTCCTTTTTTTGAAAAATTTGGGGTCTGAGTTTAAGAGGTAATCTTGAGACATCCTTAACAAAGTAACCAAAGTGAGATTTTGCAATAATTTAAAAATATATTTAGATATTTTGTGTTTGTCTCTGAAAATGGAGGATGGTAGTGAGAAGGGGAAGTGGAACACACTGATCCCACTGAAATAATGAGGATTTTTTCCATTGACTGAACATGAAACAGAATTAGGGCCTAAGGCCTTAGCCACACAGGAAAAGTTACATCTGTGTTACGAAACTTGAAATTGTCTCCCCCCCCCACTGATGAAGAGAGACTCTGTTTCTTGTTTTGTTAGGATGATTTTATTTTTTTAAATAGGGGGAAATCTCTGGCATATTAGAATAATTGGATTCTTTCCATTGTGGCTGAGATTAAGACCCTGTATAGAGGCCATTGGATCAAAGCTGACCATTTAAGTCTCGGGGATAGTCTGTATCCTACTGTGCAAAAGTCCTGACATGCACTCTGTATGTAAGCATGACAGCTTTTGTGTTGGGCTTCGCATTCCAGCAAAATCTTGACAAAACTGAATAGTCACAGAGAACGAAGTTGCAAGGTTTTTTTTTTGTTATTGTTGGTGGTTTGTTTGGGGATTTTTAACAGTATAATGTGCCAGTATTGTCAGTATATTTTTTTAAATCAAGTGTTTTATAAAAATTTTACCCCTGTAGTGAGAGGGAAACTGGTGCTGTGTTGTTCAAGGTTTATTAACTTACACCAGTGTACCCTTCCAATACTGATAAAACTGAGGCTTTTAATTAAACTATAAATGTTGTTATAAGGTTTTTTTGTTCTTAAAGAGGTGTCCACATTAGAAATTTCTCTGACCTTTTGGTTGACTTGACATAACTTCTAAAACTTTTTCATTCCACAAAAAGGGGTGTCCTTTGGTGAATGGGAGGGAAAAAAGCCTTTCTTCTGTTTGGAAAGAGCAGCCTCTGTTTAAAGGGTTCATCTTCAAAGTTATTAAAAGGAAGCTTTTAGTGATGGAGCCTTTTTCCTTCTGCCTTTTGCTCTCTCTTTTTACTCAATTATTTCTCTTACTTTGGACTGTAAGCAGTGCCTGATGGGTTTGATTACTTAAACTTTTAACTGTTGTCAGCCTAGTTTGGACTGAAGACTTAAATTGAGAGCTCAGTGATACGCAGCTACAAGAGAAACTTTGTGGAATATGCATGGAAAGTGTGAAGGAGGGAATCCTGGCTCTTGGATGAGTTCAAATATCTCAGTTTCTTTCTCCTGTACACCTTTCTAGGTGCATTTCCATACTCAATGTAACAAGTGCAGGAGATGGGTAATGAAGCTGCACAGCCTAACATGGTTACTTTGAGGAACATTCACTTCTTTTTTTTTTCCACTTCCTGCATTTCTCTCTCTCTTTTTCTTTTTAATAAGGTAATTTTATTTTGAAATAGACTAAAGTTTGGAAATAAATCCTGACAAAGCATTCTGTGCCTTTGAAATTCTGCTGTCAATCCTTGTGGTAATTGCAAGTCTTAGTCGTAGAGAGGACTTCTCAACCAGATGCTTACCATGCCTTGGCTGTGATGTCCCTGAGGGGCTGTGGAGCATCCCAAGGAAGCATATGGTGATGTGAGAAGAACACGTGGGCATGCATGTGCTCTCTGGGAACACTTGTCCCTGCAGACCTTCAGGGCCTGAACAGCTGGACCTCTAAAGCCATATAGGTGGCTGGCTTTTCCCACTGCGGTCTGCACAGCTTGTTCCCTCCCTAGGCACAGGACTTGAGGTCTGGTGGTACTGAAGTGCCTCTGGTTGCCTTCATCAGCCTGGGCTGTAGTTGCTCTGCCTCACACTGAAGTTTGTTTTTGCCTTTCCATATGTGTGTTGAACCTTTTAAGTTTAGGGCAAATCTTGTCAGGGAAGAGCTTGACCCAAAGCCTGTAGAAGTGGAGGTATGTGCTGTCTCTCATCTCTAACAGGCTATGTATGCATCACCAGAACACTTGGGGAATCTGAGGTAATTTTTTATTTAGAAGCATGGAAGAACATAAATATAGGCTAGCTTTTATTTATTTGACAGTTTCCACACAGAATTTACACCTGCTAAAGCGTCACAGTGGGAGTTTGTTACACCCGCCCAGGTGTATCCCTGTGCTGAGAGCAGCCCTGCTAAGTGAGCTCTGCTGCAGAGCAGTGCTAAGGACTCCAAGTTCACACAGGTAAACCAGGCAACAACCATCGTTTAAAACACTCTTCTGACATTTCCTTTGGGCTTTGTAGAGGCAGTTAGAGGTGCAATAGAAGCCTTATTATGCTTTAACTTAGTTATATTCAGTAAAATACAGATTATGCCAGTGATATCCAAGATATATCCAAGTATGTTGCCCCTCTGCTTTCCCCATATGCAACCGCTGTAGTGGGGAAAACTGATATGGCCAGGAAAGGGAACAGGATGTAAAGTGAACACATCAGGAAGGCATTGGAGAACAGCATTTAAAGTATTAAATGCCAAGTTGACTGACATATTGCAAGGGCATAGCATTATAGGTATTACATACTTTTATTTCTTTAAATTCCTGTGGATATAGCTGCAAGGTGGGTACACCCACATTATCATAAGGCTTGTATTTTTCAAAAGAAAAAAATCAAACCTTTTCTTACTCTGTGAATTGAAGTCTAAGTCTATTCTGTTCTCACTAGGAAATACATATGTTAGACAAAGAACTACTATATTTTGGAAGATGTATATTAATACAAGTTAGAATAATATAAACCTTGTTTCTTTTAGAAACAATTTTTGCTAATTATTCTCTTATCTCTCCTGTCTCTCATCCCTTTTCTTTTATCCTGACCCTTTTTTAAGTGATGTATTACACAAGTACAAACTTCACTTGTACTGAATCTGATCACAGTTCCTGACAGCAATGATTTAAATTACTGTTTTGTACTAGGGAGCTACTGCATTTCAAGCATCTACATAATCTGAACTGGTTTGAAATTTTATATAATAATTAATGTGTTCTGTTGTTCTTTGTCTGGGTTTTATTTCAGGGCATCTAGACGATGATGGGCTGCCACATGGATTCTGTACAGTAACCTATTCATCGACTGACAGATTCGAGGGAAACTTTGTGCATGGAGAAAAGAATGGCCGTGGCAAATTCTTCTTTTTTGATGGAAGGTAGATTCTGACTCTTTGATTTTTCTTTGTTCTTCCTTCTGCTTACAGTGGTACAAAACCAATTTTCATTTGCTGTATGCTGCTGACTTTCTGGATAAGATTTCGTGTTTAAAACTGTAACTGGAAAGTTTATTGCTACTGTAGCTATTCCTTTGGGGGCTTTGTGTGTAATGTGGTGCCTGTAGTTGTTTTCCAGTGGAAGGATGCAGTGGTGTGAGCTCTTTTAGTACAGTAAAGATATGAACCAATTAGAAACCGTGAGAACTGGGAAGGTAGTCAGAACTGTTGGAAACCATGCTGACAATGACTTGGACATCCAAGTTCAAGTCCATAAGTGCAGGTGGAATTCTTTGTCTTACAGTTGAAGCCCAAAAAGGCCTAATAAAACTGTTTAGAGACAGAGTTTTAAGCCTTTAAACAGCAAAGGTATTTATTGCAACGTTGGGGAAGCTCCCAGCTCGTGCTGGACAAAGAGCTCCCGGTTGNGTGCTGTACAGAGGGTGCAGCTGGACTGGGAGCTCCTTGTGCAAGGGGGTAGGACCTCAACAGAGAGGCTTATTCTCTGCTTGGTCTTGGAAATTTTTTAGTGGTTCAACGACTGAGTTAAATACAGGTTTGTTACCAACTCTGGTTAATCCTCCACAAGTTGCCTGTGGCCTGATTTACTTTCAGAAAAGCCCCTATAAATTCCCCTCTTTTGACTGGGAATTGTGACAGTGAAGTTGGGCCAGTCTGTGCCTATGCATGTGCTTTTTTCCCAGGTCTTCGTTATGAACACCTTGTAAGTCTTCCTCCCCCGACTGCAGCATTCCTCTCTGCAGTTGCTCAGAACTTCCTCCAAAGGAGCAGCAGATGTATAAAATGACACGATTCTTCATGGGTTTGCAGCTGTCGGTAGCACTATGAATAGCAGCTGTTAAACTGACAGTCGTGCTGGGTCTACTCTCCGCCTGCTCAGCAAAGTTCTGAACAGGAGTGGAGGTATTGTGCTGTCTCAGTGAGTCAGCTCCTTGTCTGGATTTGCCTTTGCAGTTGCTTCATACTGGGGATTGTGGGGTTTTTTCAGGAGAAAGATAATGTATTCATTCAGTTATGCAGAAACCGATCAGGCCTCCAAGCCTGGATGAAGAAAAATCCCCACTGTTGTTGGTAATGGGCTTATTAAATCTTCTTTGAGTAACTGAAAACCAGTACTGCCCAGCAGCTGACTTTTCCAAAATAGCTTTTTTTTTTTTTTTTTTAAGTTGGCAGACAGTGTCTCTATGGACACATGCACATAATGCTTCTGTGCTTGTGGATGATCTCAGCAGAGCAGTTGCTGATTGTACAGTCAGAGGAACTGACCTGCTATTTTGTTTGTAGGACTGCTTCTCCATGTAATCCAGGGTACAGGCAGTGCTCTGTGGGAAAAGTCAGGTTGCTGCTGAGCCTTTTCTCTACTGCCTCAGTGTTGCCAACTCTTTCTATTTTTTTTTATTTTTTGTTTTTAGTTGTGTAATTTTCATAACCCTTAAAAAATTGAACAGTTGGCTACTGATGACTACAGGAACTAGCAGAATGAAAATATGCAAAAATAGTCTGTAATGTGTTTTTGGAAGATGGGGTATTTTTATAAACTATTACATATTTTAATTTAGCTAAAGCAGCCTTAACTGAGCAGTGACTAATTACTGAAGATGCAGTTCACCTAGCTATGCCAGCTAGCAAGACTAAGTTGCTCTCTGAAATGGATGGTTCAGGAATCACAATGTGTTGCAGGAAGAATGACCTGGCATAAAACAGGACATGCTGTTTCCATTAACTGTGCCATGGGCAGGGCCAAGTGCTCATGGAAAAAAAGAAATGAATCTCCAGGTTTTCTCAAAACACCTCTCCCTTTGCAGAATCCTGTGCCTGCATGCAGGAAGTTAGCTGGTTTCAGCACTCCTGGGTCTGTTTCCCTCACAGGCTGCTGGTAAAGGCTGACAGCACTGCTGCTGTAGGTCTGTTGTTGAGGAGTGACCAAGTCCTGTCAGATATTGGACTGGCTGCATTCTCGTGTTTTGAGTGTTGGGGAATAGAACTGGCTGCCTTGTTTGGTCAGTGGAAACTTTCCCCTTACTGGAATAGCTGCCCCCTTCCTGTTGATTATTTAAGCATCTAGAAACCTGCAATCAGTTGGTTCTTTTCCTCCCACTCCAAAAAATGCAACAAAACCCAACATATTCTTTCAGAGAGAGAAGTTTCATCTCCAGCATACTCCCTGTTTTGCATTGTGCACTTGAGCTTTCCTTGGTGCCAGTGCCTCTGGAGTGTACTTTGCAGAGCACTTGGCGCAGAAAGGGCAAGCATGGGAGCCATGCTTGGCACAGGGGCTGCAGCTGCCCTTCTCCCTTAGCTGGAAACTCCTGTAAACTGACAGCTCCCAGAACATAGTACAAAACTATTATTTTTAGGAAAAAGTTTCCAATGCCTCCACATGCAAGGAGTGAGAGATGAAGAGATCAGTTTCTGTTCATGTTAACTTAATACCTGGAGTTGGGAAGGATATTGCAGTAAGTATTTTGCCCCCCAGCTCTTACCACTGTTGGTTTTTTTTTTAGGTAATTAGTATCTTTGGTCCCCTCTAGACATAATGGATAATAGGAAGACAGTACACCTGACAAATCTTGACTTCAGCAAAACTAGGTTTTTGTATAGTAAAACTTAAATTCCTGTTTTTGGAAATAGGATCATCTGAGAAGCAAACTAGAGAAATACAGGCTAGCTCAGGGTTTGTCTTAACAGGATTTTGTTTATGGAAGACACAGTAGCTGTTTATTCCTCTTCATGCTTATTAGCTCTTAGTTGCAATTATCATGTCTGGCTGCAGACACCATACTTTGAGAGCATAAGACAGAAGGGGAAGCAGGGTGGAAGTAACTCAGAAAGTGTAAAAAGTGTAAAAGTTTTAGAGAACCTGAGGTTGAAGAACATAGATGTTTTTCTTCAGATATCTTTCTTTTGATTTCCTTAGATGAGATGGGTCTTTTGGACACTGTTTGGAGCTTAATACAAAGAGAGAAAACAAAAATTTGAGTTACAGTAAAAGAAAAGAGAATTCTCCAGTGCTGAAGCACTGTTGTAATTTAGCAACTAGTTAACTTCAACTAATACAATTAAAGTTAGCAAGAAGGGGATTTTTTGGTGGTTTTCATTAGTTTAACTGGGAGTGGCTGCTTCTTTTAAAGGGTAGTCCTACCTGTGGACTCTGTGTGTGTTGTCAGCTACAATGAAATTCAAATCTAGAGATCTGTAATAAACTAGAGGGGAAAGTGGCATCATTTACAATCAGTTAAGGGCACTGATCTCTGCTGATTCCCTCCTCTGCCCTACTCCTTCCCTGCAGTGTGATGCAGTAGCTATCTGTGCAGCTCTGTAGCAACCTGGTTCAAGAAATTAATGTGACTGAAAAATAAAACAGTTTTCCTGCCCCTTCCTGTTTTGCATCTGGTTTGCATTGAGCCTTTTACTGTAATGTATTTTCCCATGGAAACCTCAGCCAGCTTGCCAAAGTTATGTAAAAACAGAGCATGAAGCTTTTGAAACAAGAAAGTGAATTCTGAAAAAGCATTCCTTCCACAACTCTTGAAAATCTGTTTTGTAAAATTTTGTGAAACGTGCAGAGTCATGTCCTTGCAGATGCTGTTTGGGCTTACACCTTAGATGTCTGCATTTAAACTATGCAGTGGAAGTACGTGTACTGCAGCTGCTGTTAGCTAAGTGTGCTGGAGTAAAAGCTAAACAGTTTGCATTCCCTTATGCTAGCTCTAACATGAGAAAGAAACAACTGAGTAGACCCTCTTTTATGATTATGCCTTTGTTCTTTGTGATGCAGATGGCAAGGTATTACTGTGCCCTGTCCAAAGGGTTTGCAAGACCAAAGTGAAATGTTTCTTTGTTCAAATCCCAGTGCAGCACGAGTTCTGTTTGACAGGCTGTGTTCCGTTCTAATAGAAATAAATGAGAAGTGACTGCTTTTAGCAAGTCCTGTACAAATGGCTGCTAAGTATTGCTGGGGAGCTGATGCTGAACTGTAGCATGTTGCAGTTCATGCTCTGTCGTGTTTCATCTGTGTGGCAGCTCAGTTTCATCTCTCCAGAGAGACATCAGTAAAGATCCACATGTAGGAAGTGGGTCCTAATGTGAGAGTAGTGTCCCTGAGCAATAATTTCTTCTTTGACCAGGAGTGTCCTTTTGCTGCTATAATTTGCTATTCCAGCCCACAAAAAGGTGCTGTGAACTGTGATTTAAGTGGGTGATGCTCTTTCCATACAGCACACCCTCATGAAAGGACACTAAGTTGTTTTCTGCCTTTGGAGCTACACAGAAATAAGTTTCTGATTTTCATCTTGGCTTTCCAGTGTGTTGAGGCTTTGAGTTCACCTCTAAGAGAGATGAACAGTCTTCCACTGCTGTTTTCTTTCTTTACCAGCACCCTGGAGGGGTACTATGTTGATGATGCCCTACAAGGCCAGGGAATATACACTTATGAGGATGGAGTGGTCCTCCATGGCACATACGTGGATGGAGAGCTGAATGGACCAGCCCAGGAGTATGACAGTGATGGGCGGCTGATATTCAAAGGGCAGTATAAGGACAACATTCGACATGGAGTCTGTTGGATTTATTACCCGGTAAGCCTGACTGCCTGCTCTCTTTATTGCAGAATATGTACCTTTCTTTTCTCCCGAGCTGAAACAAATACCCAGCACAATCCACTCATCCAAAAGTCAGCACACAAAAGTCTGGGTGAAAAATCTGCATTCTGATTTTGGATAATCCAACATGCAGTTAAAACTTTTTGGTGTTGAATGCTTGCCCAGTAGACAAGATTCAGCAAGGCTACAAGATGCCTCCACTATTTTCATCTTCTAGGGAATCCAGCCCCTCGGAAGTGCATTTATATGTAATTTGTATGTAATGTAAAAATAGTATGTGTAATAATTTATGCATTATCTCTTTGAGAAGGCTGGACCAATAATTTTGCCACCTTGTAGTGCTGGCTGCAGGTGAAGAGCATGGAAACCATGCAAGTTACTGCAGCCTGATGGTCTTATTTAATTAGGCTTTGTCTCTGTTTCTTCAGGGTATGTTGTGAAGTTTGGCTTTGCCCAAGAAATCAAATATAACTGGTGTGAGAGCTGTGCCTTTGAGTGGAGTGTGGATGAGTGCTTTGCTGATTAAGCAAGCCAGAATTTTATCTTTCTGACTTTTCTTAAAATCTCAGATATTCCTCTGGAAAACTTTTGGAAAAATTTTTGACGTTCTTTCACAGCCATCCTAGTTAAGGCAATAACGGTTGTATTAGTTTTTAAAGGGTTTTAATGCAAATTTTTTTTTAAATTTTAATTCCTATTCAGCACTCCAGAGTTGAACCTTTCAGGCTTTACCTTGTGCTGAGAAGGGGGAAACATCTGCGTGTAATTAAGCTGCTGGTCAAAACCCACTCTATTTCTGTGCTACATATGGCTCAAACTTTAGTTGCAGTTTCATTTCTAAATGCTTACCACTGGCTGTTCGTTTTGTTTACTGGTTTTCACTATTGCCATTAAGCACGTGTTAGGATCAACAAATGCTTGGTGTACACTGCCAAAAGTTTTTCAGTCCCAGTATATAAAATGCAAACAGCTGCCCCTTCAATTCATGTGTCTCCTGCTTCATCTTCCAGCTGACAAAGTGTTGCTGTACCTTATGGAAATGTGGGTAATTAGAGATTGTTTATCATTATCATCTTGCCAGGCTAAAGGATGCAAAGTGTTCCAAAAAAACCCCTATGCCATAGAAGGAATTCTTTCTTTATGTTTCTTTGCATGATGCTATGTGCACCAATTTTTTCCAAGATTTAAGGCTCTCTATTCCCTACTACAGCGTTCTTGAAACTCTTTCATCCTTGCAGTTGAACAAAATGGTGTCACTTTGAAATAGAGTCTGTGTGCAGTGGTCTTGATCTAAATCAGTCTGTTGCCACATCACACCTGCTTGTTTTGCTCCAGGGTGTTATTTGGAGATGCTTCCTTGTCCCTTTGAAAATAAACACCTCGAGTGGTTAGACCTGTGCTAATCTATGCATCTCATTCTGAGTTCTGTAAATAGACCTAACCTGAGTTGCAGGCAAATCACAGATGGCAAAGCCCAGGGCTAAAATGTGTAAACCTTAGAGAGGAAAAGTGTTGTTGCTGATGGCTTTCAGCAAAGAGTTGTTCTCACTGAGCACCACCTGACATCGGTGGGGGGATGCTGAGACAGAGAAACTCTCCAGTCATCCAGCAAATTTTTTTTTTCTTAATAGGCCCAGGTCTTTTGAGGTACCATGAATTAGCATCCAGCAAGGCAGTGTTTAAATTTTTCTTTCCTCCAGCACAGTATCATACTAACCAAACTTGGACATCTGTGTGGCTTTGGGCCTTGGTTTACAGACTCTTCACATAAAAATTTTCCCAGTTGAAACTCATTATTTGCATCACATGAAAGGAAATACCTTGGGTTTTGCCTATTCCAAGCAACATAAAAACCCCTGCTCGTTTCTATTATCAGTTTTATCCTAACTGAAATGACTTCATCCAGCTTCTTCCCGTGTCTGTTTTCTCTCTCATTTGCATAATTTCACATCTGAATTTACTGTAGCTGAGATTACTTTTTAAAATAGTTGTGGAAAATCCTTTTCATTTACTGAAGACAATGTAGTATATATTATATATAGTATATAATGCTTTGCCTTTTCTGTCTTGCCTGTGCTTTCAGGATGGAGGCAGCCTTGTGGGAGAAGTGAATGAAGAAGGGGAGATGACTGGAGAGAAAATAGCCTACGTGTATCCAGATGGAAAGACTGCATATTCTGGAAGGTTCATAGATGGAGAAATGATAGAAGCAAAACTGGCAACTCTGACAACTGTTGAGGATGGGAAACCTCAGTTTGAAGTAGTACCAGGCAGTAAGTTATGTTCTCCCCACCAACTCTTCGCTACAGACAGCTTGGTTTCTGTAATGTTCCCCACTAGAGATTCTGGCTGTGATGAGTAAGTCTGTTAGTGAGAGGCCCCTTCTCTTAGTTATAAAGTTGGGCAGAGAGGCAGGTAGAGTGATCCCTTTGCTCTTGGAACAGACAGGAAGTGTGCCCTGCATGGTCCTGCCAAACTGCATTTCATAGCCCTTCTCCCAGTCATGTGCTGATGGGCACAGCCCTGTTTGTCACACACACCATTTTCCTCTGTGCCAGCAGGAAAACCTGCTTCACCACGTTACTGCTGGCACAGTTACAGGCTTTTTGTTAGTAAAATAACTACAAGTGGAGAGGGAGGCCGTGGTTTGGTTGTAGCTCTGACAGCTGGCTCTGTGCAAGTCAGTGTTAGCACTGTGAACATTCTGGCAGCTGTGTCACTGGGCTGGAAGGACTTGGGGATTGGAGTTAGTGAACCAGATTCACTTGTTGTATAACAGTCTGATTCACCACCAGCACTTCAGTCTGTCGAGTCCTGCTGATAGAAAGGGGCTGTGAAGTGCATGGGGGCAGGGTGGTGTCTTTGACCTGGGTAGCCAGTGCTCCTTCTCCAGGGCATTGGTGGCTTGGACCTACAGGTCTGGAACGGGTTTGTTGCTCTGAGGTGTATATGATGTTTTGGAGGTGTGTGGGTTAAGCTGCAGACAGGGCCATGAGTAACAAGCAGGGACCATGATAATGCATTTAATTATTTTGCCAGCAAAGGTTGTCTCACTTAATGTGAAACGGGCACATAAAATTCATTAGCAAGCAAATGCATGTGAGTTTATTTTTTAAATCTCGGTTGTTATGGGAAGTCAAAATTTAACTTAAAACTTCCATGAGGGTACAGTTGTGCTTTGTAAATAGGATGAAGTTACACTCTGGAGGAAGCTGCCTTCAGCCAGAAGAGGTCTTGGACGCCAGGGGCAATGGCCTTTTATCAAACTCAGTAATATTCTGTTTGGGGTCTTTCCCCCACCTTATTTTCACCTTCGTCTTAACTTATCTCCCAGATAGTCCTCTGGCAGTTGGGAGAGGGATGTAAGAATATAATTAGAGCTGTACCCCACTGAGTTGCTTATTAATGACAAGAAACAAATGACTAGCAAGTGTGCTTTCTGATTACTGAAAATTATCCTCTGGCTGAACTCTTCAGGATTTGGACTAGAAAATATTTCATATTTGAAATAGTTCAATATTTTTATAATTAATATATTGAATATATCCCTTTAAGTTTTGCTTTACTTTTAGATTATATTTAGAGGCTCTAGGTGGGTGAGTTTTGAAAGACCTCCTTTACAAGTTGGTAGTTTGAAGAACATATATATCACCTTTTTGTGTTAATTCTGCTACTCTAGTATGTTGAGGGGAAAAAGTAATCAAGAAGCAGTATCTCACTGAAGGCTTTTTATAGGTGCAGTTCTGTTTAGTACCTTTTTTTGGAAGCATAACATTTTTTGCAGCCATTAAAATTTAATTTTTGAATGTCTTGATTAAGTTAAGGGTTGCATGCTTTCAGTACTGCCAATTAGTTTATTTCCTTTGTTGATTTCTGGGTTTTTTTTAGGCCCAGTGTACAGTTTTGACAAATCTACTTCATCCTGCATTTCTACAAATGCCCTTCTTCCTGATCCTTATGAATCAGAAAGGTAGGCTTTTTTCCTTCTCACCATATTTCTTTGCTGTTATATATTTAGGACCTAATTTTGCAAAGCTTTTCTCATCTAAAATTAAAAAAAAAAAGGCTGTGTGAGAGTTTGTGAAATGGAGGCTGTTACTGTACATCAGTCAACATTTGACTTGATTGACTTTCTTCCTGATTCACTTAATAAAATCGTACTCTGGTGGATGAAACACCATGATACATTTTAAGAGATTAAATTGGGATAGTTTCTTAGCATTTCAAAGATATGCTCAGTCAAGCCCTGGACTCCACTATAGCCCACACATACAATGTTCTCACAAAAAAAGTATGCTGTTCCCTATATTCTAGATGTGTAACTACAGGGTGCTGCATTCACTGTGTCTTGGTGGATGGCATGTGTTGTACAAAATTTTCTCCCCTCCCTACAGATGTAGGAAGGCGGCAAGAGTAAATCATCAGCCCCCACTTCCCACCAAATGCCAGTTTCGCCAAAATAGAGAGAATGTATGGAAGAGAGGAAAGGAAAGAGTTCCACTTAGAGGTTTCTAATTATTATTGTCATTAGCTTTATTGTTATATTGAAGTATTAGTCTTTATCCCAGTAGTGTTATGATAATTTTTTTTTGAAAATTAACTGTATCCAGTCACGAATTCCATACCCTCTTCCTCCTGTAGGGTGTATGTGGATGTCTCTCTCATTTCCAGTGCTGGAGAAGGATTGTTTTCAAAAATAGCAGCAGAAGCCAGTACAGTGATGTCCTTTTACAATGGAGTGCGAATTACACACCAGGAGGTAAAGAAGAGACAGAAGTCAGTCTGAATTTTCATTGCTCGTTCTGAAATTTTTTTCTCATAGGGTTTTATACCCATCACCTTCCCACCCTTAAGATTTAATATGATGGAGTTTAATTGAAAAAAAGTGCATGCTCACCTATGGATACATTAAAAAAAGTGGTTGGTGTTTTTTAATGACTTAAAGACATGAAAAGCTTTAGTTGCATATATTTTGAATTCTGGCTTTCAAACTCCTGACAAAGTTGACCCCTTCACACAGACACTGGATTTTTGCCTTGTAAACTAGGTAGACAGCAGAGACTGGGCCCTCAATGGAAATACAATATCCCTGGATGATGAAACAGTCATAGACGTGCCAGAGCCCTACAACCACGCTGCCAAGTACTGTGCCTCGCTGGGGCATAAGGCCAACCATTCTTTTACTCCTAACTGCATCTACGACCCGTGAGTAGAGTCCTGTGTTTTGGGGCAGAAGCTGCAGCCCATCTGTCTAGGCTCACAGGGTGTCTCTGGGCAGCTGGATGAGGAGCAGTGGTGGGGTTGGGAGTAAGGAGTTCTGGCACTGAGTTGCCAGATGAGATGTGGTATTCACCTGGCTGAGTTGGAAATGCGCTGGCATTGCTAGTGCTTGATGTCTGTCGGGACTTACACCGTAGAGTATCTTGAAGTTTGCAGCTGTGTTAGTTTTGTAATGAAATTTATGAGCTGTTTCTTGATTCTAAAATGCATAATTGCAGCTCTCTAAATCCTAGCTTGGCTGGGACTGCACTGTCTTTTGCTGAACTACGATGCTTGACCAGCACCATCAAATGTGCTGTTGTTTCTGAAACTCAAAAAAAATAAGCATCTTACTGCTCTGCATCTGATGCAGAGTGCTAGGAAACGTTTCATGTAACCATCTGCTAATACCAAGATATAAACAAACACACCTGTGCATTATATCTATGTAGAAAATAGTTTTCCTTCATTAAATAAGCCAGGTTCCTTTACTGTGGGACCCTGGGAGAAGATGTACAGAAGTATGTTGCAATTGCTAGGTAATTAACCTGAACTAAGATGAGCAATTTTTCAAGCTCTCCAGTCTGTTTTCTGATCGTGCAGATGTTTACCTCTGCAAACCCAAGGCATGTGACAATGATTAACTGTTTTATTTTTATTACAAACAAGGAATGTTGCAAGACTGTTGAAAAACTTCAAATAATAGAGCTACACAAAACTACTTTGATATACCATGATTTTTGCTCTTACTCTTAAATCTTTACAAGGTTGACTCAAAACAGTCTGTTTATTTGATTTTAGATTATGCAGTATGACTCTGAGCTGTGAGGGACTTCTGAAACTGTAAAAGGGGCTAGCAGAGTCTGTAAATTGACAGCTGAGCCTAGCAAAGCTGGTTTTTTGTTTGTTTGTTTTTGCTAGGTTTGTTCATCCTCGCTTTGGGCCCATCAAGTGTATCCGTACCATCAGGGCTGTGGAGAAGGATGAAGAATTGACAGTGGCTTATGGATACGATCACAACCCTGTTGGGCAGAACGGGCCAGAAGCACCAGAGTGGTACCAGCTGGAACTGAAAGCTTTCCAGGCTGCCCAGCAAAAGTGAAACGGGAGCGCCTTCTCCGTTCAGCAAACTGAAACAGAAACTTGGATCTATGCACTACCTTTATACTGAAAACTGGACAACCAGGGATTGTTCATGCTGTTGCATCATAACTTTGCATTCTGTGTTAAGAGATAAGTTTCTTGCATACTAACTAGGTTTGACTGTGTTACTCATAGCAGATTTAAAATTAGCTAGCGTTGCACCAGTCTTATCTGGAGAAATTATTTAATATTCTATACAAGATGTGGTATTCTTTGGTAGCTTCTGCTTTTGCACCATATGCAAAGATGCCAAAAGACTAGACAGAAACTAAAATGGGTATATTGTTCACTTTTAGTCGGCAGACTTAGTGTTGCTCTCTATCTGCCTAGGCATTATTGTGCAACTGCATTTTGCATATATGCCACTTGTGATGATAACAGTAATATTTTGATATTCTCTAATAGTAGCATAATTTTGCCTTTTTAAACCTTTGATCTGAATCTTGCAATAGAGCCGTTTATTTATTAGCATATAGGAGGCTGGGTTTTAACTCCCCTTTCCTCTTGTCTGAACGTTGTTCTTTCTACAAATCCTTTTTTGCAGGAGAAAATCCTTTCTAACTAGTGGAAAGGCTTGTGTGTGTATGTGAGAGTGCTGTGTGTTGGTCTTTGTGGCTCTCTAAATAGTATAGCAACATGTCCAAACATAATATTTATCTAGCCTTTATGGCTGGCTTATTTTATTTAATTTATTATTACGACATGCAAATGAAACTGTTCTTTGCATGAAGATTTTCTGAAAGGAGAGAACAGATTCGCTTGTTGAAGGACTTTCAGAAGTTCGCGCTCTGGAAGGCAAGTGCATTACTTGCATTAGTGTCCATGAATTAGTGTGTGTATCTCACCTGTTAAAGCGGCCAGTTCTCGAGGCAAAAGTTCTGGCAATGAGATGCTTGCATCTCTCATAAGTTCTCTGAACAGAGGTGTGTGTATTTGGGATTTGGGGACAGGCAGTAGTACTAGGTAAAGGAATGCTGTATCTTTTGTACGTATTCAGTTGACAAAGCATATAGCCTTGTAGCCATCTTTTAGTAGTACTGGCTTAAGACACAGTGAATTAATATAGTATGAGGCATCAAAAGATTTATTTTTTTTTAAAGAAAAGATATGAAAAGATTGCTTTTGAAGGACAAACAATGAATGTAAAACCATCTCTCACTGCTCATATTTAGAAACAGCAGTCAATCCATAACTTTGTTATAGCCAACAGTGGGGGCTTGCGAATATTCATCTGTAGGGGTGTGTTCTGGGATTTTTCAGGGGTAGGGAAATTGTGCATTTTTCAGATACTGTACTGGTCTTGCCTAATGCTGTATAAGAGAGAAATAATGTATTGTCTCGGTCTGGATACTGGAGCCTTTCTGGGACTCTGATGCTCTCTTTTGGGTTTAGCAGCTTAGGAAAAACTCAAATGCATTTGCAACATTTTCTTTAAATGTTTGTAGTTTAAAGAAGTTTGTATATATGTAACATAAATGATTTGGGAATCAGACCTACCTTTCTATTGCAACACATTTTGGTTGGTTGCTTGAATAGTTGGAAGTGTCTGGCTGCCTGGGGAGCTAGGCAGGGAGGATGTATTGGGGACCTGCAAGTGGAAGGATGAGGTTGCTGTTCTGTGCAGTCTTGAGAATCCTTCCTTTGGTACCTAAGCAAAGTTAGGAATTATTCATAAGAACCTCTCTAAACTGGGACTCTGTTTAGTCCCTGTGACTGCTCACAAACCTTTTCCAGCACTTCACCATTTAAGCTTGCACAGAAGCTACGCTGTGCATGTGCTGGGGCAGGCGACAGGTAGGCTCAGGGCATTTTGACACTTTCAGTGGTGATCTCAATGTGAGCTGTGACACCTCCGGTCTCCTTGTGCTGGAGACTCACGTGCAGCTCTGCATCAAGGCAGGCAGCTGGCAGAGGTGATGGCTCAGGGACTGAGCTGAGTGTGCAGAGATAGAACCTCACCTCACAGGTGAGGGAGAGTTCTCATAGGTCAGTCAGGAGCACAGTTTCAGCAAATGATCCTCAAAAAGAAATGTGCATGACTTGATCTTTCCCTGCCTGCCCACAGATTGTTACTTTAGGTCATCATCCAGTTGCAGAAAAGCATTCCTCCCTGCTAAGGAGCTGTCATGTGCATCTAGTGCATTATTCTGCCAGGACCATGAAGTTTGCAAAGCTGAGGCTTGAGTTTAAGTGCAGGGAAGAGAAGAGGGAAGATATGTGACTGAACCCTTCTGGGAATAGATGTTAACTCCTTTCACAGTCTTGATAACCTGCTTTGGACTGCTGGCCTCTCTGTGCTCACTGAAGAATTGTGGTTAAAATGTTCTGATCTCTAGAGCTCCTTTGGCTTCATTCCTGATCAGTCTCTGATTCCTCTGCTATTTCCTCTATGTTTTAATAGATTTGTGAGTCTTCATATTGCCTGATTTTTGAGATAAATAGAAGATAGGTGCTCTTTATGTGTCAGGCTTGAAGATTGTATCCTAAAATAGTGATATTCAAGGAAAAAAAAAAAGGTACTGAGGTACAGTCAAGCAGATTCTTTTGCACAGGTGTGTAGCCTGGTAGCATGCCACAGCTGTGGCTCTTGTCTCTGTTAGCTCTGCTGTCCTTCTCTCTGCTCTGTTGGTCCTTCTATAGCTCCCTTCTTCAGTGACCAACCTTCTATAACAGTCACGATTATGAAGCTGCTTTGGCTTGACTCAGGACCAAGCCTTTTAATTCTTCTTTCTGGTCTTTCTCTCTGGTTTTCTTTCTCCTTGTGGTCTCTTAGAGTGGAGATGGCTGGGATGGTTTTTAACCACTGGGCAGCAAAAGGGCTCGGTGTATCCTTCAGAGGTGTGCATTGGCAGCCACTGGTTCAAACACAGGTTAGCTACAAAACTCCAAATAATGCCTTAACTCGGTCAGCATATTGCAGCTCTGCTTCTGGGGCTTACTAGATAGCAAGACCAGCTTTGCAAAACTTTATCAGTAGTATGATGACATATCTAGAGACATGAGACCCACACCAAACCACGGTTTTCATTTGGGGCAGAGGAAGCAGTCATTTTGCAAAGAAATCCATTTGGGTCTGTGGGATGCAGCTGACTTTTGGTGAATATGCAATAAATAAAGAAGCTCCACTTCTCAGAGTCTGGCCAAAGACCTGTCCTGTTGGCACAGAAACTGGGGAGAGAGCTGATGCCTGTCAGCTGAGCCTAGGTGAGCAGCTGGCTCTCAGAATACCTGTTATGACTAAAGAATAGCATAGGAGAACCTGGAATTGCTGCTGTTTTCAGGTAGGGATCAGTTCCCAACGTCTGCCTTTAGTTAGTCTGTAGTGCTGCACGTGGCTCCTTTGTGATGGGAGGGTTATTACCCAAGTTCCTTTATAAGAAGGAGCCTGTATCAGCCTGCATTAGAGGCTGCTGAATATCTCTTAAAAAACCCTTACATTTGAAGTGGATCTTCCTGCAGTGACAGCATGGCATTTTGTCACCAAGAATACAGAAGCCTAGTTTTTTGGAGAAGTGATTTATCTTGGAGATGAGAGCATGAGAAGTTAGAACTGAGAGCTATCTGCTGCTGGATCACTCCTCTGGATAAGAAGGAAAAGGGCTTAAGCCGTGGAAGGGGTGTCTCAAGTTGAATCTCAAGCTATAATTTTACTTTTGGGGATCTATTAAAATACATGATTTTCCTTCCCAAATCTGAAAAGGCTTTTTTTCCCCTTTTTTTTTCCTGTAGTAATTATAAAACCGTAACATTCATGAAGACCTGCAAGTCTTAACTGTTGAAAAAGTCAAAGGAGATACGTGGACGTGGCTCTTCAGCAGTTGGAGTTAGAGCTGTGAGAGCTTTTTGACTTTTTCCACAGTTGCAACAGTAGGATGGCCCATGCTGTAAATGAGGTGCAGCTCCCAGGTGACTCCCTGTGCAGGTTTTGGGACCTTTGGGATGGCAGCAGCTCGTCTGTGTGAGGCTCCGTGTTTTTGCGGCCTTTCTAGATGTGGAGCTTGCAGCATTGCACACAGTTAGCCATGGCTGTGCTTTCTTTCCTGGTGTTGTAGCCTGTTGCTGGTGCGTCAGCAAGAGCTCCATCAGGGATTTCTCACCCTCTGTCAGGCACTGGGGGAGCAGAGGAGCCAACATACCCTTTGTGGCAAGAGAAACTGAGAAAAGGTGGAAATTGCCACTTCTGTTTCCTTCCCAGCTGGCTGCCCTTGTCCTTCGGCCAAAACCAGTGCTCACTGCTTGGGTTGCACCAGGGGCTGTGTGGTGTCACTTCTGTTGCAGGCACCTCTGTGATTTCTGTCTTTTCCCTCAATTTGATAGTCTTTTAGGAAAATGCTGCCGTTGTGATGAGGTAACATGTTATACAGAGCCAGTTACCTGCTGCTTTGTTTTCCTGTGGCACAGCAGAATCGCTTGAGCTGTGGGTGCCTGAGGAATTCACCTCCATGCACTTAAAAAAAACAAAAAACAAAAACACCAAATTGTTTGGGAAACAATGTTACTGAAGTGTCTCCTTACATGCTGGGGTGCTGCATTAGACGCCTCTTCCTCACTTAGGCTGCGCTGTCTGTGCTGAGAGCATCTGGGCGAGGAGAGCAGGCGTGGGAACAGCTTTGCCTGTGGGTGTCCGTGGGCTTCGTGCTCACCCATGCCCTGGGGTGAACTTGTTCCTTTTGCTTTGTGTACTGGAAACATGAGAACTCTATTTTTTTGGAATTTCTAAGCAGTCTTATAAGGGATTTTTAAATAAAAAAAAGAAAAAAAAAAAAGGTGCAAGATTGAGTGCATGTTTACTTGCCCCAGATCAAAGGTTTTGAACACTAAGGTCACTATCCATTGAATGGACCCTCCTCTTGGCGCTCTTCTGTCTTCGGGCAATGGAAGCTCCTGCTCTTTTCCTCCACCAGTTTTACTGTAACTATATTTTTTTCCCCCCTAGGAGAAATATACATACAAAAATAGTAAGCAATTAAATGTTCAAGCCATAAAATCATGAGTGTGGGAAGACCCTCTTCACGAGTTTTAACGTTTGTATGTAAAATGATGTTTGTATGAAATATTTTCATGGTAGAACGAATATTTAAACAAAAAAGTTCCAGTAAGATCTAAACCAAATTTAAAGGGATGTCTTTTTGTAAGATGCAAGTGTAATTGAATACCAGTAAGTAGATAATTATTTTTTTAAGGGGAGATGCAACAAATGATCCTTAGAATTACAAATGGTCGTTTCTGCTATTTTGGAAAGTATTTATGCAGCGTTACAAGCAGCTGCCATAAATAATTGCAATAGCAAGGCTAGTCACATCTTCAAGACATACCTCTCAGCTTGTCCCTTCATGATACTGTACAAATGACCCATCCCTCCTTTCTGCAGATTTCCTCCTAGAAAACTTTTCCTATTCTAACTGTAATGAATTTAACTCAAAGCTAAGATCCAGACTAAAATTGTGTATTACTTAGCAGTTTCTGCTGGGCCTTCTGCTATTTTAATACTCTTTAGCCCATAATTACTGGGTGTCTCTGTTCTGAAGAACTAAGTGCTAAAGAATAATCTTTGGGGTAAGCTTATACACGTGTTAGCAGTTAACCCCGGAGTATTTAACTTGTATACAGTACTTGATAGGTGTTTTATGACATTTGTACTCGAACTATGAGCCTTACTGAACATCTGTAGGTTTATTCATGACTTTTAAAAATGGATAACTCTAAGAAAGATGTTTACATGAATGATGATTGCCCTTCCTTTGATGTTATGATTGAGGTTTTTATAGTGTGTTTGGGCGTATGTGCAAGAAAGCAAGAAAAGTGTTTCTGGGGAAAAAAAGACTTGACAAACATTTGTAATAAGTGAATTTTAAAGATTGCTTTAATTGCGCTATGAAGGCAATGCAGATATTAAAATATTCAACAAAAAACTGTTGTCTCTCCTTGTTATTTGTGTGTCACGTTTTTGGGCATCTCCTGACCTTTCCCCCTTACTTGTGCAGCCACAGTTGTCCCTGATGCAGGGGAGCGGGATTTCACACAACACACCTAGGCTGTGTTATATAAATAGTGAATGAAAAGAACACTCCTGATACCACAGCGTTGGTTTTTTTCTGGCACCTCTGCTTCTTGTTCACTTCTCTCTTTGCAGTGCACGTAACATGGGCTTCAGTTGTGTTGTGCTTTGACAGAACATCCTGCTTGTACATGCCAAAGTGTCTTTAACAGTTGTATTTTAGAATATGTGAACGTGCACAGGTGTATTTTTCTCTGAGGCAGTAGGATGTGCAGGAGTAGTGCCTTCCGAGAAGGTAACCCACTCCTCTGTCTCCTAATTCCATGTACACATGGAAAGGGGCAGTGCTTTTGGTGCCTGCCCGGCCTTCCTCAGTGCTTCAGTGCCTGCCCTGCTCCCTGTGATTGCAATTGCTGTGGTAACTCTCATTCCTGGGTGTAGGTGTGTGGAGGCTGTGCCCTGCCCTCCCTCCAGGGAGGATGTTTGGCCCCCCTGTAGGGTCAAGGATGCAGAAAAGACTTGACATTGTCCCTGAACCTTCACGATCCTCAAGCTGGAAGGATGGGTGCTTGATGTGTGTTTGCAACCAGTGTGGAACGTGATGCTGGGATTGTGGATGCTGACATGGACTGGCTTCACCCAGCCTGGCTGTGTTCTCGTCCTACACTGGGGTAATAATGCGCTATGGAGGTGCTGTGGGTTTATTTAAAGAAATGATACCTAACCTGTGAATTGATTTCTTAAAAATGTTTGAGGGGTGGGCAGGCTTTATTGCCCTGCTTGTTAGGATTTGGCTGGAGGTGCCTGAGTGGGATAGAATCAGAGAATCATCAAGGTTGGAGGACCATTCAGTCCAACCATCCACACAGCATTACCACTGTACCCCCCAAACCACTAAACAATATTACCCAGTGCCAGATCCAGGTGTGTCTTAGACACCTCCAGGGATGGTGACTCTACCACCTCCCTGGGCTACTTATTCCAGTGTCTGGCTGCCCTAGCAGTGAAAAAAAAATCTGTAATATCTGAATCTCCCCTGTCTCAGCTTAAGGCCTTTTCCTCTTGTCCTCTTGCTGCAGGCACAGCAGAAGAGGTCAGCCCCCACCTCAGTTTAGCCTCCTTTCAGGGACTTGTAGAGGGGAGTGAGGTCTTCCCTGAGCCTCCTCGAGACTAAACTCAGTCCTTCCTCATAAGATGTTTTCTAGACCCATCACAAGCCTTGTTGCCCTCCTCTGAGCACATTCCAGCAGTGTCTTTTTTTAAGGTGAGGGGCCCAAAACTGAACACAGTACTTGAGGTGTGGCCTCACCAATGCCAGGTACAGGGAGACAATCACTTCCCTGGTCCTGCTGGCTACAGCACTCCTGATACAGGCCAGGATGCCATTTGCCACCTGGGCACATGCTGGTTGTGTTCTATCCACCAGCACCTCCAAGTCCCTTTCTGTTGAACAGCACAGCTTCTTGTGCTCTTTCCAATGGAGTGGGTACTGGATGTGCCAGGGGAGCTTTTACTGTCAGTCTAGACAAACTGATCCCATTGTCAATAACAGTACATAGAGGGTTTCATGGACTCCTACAATCACAAAGTGGTTTAGATTGGAAGCGACCCTAAAGATCCTCCAGTTCTACTGTTCTCTCATGGGCAGGGACACCTTTCACTAGACCAGGTTACTCAAAGCCCCATTCACCTTGGCCTTAAACACTTCCAGGGGATGGGGCATCCAGTAAATTCTCTGAGCAAACATGTACCAGTTTCCCCAACACATGGCATCGTGTGCGTGTGTCATGTGAAGCAGCACTTATGGCTGCGGAAAAGAGAAAAGAAAAGAAAAAAGAAAAGAAAAGGGAATAAAAGACAAAAGAAAAAAGAAAAGAAGAAAAGAAAAGGCAAAGCTGCTGTAGAGAAGGGGTGGGTGGGGTGCCCGGTCCCGGGAGTGCCCGGGGCGGGCGCGGCCGCTGCCCGCGGAGGGCGAGGCGAGGCGGGCGGAGCAGCCCCGGCCCTGCTCGGCTCCCGGCCGGCACTGGGGAGGTTCTCCCGGCCTCGCCGGGCTCCTCCGGTGTCACTGCCCAGGACACGCTCGGGGTAATTTTCCCCCCGGAAGCGGCGCTGGAGCTTTGCCCGTCCCTGCCCGGTGAGTCCCCGCCGCAGGTGAGCGCGCTGGGAGCGCCTCCCGGCCGGCGGGATGGGAGGGAACACGGGGGGACACGAGGAACACGGGGAGACACGGGGGGACACGAAGGGACATNTCTGCGCTTTCCCGGAGAGGTGCGGAGCTTCACTTCCAAATGGGACAGAGCCCGGGCACCCCCCGCGCCTCTCCGGGCTGCAGAAGCCCCGAAGGGGAAAGGAAAGTCGGCGGCGGGGTCCGAGGTGGCGGTCGCACATCGCGCTGCGGGAGCGTCCGGAGCGCCGTCCTGGGCCGCGCGCGCGGGGCTTTCCCAAAGGACCGCCCTCACCTTTGGTCGGTGTCACTGCTCGCTCAGGGAGGTGAACTCTGTACTCCTGGTACAGGCCCTGGGCACCAGCCGGTGCCCGCCGGGTGCTGATGCTCCTGCTCCCTCTCTCTTCTGCCTAGGAAAAGCTGCTCTTCCCACCCTGGGAGGCGATTTGTGCTTTGTGCATGAATCGCAGCAGAATGGATCGCTATCGGTACTTCATCTTTAACCAGAGGAACATGGTGGTGCTGGGGATGTTCCAGATAGCCCTCAGTACGGTGTGCGTCGTCAGCGGGTTCATTGATGGCATTTTCAGAACAGAGTCTCAGCTGGGCAAAACCAGAGCTCCAATTTGGGCCGGGATGGTAAAGTTGTACTGTGTTTTCTATGCTTGTGGTGGCTTTTTTCCCCCACTGCTACCTACTAACACTCATATTGGGAGTGGGAGGGAAGCCCGGATTTCTTGCCAGCTCTTCCCTGCTTTTCTGCTTTGAACCTAGTTAGCAGAAGTTCCCTTATCATGATATTGGCGGAAGAGTGCAAGCAGACTTCCCCTTGAATGAGCCAAATTAAATACATTTCTACTCGATAATGTAGGAAATGGGGCATAGTGACAAGTGACAGCATTTATTTACATAAGCATAATGACCACAGAGAAGCCACCAGAGATTAGGAGGGAAACATCTCGTCCTCACATCAGGTAGATGAACCTCTGGGTGATGATCTGTGTCCCCACACCACAACGCCCCTAGTTCTCTGTACTGCAGTGGGGAGCAGAGAGCGGGCAGTGGGCTGAGCCACACTGCAAGGAGATTGTGCTGAAGAGCTCTCTTCGGTCCAGAGGCTGCCCATCTCCTTTCAGTAATATCTCTACAAGATGCCCATGGGCTTGGGAAAGCAGTGCACGTTTTTAGTACTTTAAATCAGATTTATTCAATCAGTTTCATTATTTGGCCAGAACCAAATAAAAGCTCTGGTGAGAGGTAGCAAGGCCATGGGGGTAGCAAGTGGGCAAGATGCATGTCACACATGTCCTGCTCCCAGGAGGTGCTGCAGAGAAAAACAAGAAATGAGCAATTCTCTTCCCTTTCATGACCCAACAGTTACTGTGATCCAAGCCTCAAAAACAAGGGCTTTTCATCTACACTGTAGTATCTTATCTTTGAAATCTGATACTGGTCTCCCAGTTACCAACTCCTTTTGTGCTCCACAGGTGATGGGAGTCCCAGGCATCCTGGCTTTGTTCTCCTCTCAGAGGAAGAATCCAATTCTTGTAAGCTGGAGAGGTGGATGGGTGGTTGTGTGTGTATGGGGCAGGGGCAAAATGTTGGGGCAAATTGAAAACCATTTGAGTAGGGAATAAGCTGCAGGTCCTTCTGCAGGATTAAGAGCTTATTTCTTTGAGTTACCCTCAGAAAAGCTGCCATGTTCATAAGCAAAAGGAGGATGCAATGTTACCTCGCTTTCTGCTGCAACACAGGCACTTGGTCTAATAACAAGCAAAAATCTGTAAAAACACTTGATTTTGAGTGCTTTTCTTTTGGTGGTCCTTCATATTGTTAAGAACTGTGTGCACTAAAATAGGAAACAAATTAATGCGTTTCCTAGGTAGATCTCTCCAGCCCTGTAAACTGCAAGGGGGGATATTATATGTAAACACAGGATCCCTGAGGACAAAATCTTGGGGTAGCACCTGTGATTAAGATTCAGGACTCAGCTGTAGCTCAGAAATTCAGTATCCTGGAAATCTTTACTTCTCTGTGTTTGGCCTCCAAGTGACTGTTGCTACTGGGTGTGTTGTAGTGTCACAGCAGGTCAAAGGTTAGTACCTATAATGCTTGTTAGTACATTTGCCAGAGGATAGCTTTAATTCCTGCTCCCTTTCTTTTTCTCCCTAAAATTCTCTGTCTAGGTGAATGTACTGATAGTTGCTTCCATAATCTCTTGTGTTGCCATCCTCATCGTAATAGGTTACAGCTCCTTCACACTGAGCTATGGTGAAGAGGAGGAGCTGAGTTCTTCCCCAGTCCATGTTTTCCATACTGTAAGTATTGATATCATGATTATTCCTGGGGAACATGACACCCTTAATCTGCAAACAGTACCAGGCATCACTTGGAAACAGAACCAGACTTCCAGGAGGTGTGCACACTAGGTCAGGTTAGCTGCTATTGCTTCTGAGTGCAAAAGAGTGTGGGTTGAGCCATGAAAAATAATGGTGCTGCTCATGAAAAGGTGCTGACTGTATCCCTGGCCTCGTTTGGGACAGCGATTGCTAGGCTTGAGTCCTTTCCAGCGTGCACCTTGGATGATAAAGGTACAGCAGTTACAGGTCAGCTGGTTAAGCCTGGGTATTATTTCAAGTGTATCCTCCACAGTAAAGCTGAAGAGAAGGAACGAGATAGCCCGTTTTTCACCTCAAACCTGGTACAAGCAATGACTCCTTGTGGGGGTGAAGGCATTCCAGGTAGATGAAGCTGGCCATTGGTTTATTGCTTGACAAATCAAAATGTCAGGCTGCTAAGGTGCAGGACCACAAGAAGACATTTCTCATACTCACTATGAAGAAGAGCAGCTATTCCTTGGTTTTCTACTCATTGTTAAAGCCATTTCCAAACCCCATGCCATTGCATAGCATCTCACATTTAATCAGAGGCCTTATTTTACTGCTTCATCTGTTTGAGGTTCACACTTGCCTTGTTTTTCAGAACACAGTAAGAAAACC
Source organism: Sclerurus mexicanus (assembly GCA_013396755.1). NCBI lineage: Eukaryota > Metazoa > Chordata > Aves > Passeriformes > Furnariidae > Sclerurus > Sclerurus mexicanus. The sequence goes on from VWZF01001084.1 coordinate 324,155, forward strand.
CTTAAACAACACTGACTACAGATCAATCTCCTCCAATGCAATCTCAGCATTCTTTCAGTCATTAGATTATTTTTGGTGGAGAGTTTCACTCTTTGAATGTGGCTTTAACATCTCCTTTTCTGTTTGCAGAGGTTCATACTCAATAAAGTAGTCATGGGTGCTAACATAGCCATGCTGGCTGCATCTATCTGCAGTGCCTTTTTTGTGTTGGTGATGGCTTACTTGGGATGCCGGAGTCTTCCACGCTGCTCCTGCTACGACAGTGTAACAGGGATGGTGAGTGATAGGCCAGGGCACAAGTTTATTTCTACTGAGTGTGGGTGGGAGGTAAAAAAACTGGGGAGAAGATGTGTTTTTGCTCTATAAACCTAGTCTCATCTCTCAGTCATCCAGGGCTAATTCTGAGAAACGAAGTGGATGTTAGAAGAGTTTTATACTTGTTAGTAGTTTTTCCTTTTACTACCTCCCTCTTATTTATAGTCTCATATAAGTTCTAATGTAAGTTATCTCTATTTTCCAAACCATTTGTGCTGAAGTTACTCTGGTTCCATTTCCTATGAATTCCTGCTGTCCCCAAAAACTGCTCCTCTCACCCTTAAACTGACAATTGCTCCTGGTACAGCCTTTCAAAGACTTACTTACACACTAGAACTTCAAATTCAATAATAAAAATATCTCCTGTACTGTGTGTGAAGTGTGGGGATGATGACATAGCACATTTACTGCTAATTTAGAACTCTGCCTCAAGTGATGGGGCACACACTGTCGTTCTCTGCTAAGTGAGCTCAGTAAGTACCAGCTACTTCTCTAGTAGAGTAATTCTGATGCAGTGTGATTAAACATGTACCTCTGATCATATTTGGTAGGGAAATAATGGGTGCAGGCCACAAGGCAGCTGTTCTTGCCTAAAGACACTGAGTGGGTAATGTGAGGCTGCTCTAAACTTCCAAACTAAAACTTGTTAGGGGGAGTGGACTGCACAGACTTTTAAAAGGGATTCAGGTGTGTCTTGAACAGATTCACAGATGAGGTATTTGATGGTGCTGTTTCTTTCACAGGAATGGTTGCAACCCAACGAGGATCAAAGTCAGGCTGTGGAAATGGTCTGTGCTGTACAAAGTGAGTACCCCAGGGATGTGGAAGGAACATCCTGAAAAGGCTTTACATCCCGGGCCAAAACACTGATAACCAAAATGGAGCCAAAAGGAACTCAGGATTTTGTGCAAGTGTCTACACCAGTTTTAATGGCTTCCTCTTTCCTTCCTCACACAGGCCCTGGGGGCAAAATTTTTAACTTCCCAGATCGGTTTCCAGCCCAGGATGCAGATGCAGAGGAAGACACATCCAAACCTCCACCATATATCAGACTGACTTGAAAAAGTGGCCGAACATTTTGTTCAAACGTGGCAAGAGATGCAACAAGATCTCAGTCTTTAAAGATGGTTATGCACTTTTCCTTGGCCTCTTGAAGAAAACACACAGAATGAGAGAAGTATTGAATGCCAAACATTCAGCAGAGACCACAGTGCGGAGGGGAAGATCTTCAGGTGGTTTTGGACATTCAGACTTTGTATAGTTAAAATACCTCATTGCCTCTGGAAAGCGTGAGCATTTTTTTCTCCAACTTTTGTACTTAAATCATGTTTTATTTCACTAGAATTCATCATGCAATTTGTGTAGCAGTGCTAGCCTTAGGCATTTAAATATTAAACTTAATTGAATTTTTTTCAACTTCTGTCTCGATTTCTCTCTCTTGCCAAATGAATTATTTGGATGATGTGGTAGCTGGCAAAGGATAATGAAGGACCCACTTCATCCCTGAGCTTCAGAGTGTTTTCCTTTTCTTCTTGGTAGGAATGGGGGCAGGTAAGTTTTTTATATGAAGCCTTGACAACGCCATTCAGGTACCTCTGTCAAAATGTGGATTCTGTAAGGTGTACATGTGTCAGTACAATTAGTTTTAGTGCTGAGGTGTAATGCTAGAGCGTGGTAGGAACTGGAGCTGCAGTAGCTCCTCTTACAGTGTCACTTACAAATACTATGAATTCAGTTCAGGTTTTTCTATTTTGACTTTGGAGACTGAATGTTTAAAAGAAATGCTTATTTTAGGGTCCATTCTGCTAAAATTTATTACAGATCGAGACCAAGGTCTTCTGCTGCAGTTTCTCTAAGGGATCTTTTGGTCCTCTAGACCAAGAAACTAGAGCTTCCAGCCAGCTTCTGTCATCTCCTGAAGTACATGAAATTCCCATATGTACTTTATGATTTGCTTTATGATTTGCTTTTAGGTGAATGTCAAGTGTTTATCTTGCCTGCAGGTCCTGAGTAGATGACTGATCCCATGATGCAGATTAACATAGCATTTGAACAGGGCTTGGAAAATAAGTTCCCATCCTGAGAAAGTGCTGTGAAGTAGTAAAATAAATCATGCCCACCGTGAGGCATGTAATTCCAGGAATGATCTCAGATAAGATTTATCTTATTGCAGCATATAAAATGCCTTTCAGGGTCCCAAGAGAAGAGTTCTTGATGTTTTTTTTCTAGAGACTGAAGTCTTTTTCATAACACTAGTAAAGGGACTGCAACACCTAAATGGTTTTAAACTAAAGATGTCAGGTTAAGATGAGATATTAGGAAGAAACTCCTCACTGTAAGGGTAGCAAAGCACTGGTACAGGTTGCCCAGGGAAGCTGTGAATGCCTCATGATGTTTCAAGGATGGGGCTTTGAGCACCTTGGTCTAGTGGAAGCTGTCCCTGCCCATGGCACTTCTAAACTGTTCTATGACTCTATGATGATTCTATGAAGATGTTTTACACCTTTTATTGTAATCTTGAATGGAAAAATACTTTAACCTGCATATTGAGGAAGTCCCAGTGGGCTCTGGCACCTCGTTGTATGTAAGGTGCTTACCAACTGTCTGTTTTGCTGTCTTTAACCATTAAGATTATTAATGGCTGGGAATAATATAAAGACAGGTACTCGGATCAAGGGAGCAGCCCCAACCATCAACCTCTTTCCTCAGCCCTCCTCAGGTCACACATTGCTTCCTCTGCTGCCCACCTTCAGCCAGGGGAGCTGTCCCCATCTCTGGGTGCTTGGGCCAGCAGCTTATCTTGCGGCTGCAGGTCCTGCTCTAGCAACTGGAGGCTTGACTGTGTGCCACAATAGCCAAAATCTTTCTGGCATTGGCTCTAGATACCTTCATGTGTTTGCCTACAGAACCACAGAATAGCTGGGGTTCAAAGGGACTTCTGGAGATCATCTAGTCCAACACCCCTGGCTGTGCTGAGACAGAGCTGGTGTCATGTTCATTTGAAGGTGTCAGTGTTTGAATTACTTTAATATAGTAATTCAAAGATTGTGATTCAAAACGGATGCTGTGCTTTTTTCTCTGATATAGTGCCTGTCAGCAAGCATCAAAGCACCGAGCGTGACTGCTTTCCCCATCCTCAGATGCTTCTGGCGTAGCTCCAAACCATCTGCAAGGAAATGCTGGTGGTTTTCTCCTTGATTAACACAAACTGCTGTCCTTGTACATTAAAAGAAAATAAGGCTCCCTGAGAGGTTATTGTCATCACTAATAACAAAAAGCAGTGCGACTTTGTTACTCTAAAACAGGTTTTGTGCTGCTGAAATGCACTGCTCAGGCTCTGCATCGTTTCTGGGTGGAAGTTGTGGTCCCATCCAGAAGTGCTATTCCATGACTAGTCACTGCAGTATGAGGTGGTACATTCTGAACACAATTCATCAGGGTTTGAGTGCTGGTTGAACAGAGCAATTAGCTTTCATTGTGAGCTTGCAGAGTACCCACACCACTAGTCCTGGTTCAAATGCTACACTGTTTGCATGGGCTCTGATAACTCCTGAGATGAGAATGGCCCCTGCCACCCCAGCTGGTGCAGGTCAGGTCCTCCTGGCACAGCTCTGAGGCACAAGCCAAGTACTCAGTCCAGCTCTGAAAGCCTTTGATCAGTGGCATTTACTGACAGGCAGAGTTCTGCCAGCATGGCAGGTGCTCCTTTGGCTGTGGAATAGCCTCAGCAGCAGACATTGAAGTATTAGTGTGTAAAAGAGAAGCATGTTCTATGCTACTTCAAAATAAAAACTTACGTAATTCATTCAGCAGCAGTTAGAAGCCCTTGATGGCCCTTGCTTCTTTTACAGTCCTTCCAGTGGTGCAACCAGAGCATCACTATTACAACACCAGCACCTCAAATCACTTACAGACACCCAGTTTCAACAGTTCTTTCTAGAAAAGGGGGGAGGTTCCAGAGAAGTGACAGCTGCAGGATGGAAATTGGTGGAAACTAATTACCAATTACATGTCAGTTCCTCTAATTGGTTAGCATTGCAGAAAATATATTCCTGATTGCAGTTTCCAGTGCTATATTTAGTAGACTGTTCCACATGCTTGATACAATGCCTTCCCAGAGCCTGCCCGTACCCCCAGGGACATTTCACGGCTTGTGTCACCCCCAGCTTCCACTGGTGGAATTCAGGTGCATTTTTATTTATTATGCAGATACACAGCCATAGCACTTGCAGTTGAAAGGGCCTTTTCACTTTTTTCCAGACTTTTCCTCATTGGCAAGATCCCAGGAGCCAAGCTGACTTCCCCATTCCCTCCCAGCATAAGATTTCCCTTTTTGGGGTGGGCAAGGGCCAGTGGCAGCTGGAGGGGAGGTATGGTCCCACACCACAGGGTGGCCCTCTGTGTCAAGGGGTGGGTGTCTCAGCAGATACATCTCAGCATGGTGCCTGCAGAACAATGAAAGCAAAGTCCAGAGGGGAAAGAACAGAAATTTCAGCTTTCACCAGAGCCCAGAGCTTGCTCTTCACCAAAACACCCTGCACACATGGGTACTGCACCTTAGTCACACCTTATTCACTGCTAAGAAGTGGAAATAATTTAGTATTTTGAAGAGGAGTGATAGATGTGAATGTGACTCAGATCTCCTTGAAGCCAAACATCCATCTTTTGCTTGGTGTGTTGGAAATTGCTGGTGGAACCGGAGAAATCAGCAGCAGGACACCAGCACCTCACTTTTGACATGAGTTAGGGACCCTGGTTAGGGACACCAAGCACTTCGTGCTCCCTCTGTGTCAGCATTATTTGTATTAAGTCAAAGACAAGGCATTTACGTCAAAAAGCTTTTTTATCTTGAGTAGGCTGAGATTAATATTACCCTATTCCCTGATGCACAGGACAAGGCACACAAAACCCCCAGCCAGTGTTAATCACATGGTGTAATCAGCAAGTTAATCAGGGAAACTGATTCTGTAAGTTAATGTTCAACTAAGGGCAAAGAATTTTCTGAAGTCATTTCCCCGACACAAGAGGCAGCAGGTGCTGGGAAGGAGGGAAAGAGGAGGGGTCTTTGTCATGGTGAGGGTCATGGAACTGTTTCAGGTACTTTTTTGACAACTAGCATGTTTGTGATTTATATATATATATAATATGTTTATATGTACTTACGTCTATGTTTTTATTTTTCATACACATATGGCTGGTGCAGTTCCTCCCCTCCTGGTGCTCAGGGTCAGGGCAGCCTGCTGGGAATGAATCTCTTTCCCCTTTCCTGGCAAGGGGCAGCGAGAAGCCAGAGGATAAAAAAAGTTCCAGCTCTGCATCTCTGTAGGCCAGCCTGTTCTATCATGAAGTACTTAAAAACTGAAGTCAAAGTTCATGACAGGTTGAAGAACTGGCCTAGAGAAGAGAGCCTTTAAAGAGCTGGGAAAGCACAGGAGTAGTAGTGATCAATCAAAAAAAAACCCAAAAAAACAAAGCAAAACACAGCTATGTTCTGAAAACAGAAAGTGGTATTTGCCTGCAGCTGGGAGGAGGAATATTCTTTTTTCTAATTTTTTTTTTCAGTCAGTAGAAATGCCACTGAAGCACGGCATGCATTTTTTGAAGTCAATCTGTGTGATTTCTTGATTCTTAGAATCATAGAATCATGGAATTGTTTAGGTTGGGAAGGACCTTTAAGATCATTGAGTCCGACTGTTGATCCTTATGGGTCCCTTCTAACTTGAGATATGATTCTATGATTCTCCAGCACCAGCAGTGTGTAAGCATGGGAAAAAGTCCTTGGACTTAACTCGAACTTGAGGAGGGAAAGCCCATCAAAGCAAACAGTATTTCCCAGCCTTCTGCAGCAGCTTCTCTGTAAAGACAGGAGCTGCTTTGTCCTGCAGCTCTTCAGGTCAGTCTGACCAAAACACACTATCAAACTGCACAGTTTCACTTGCACTTTCTGAGCTGCTGCAGTAATGTCTTTTTATTTTTTTTTTTTTTTATTTTTTAGCTATAGCTTCAGTACTACCAGGAACATGTGCATTCCCTTTAATTGACTTGACATTTATATGTCATCTTAATTTAAAAGAAAATTGCTTTGGTTTATAGTTCATCTTCTGGTCCACTGCATGTTTCTAAATGCACTCACTGTCAATATTAGTTGCTGTGTACACAGTGTTTATACAGAAACAGTACATGCAAATATTGCTAAGCCCCTGCCCCCCACCCAATAACTGTGACACTGATTTAGGATGATGGCAGGTGTTTTCAGTTTCCAAATTCTTTGCTCTAAGCACATCTCAAAGCAGTTGCTTCTGTGTCTCTTATTCTGTCTGATGCTGGCAGCCTCCCAACCCTGACTGACCTGAGTTTTTGCTACATCCAATGACTCTTCACCCATAAAGGTCAAGAGCTGGAGCTTTGAGGCAGATGGTAGTGCTGGATTCCCACCAGTGTCATGCACCACACAGTCACCTCACTGCCGTCACAAAAAGTTGGAATTCTGTACAACACTATCCCAAGTGCTGCATTATCATGGCAAAGTATGCATGACTATGATGGCAAAAAATACATATGTATATGTGTGTGAATGTACATGTTCTCTAGTCATCATCTTACGTATATAGAGAGACTATATCTTATATATCTTTATTTATCTTCTACTATCACCATGCATGAAAATGAACTAAACCTATTTAATGACCGCCAAAACTATTGAAATTAATTATTTCACTTCAGATGCAATCTGACAAAAGCACAACCACTGTAAGCCTTGGAAGCCAAAGGCAAGGGCTGCCAACATTTGTGTTTTTAACAGGATAACACAGTGATTCAGATATTAGCTCAGTATAGAAGTTGGTACTTCAAGGTAGTAATGAGGAACTTGGAAACCCTCTCTGATTAGCACATGCCTTGTTTTGTTTGGGGTTTTTTTGTGTGGGTTTGTTTTTTTTTTTCAATCTGCAGCTGAGTTTTTAGTTGCTGAAGACAGGAATCCTTCACTGCCTCTGATTTATGAGTGCACTAAAAATATCTTGAAGTCAATGGAAAAGTTGCTGCATTTATTTTAGGGTCAGATTAATCTTTTTCTCCTTGTGTGCTCTTCCTTAACTAAAGAAAGCACCGAGGGACAGTGGATAAAGGACAAGGAGCACCTCAACCCCCCTGAGCATTCCAAGTGCTTTCCTGTGCAGGGATGGGTGTGAAGGGTTAGGGGATGACCAGGCTTTTATGTAACAGCAGCCAAGAACAACAACCTGTACCTCCACCTTTCTGCAAGAGCCCCAAAGTGTGCTTGGGAGTAAGTATAAGTGCAGGGTCAGCCCATACCACACAATCCCATACTCCACCAACTACTTGTAGCCTGGAGACCCCCTCCCACTCATTTAACCACATGCAAAAAGAAATTATCTTCCATTAACGTGTGTAGGTTTTTTTCTTAAACCTACAGAAAATCCCAGCAGTCCCACCATCCCATGGCCAGGACTTCCAGTCTAACTGCAGTGTTAAAAGACAACATTTTGCTTGAACTTCTCCTCTGGCAGCTTCACTTGGTAGCGCTAAGCCAAGACTTAGAGAGACCACTGGCCATGGGAAAGGATAAGTGTTTTGCAAATGCAGCCTCTGCTTTATGATCTGTGATTTAGATGCCCTGAATGTTGTTTTTAAAAGTAAATAACTAAAGATTTTCATTAAGCGGAGTTTAGCATATTGCCTCGCACCAGAGTCCTTTCTGCCTGTGACCTTTCCAAAGGGGCAGTGCAAACAGTGAAAAATAATAATAAAAAAGGAAGTACTGAGCTAAGATCGGGTCTTATGACTCTTATTTTTCATATGCTCATATTCCACTCATTTCTTCCTGTTTATTAAATATCTCTGTGTGTGTTTGTGTGAACACGTGTATGAAAAACACAGACAAATCACACAGACTCCACGTTACTGTGATTTTATCACTGGGATCTTGCCTTCTTAGGGCTATATCTATGCAACACCACTGCGTTTTGGAGGCTGATGGCATCTGAAACAGAAAATCTATTTTAAAAGGTGCTTATAAACTGTTAGAAAGACAATGCTCATCCTTTTATTAAATTTGGCACTCTGTAAACTTCCTATTGAAAAATATGAATATTAGTAGAAAGAAAAAAGCTGCACTACTGTTTTCCAAAATGAAGATCTGACTCCAGGATGTTCTGCTCTTGCTCTCAAATACAGAGACAGGGTTGCTGCTGTCAGCTTGCACTGCAAGCTCTTTGCTGAGCTATAAAGAGAGCTACTTGTTTTAAACCAGGACTTGACGTGAGCTGACTGTACAGAAAGATGGATTATGACAAGCAGATAAAAGGGGAGGGCCCTTGAGTTCCTTGATGTTGTCAAATATAGTTGCTTTCCCTTGATTCTCTTGGAGCAAGTAAGTACCCAAAGATTCTGGTGGGATTGTTGTTGTTTTCAAATGTGTGAGCAAAGCCTGTTTTCGAACTCCATCTCTTAATGGAAACACAGACTGTAAGATCCAAGTGCACGCTGCAGGTTTCAAAATAACATGTAAGCAGACAGGAATGCAAAATATGTGCCTCCTCACCTTTTGCATTTTTTTAACATGGCCAATTTATTTCAAAGCCAATCTTATTCTAATTAATTTTGGGAAAGAGAGAATAGGCTGCTTCCTTTAGAATGTTTCATACTGACAATACCAACTCTCACACACGTGATGGCAAAATGAGTTGCAAGTTTTACAATCCCAAAACAACAAGGAGAGAGAGAGGGGGAGTCAAAAATCACAGAATGGTTTGGGTTGGAAAGGATATTAAAGATCATCTTGTTCAACCCCTGTGCTGTGGGCAGGGTCACCTTTCAGTAGACCAGGTTGCTCTGAGCCCCAGCAAGCCTGGCCTTGAACACTTCCAGGGACTGGGCATCCACAGCAGTTCTGGGAAACCTGTGCCAGTGCCTTGCTGCCCCCACAGGGAAGAATTTCTTCCTAATAAGCACAGCACATTTGTTAAATGCAGGCTGGGAAGAGGATTACATTTTGGTTTGGGGGTTTTTTGTTGTTTTTTTAATGAACATTGGTGTTGCTGTGAAATTTGCTTTCCAATACTTTCAAATGATTAGCTAAGGATTCTGTCATTCCTGAATCACAGTGGTGATTCAGTCAAGGCAGAAAACAATCCATGACAATAATACCCACATGGAATGGGACTGAGCACCTCATGGAGCATCCCTGGATGACTAGCAGCTCTCACATGCCTTCCTCTGGGATCTGGAAATAGCTTCCTGAACTTCAAGGATCTGCCTCCAGCAAGTGCTTCAATACACAGCAGCCTCTGCACTGCTGGTTTTGCAGCTGGAAAGCTGTTTTTTAGAACTATTGACTTATGAAGCTGGAGAAAAATGACAAAGGTGTAACTGTTTCATATTTAATGGCTTTTTGTTTTGGGGACATTACAGTACACCTAATACACTCATGTATTTATTCCGATGCTTCTTAGCATCTTCATCATGAGGAAGACATGAGACACAAAAATCTCACAAAACCCCAATGCACAAGGCAAACCACAAAGACAGATAATAAAGAGATAGCAAGGAAGTTAAGAGCTTTTATTTTTGAACAATAAGATGAGACCAGAAGAATAACAAAGACTCCTTTAGGCTCTTGACATACATTCAAGGGTCAGTAATTCCTAATTTCATAACTGTCTTATCACTTCCTATTCTTCTAGAATCTGATATAAATCCGAAACAGGCTTCTGAATCATCAAGCGGGTGCTTCAGATGCCTCAACCCCCCC
>VWZF01001084.1:343471-395021 GCA_013396755.1 Sclerurus mexicanus
AACCAGACCATGGCACTGAGTGCCACATCCAGCCTCTTCTTTAAATACCTCCAGGTGGAGGAGTGACTCCACCACCCCCCTGGGCAGCCCATTCCACAGTACAATCACTCTCTCTGTAAAGAACTTCTTCCTAATGTCCAGCCTAACCCTCCCCTGGCACAGTTTAGAAATACGCCCTGCTGCCTGGGAGAGGAGGCTGACCTCCACCCCCACCTGGATACAGCCTCCTCTCAGGGAACTGTAGAGAGCGACAAGGTCTCCCCTGAGCCTCCTCCTCTCCAGGCTGCACACCCCCAGCTCCCTCAGCCTCTCCTCATGGCACCTGTTCTCCGGACCCTTCACCAGCCTCGCTGCCCTTCCCTGGACCCGCTCCAGCACCTCGACATCCTTCCTATCCACCCGTCCCTCCCGCTGCTCCCGCTCCCGGGTCGGGCCCTGGGGTCGGGTTTTGGGCTCGGGCCGTGGGTTGGGGCTGCGGGGTCGGGCCGTGGGTTCGGGCCCCGCTCCTGCTCCCGCTCCCGGGGTTACCTTGATGCGCTCGCCNGCAGCCCCCGCCCCCGCCGCCAGGGGGCGCTGCGTGCCCGGAGCGGGGAATGGGGAACTGGGAATTGGGAATTGGGACTCTGGAATTGTGAACAGGGAACTGGGAATCAGGAAAAGAGATCAGGTAAAGGGATTCGGGAATCAGGAACAGGGAACTGGGAGCAGGAAACCAGGAATCAGGAATGGGGATTAGGGGAACCGCGAATTGGGAGCCAGGATTTTGGAATCAGGAAAAGGGAATTGGGAACTGGGAAAAGGGAACTGGGAATCGGGAAAAGAGAATGAGGAATTGGGAATCGGGAATGGGGAACAGGGAACCAGGAATTGGGAATCAGGAACCGGCAATCAGAAAAAGGGAATCGGGAATCAGGAACCGGGAATCAGGAACCGGGAACAGGCAACCGGGAATTGGGAACAGGGAACTGGGCACTGTGGCTTGCTCCACTCTGAAATAAATAATCAGTGTCTGTCCGAGTGTGTCACTCTCGGCTTGTTGCACACGGGGTGACAAATCCGCCTTTTGTGGAGAACACGGGAGCCTCCGTCAGGAGTGGCGCTTGTGAAGTGTTTGCATTGATGGCGAATAGGCAAAGACAAGAGGCCCGACAGCAGTGCCCGGAGTCGGAAAGGGAAGGCCGAGAGCGTGAGGGTTTGTCCATCCCCACAGGGAAACCGCAGTGCAGTGATGTTGTGAAGGGGGCCGTGGTGGGTGGTGTGGTGCCGCAGCCCACCCTTCGCAGCCCCCACCCTGAGGGGCTGTGGGGAAGGTGTCAGTGTGGCTTGGCAGGCACATGGTTGAGGCTGCCCCTCGTGGGGCAGCAAGGGGGAACCACAGGGTAGTTTAAGGCTGGAAGGGACCACAGTGCGTCATCTGGTCCCANAGTCGCCGATGACGATGATCTTGAAGATGCGGGAGCGGGCGGGGGGCAGCGCGCTCCCGCCGGGCAGCGCCCCGGACCCCGTCAGGCTCAGCTCCAGCGAGGACTCCACGTCTGCCGCCGCCGCCATCGCGGGCCCCGGGAGGGCCGGGCCGGGAAGGGACAGGACGGGACGGGACGGGAGGGATGTGAGGGGACGGNTGGGGAACAGGGAACCAGGAATTGGGAATCAGGAACCGGCAATCAGAAAAAGGGAATCGGGAATCAGGAACCGGGAATCAGGAACCGGGAACAGGCAACCGGGAATTGGGAACAGGGAACTGGGCACTGTGGCTTGCTCCACTCTGAAATAAATAATCAGTGTCTGTCCGAGTGTGTCACTCTCGGCTTGTTGCACACGGGGTGACAAATCCGCCTTTTGTGGAGAACACGGGAGCCTCCGTCAGGAGTGGCGCTTGTGAAGTGTTTGCATTGATGGCGAATAGGCAAAGACAAGAGGCCCGACAGCAGTGCCCGGAGTCGGAAAGGGAAGGCCGAGAGCGTGAGGGTTTGTCCATCCCCACAGGGAAACCGCAGTGCAGTGATGTTGTGAAGGGGGCCGTGGTGGGTGGTGTGGTGCCGCAGCCCACCCTTCGCAGCCCCCACCCTGAGGGGCTGTGGGGAAGGTGTCAGTGTGGCTTGGCAGGCACATGGTTGAGGCTGCCCCTCGTGGGGCAGCAAGGGGGAACCACAGGGTAGTTTAAGGCTGGAAGGGACCACAGTGCGTCATCTGGTCCCACCTCTCTGCTCAGAGGCTGAAACGTGAAAGGTTAGTGACTCAAGAAACTGGGGTTGGCAAAAGCAGCAGGTGCTTTTCTGAGGCCAGATTTGCACCCCACAACAAAGGAGGAGAGGTTTGTGGGGTGGGGTGGTGGCAAAACCTCTGGTCCACATAAGACTCACCCACCACCAGAGGATGACCACGATAAACCCACCTTTGTTTAGCCACAAGGAGTTTGAGCCAGGTAAGGGAAAGGACCAATAGAAAACAGATCCTGCGAGGTGGGATAATGCTTTTTGTCATGCCCATGTCCTCCCTTGCACAACTGGCTCAGGTGTAAAACTCCCTCTGCCCCAGGGAGGTATCGGAACATTCACAGGGAGGCCTCAAGGTGTTCACCCCTTCTCACAGGGCACAACTGGCTCAGCTACGCTGGCGTGACAAACAGCAGCCATGCCTTAGAAAAGTTCATAAACCACCAAAGATCCCAGGAGAAGCCCCAGACTCATTTCTGGGGCCTTCCACCACAGGACTGCATGTGATCCACAGTGTTACATCAGACAAGGGTAAACTACTAACCCCTTCCCCATTGTTCCCCCCAGGAGAGGTACCTGGCTGTTCCCACCTGAACCTGAGCATGTATTAACCCATTGAACTTTGTGTTTCAGGGGCTTCCCCCACCCCCAGTGGATCAAGACTGTGACCATCACTTCAAACAATGAACATTGAAATTGCAGCAATCAAGTCTCCTCACTGGACCCACAGGTGGTGATATCTTTCCTCTCCCGTCCCTCTTTCTTTCTATTAATTATACATTTTCTTCAGTGGTATCTTTATACTTTTACATTGTTGCATTTCTATAGATAATAATAAAATTGCCACGTACCTCCTTTTCATCTCAACCAAATTTTTCTGAAATAAACCTTATATAAATATATATACGCACAAATATATAAACACCAGTCATTCAGTGTTGTTTCACTCTAATCCATCCCAAGGGATCTCTTAACAAGAATATCAGTTACTCGACCTTCAGGGGCAGGTCGTAACACTCAAGCAGCATCATCCCAGAGCACATGGCATCCAGATGGTTCTGGAATATCTCCAATGAGGGAGATTCCACGACCTCTCTGAGCAATCTGTTCCAGTGCATGCTCACCCACACATGAAGGAAGCTCTTCCTCGTATTCTGGTGGAACTTTGCATCAGTCTCTGCCTGTTGCCTCCTGTCCTATTCCTTGGCACCACTGAGAAGAGCCTGGCTCCATCCTCTTGGCAGCCTTCCTTCAGATACTTACAGACATTGATGGAGTGCCCTCTCAGTCATCTCCTCTTGAGGCTGAACAGGCCCAGTACCCTCAGCCTTTCTCTGCAAGAGAGCTGCTCCAGCCCCTTAATCATCTTTGTCCTCTGCTCGACCTGCTCCAGGAGCTCCATTTATCTTGTACTGAGGAGGCCAGAACTGAACACAGCACTCCAGATGTGCCTCACCAGGGCTGAGTGGAGGGGCAGGATCACCTCCCGTGACGTGCTGGCAATGCTCTGGGAAGTGGATCTGTGCCAGCCCCTCTGCCTGGGCTACACTCCAGCCTGACTGCCATTTACAGTAAACGAGCAAGTTCATCCCTGACAGAGAGGACACTTGGATCCAAAGTGATTGATGTATCTCACAATGAGAGGGGAAGTATGGCACTGCTTTAACAGTCTGTTAACTCACAGAGGGCATCAGCCTAGGAGAGAGGTGAGATGTGGACATCAAGTTTAAGCAATGTCCACTAGCAAAAATTTTTTAAAAAAGTTTAACTCCTACACTGAAAGGCAAATGTAGATTGCAACTATTACCCATTGGTGGTTCTCTGGCCTACAAACTGATTGCTGAGCCAGGATTCCTCAGGTTTGGATCAGGTACCTAATAATAGCCATTGGGAGTCCTCCTCTTTACACTGTTAAACATATCTCTGGCCACTTGTGGCTTGTGTCTGCACAAATGAAAAATGGTCCTGGGATCCTATAGAGCAGCTGTCATGTGGTTCAAGGATAGTGCTTTGAGCAGCCTGTTATTACTAATATAAAAACAATAGCCTAGATTAAATAAATTTAAAAAAAAATAAAATATCCTGAGTTCAGAGCAGCTTCAGTTACAGTCCCCATTTTTGTTTTTGTCACTCACTTTCCCCCTCCCTTGGACCAAGCACTAAGATTGTAGAGATATTCCTCCAGTCTCTAGTCCTCTTCTGAGACAAGATGCCTTTGTTTACACTGTCAAATAATTAATTCTGTCATAGAAGATGAATAATTTTGTTCCAGCGTGAAAGTAAGATTAAAGGGAGGTGAGGAGGTTGTGCCACTCTTCAGTTACTACTGTCCCTTGTACAGAATTACTCCTTTTTGCAGCCAGAATGTAAAACGTGTTTGAGGAAAAGGAGCATAAGCAAGCATATCTCTATAGCCCAGTGATGAAAGAAATAGAAAAATGCTAATTCTAGTGGGGGAGGCTCTGATTTGGGCTCTCACTAGTGTGCTAAAAGGTGAGTTTAAACAGCTGGTCAGCAGGGTCTGCCAACAGTTCATTTAACTGATTTTGATCTGGGTTATGCCAAGAGGGCCAGAGTGGATTATAATTAGATCTGAGCTCTTCAACAGCCTTTAGCTTCTTTTATTTCAACAGCTAAGACTTTAAATGGCAGAATCAACACACCATCTAGTGGCTGCTGGAATTCCTAGTCACTAGATTATTGTACTCTGCTAATTTTAAACTGACACTCCTATCAATTTGCTAATGAATTTGCCTCACAATACTGCCAACAGCCACTGCAGTTCCTATTTTGCTGGCCGTAAGACAGGCAGAACCTCCTTCATGGGGATGCTCTGTGCTGGAACACAGCTGGCCCCTAAAACAACACCTTCTGGGAGTTTAAATTTTGTCCCAGATGTGGTCAACACCTGGGTACAGATATTAAAGTTCTCTTTACCAAAAGAGTAAAGTACTCTTTACTTAAAAGAATGCACAGTTCTTCCAGGGGCAAAAATAAAATTCTGAGTGCAGTTAATGAAGCTCCTCATTCACTTAAGGTTTCTTGGTGGTACTCAGTGTTTGCCCACTCTTCTTGCAGCAGCTTGCCTTAGCTTGAGCTAGTAAAGGTACATGTGGGAGTTTCAACTGTTCTTTTTGAACTTCCTTGTCACTCCAGTCATGACATTTCAGCATCAGACCTAAGAAATCAGTAAGATTTGATACGCGGTGACTCCACCCACCCCAGACATTCCTCCTTGCTCCAGTAAAGCTGTCCCTCCAGAGCAGGAGTTTTGGAGGAAGGGTGCTTCCCATCAAGAGGACAGCAGTCACTGCCTCTTTTCTCTGCTTCATTTCCAATTTGATCCTTGGAAGGGCTGATCTCAAGAGAACTCGGGAGAGTCTTGGCTTAAGTCACTTTTATGTGAGCTATTTCAGTGTGGTACTCGAAATTTCATCACTTCTGTTTTACTTGTAGGGATAAAGATGTTGATTGGATCCTTACATTTCATCCAGCACAGACTATTTCTGGATGTTCCTTTTCCTTTCTAATGTATTTTGAGATCAGGAAATATAACTGAATTTATTTATAGTAACAGAATAAACTAAAAATGCTTCTTGCTACGGAAGCATTTGAAAAAGCTTTTGCTTTTCTTGTGTTGCAAAGACAAAGTACTTTAAATGTGCTCTTTGGATGTGTTCAGTGAATGAATGCACCAGAGCCCAAGTTCACAGTAATTTTTATTTAGCAGATGTAGAAGTTTCTAAGAAAGGGGATTCTGAAAATAGTTGCAAGTCTCTGGACTTGCTTAGCATTTCAAGAATAGTTATTTCTGTCTTGCCTTGAAGGCATATTTTAACATGTTAGTCTCATGAAAATGCAGACTGTTCAATATGTAAAAAATATATCTACTAGGTTTTAAGTTAAGGAACAAATTAGGGGAAAAAAGTATGAGTCTAAGGCTGTGTCATGTTGCTTGTTATTTTCTGAAGAGATCAAAAAGTTTCCAGGTGTGTCCTAGTAATCTAATGACAGGTAGTTTAAAAATGCTTTTAAAGTTTCTGCAGAAATACTGTATCTCTGACTTCTTGTGGGGGCTTTGTTCTTTAGTGTGAGGCCCCAGATTTTTGCAGGAAAAAGTCTGTGGTTTTGCAAGGAAAAGTTCTACTGTTGCAAGGCTTGATTCTGCAAGTCTAACAAGACTTTAACCTTCCATTAACACATTTATTTATGATACAATACAGATGGCAGAAATGTTGGAGACAGCAAGGAGAGCTTTTTAGGAGATAGGATTCAAGGACCCTGTATATCAGACTGAAAAAGCAAGTATTAATATACCCTGTTGAAATCACAAAGTTAAATGTTTCATCAATCTTTTCATTGAAATGAGATTTTGACACAGCTGCTTTTACTGTTACCAGAATGTGACCTTTTTGTTCACTTCCATACCCTTGTTCTTGTCAAAACTATAAACTGAAAAGCTTTAAGAAAATTAAAAGATATAAAAGCTTTCCCATTTCTAGCTTGTGCTTGGATTTTATCCTAATTGTGTGCCTGATGAGAGAACGGGGGCTTTAATGTGGGGATCTGTGTGTGTTTTAGATTGTCTGGATGATAATTGGGCCTCATTCACCAGATGTATCATCATAGTGTTTGTCTGACACAAATGCAAGTGCTCTGCATGAGAATCCTCTGCCAAACATGGGCAGAGAAACTTTGGACCCTTAATGTCAGAGGCAGAATCCTTGGCTTTATGACTGGTAGTTTAATACTCATAAGAAGAGGAGTGGTTGTAGGGTTGGGTTCAGTGCTTGAAATGCTGCCTGGCCCTTTGGGGCTGTACAGAATGCAAGGTTGTGCATCCCTTGGATGGCAGTGACTGAAACAATGAGCCTTTGGCTTGAGTAGCTGAGGTGATGACTAAGTGACTTCTGTGTCAAGAGCTTGTCACAGAAACCTGGGCTCTCCACACATCCCAAACCTGTAGCAACACTGCCTGCACATCCTTGGTCCGGTGCTGGACATGTCCTCTGCCTTGTTGGGATGGCTTATCCAAGGAGGGAGTTAGGAAAAACAGGATGCATCTTGACAACTGGCTTGCAGAAGCACTAGTGAGCAGCAAAGCTGCTCTGAAGCATTTTGATCTGCCACGTGTGTGTTAAACCAAAAGCCATGCCCCTGCTTTCTCTCTCCCCGCAGCTGTACATGCTGTGCTTAAAGGCTTCAGCATGTCCCAGAGCAGCACTGCAGAAAGGTTCACCAAATGTCACGAAGCTTCTATATTTACCTGTCTGCACCAAGGCCCCCGATGAATCATTCCAGGCAGCAGACAAATCCAGTTGTAAGATCCCACTGATTTGCCTGCATGGTGAGACCTTGACTCACAAGACTGCTTAATGTGAGGGTATATTGCGCATTTTATTTTCTGGCAACAGGTTTTTTATCAAATAGTGTGATCTCAGGGTGTGGCTTTCGTACTTGCTTCCGCAAGAATAAGCTTTCCTTTTACCACGCTCTTGCTTGTGATCAAGGGCATAGTCCTATTGCGACGTCAGTTGAAACATTGAACACAAAAATCAAAACACTGTCATGGTTTAACCTCAGCCAGCAACCAAGGACGAGGGTTTT
Source organism: Sclerurus mexicanus (assembly GCA_013396755.1). Taxonomy (NCBI): domain Eukaryota; kingdom Metazoa; phylum Chordata; class Aves; order Passeriformes; family Furnariidae; genus Sclerurus; species Sclerurus mexicanus. The sequence goes on from VWZF01001084.1 coordinate 351,295, forward strand.
CTACTGTATTCAGAGTACAATGAATAAATAAATATAAATACTGCTTGTATTTATTGTATCTTTCTTTTGCCTCTTCTTAACACTGGTGCCTCAGCGCTGAGATCAGTTTGCTCTCTCAGCTTCAACCCAGTTGCTTCACAAGGTTTTTCCTCCATTTAAGTATTTAGGTAAATTTAGATCACCGTGTGTTATTCATGTAGCATGCATGCAAGTTGTGTACCTGTCTATGATTTATAAAGGGCAGGATGGCAATCAGGCCAGAAGATTTGGTACCCTCCCAAGTTGTTCATTCATGTTTTTGTCTGAACACCAGTGTCTCACACCCCTTTGTGCTCTCTGCTGCTGGAGATTTTCCCTTACTGGCACACACTGCCTTGTGCAGTTATTTCAGCTCCCCTCTGTCAAGGGCATCACTCCCAGGGAGGCACAAATCCAGCAGCCTCAGCAGCAGAGGAAGTTGTGGGGATAAGAGATCAGCTGCCCCATGTCACCTAAACTCTTCTCTGGTCTGTGGGGCATTCCCAACTCCCTCTCCATGGTTTTGACTGCAGTGAAGAACACAGAATAAAACTATGAGAAAAGACAGTGGCAATCAGAGAGCTGAACAAGACTTGCACTTCCCCATCTTCCCCTGATTCCCTGGGGTAGTGGGTCTACCCAGTTTGAAAGTGCTCAGGGGTTGGTCACCTGAGCCAGACTACATAAAAAAGGGGTTGTTTGCCTAAGAATAAGAGGAGCTAAAAATTGAGTCTTCTCTATCCCCATTTGCTTTCTGTATTTTAGTTTGGAGCATGAGGGAATTTGGGAAGGAGGTGACAGGCAGTGTCCCCTACCCTGTGTTGCATGGAGAGGATTCAGATGGGTGAGGTGCCTCTCAGGACAAACCATGCTGCTGCTGTATAATGAGATCTCAGCCAGTTTTGCCAAAAAACGTAATCTAATTGAAGGGGGTAATTCATCTTCCACCATCAGGGACCTACGATATTAAACAGAATGTAAAGAACATGGTGAGAAGATGCTCACCAGAGGGCAAAATAAGAATTCAAAAGCAGAAAAAAGTTCACTCTTCAATAAACCTAACATTGGGGTTTTTTCCCAGCTCAAACAGTTACATAACATTAAGACATTTATTGATACTGCAAGGGAAGTGAGATGTAGAGTTATGAACATTTGGTCATTCTTACAAAGAAAAGTTTGAAATGTGCGATGTAAGCAGCCAGAAGCCAACACTTTCCTAAAACTTCGTAAAAATGCTTGTAGATTATAAATACAATTGCAAGAAAAAATAGCAGATAATTAATAAAAGCAGTTTAAATATATTATGAGGAGTGTCTGGTTTAAAGTTTTTTATTTTTGCAATAAAATCATACAAAATACATGCAGTGGAACAGAGCTGTTCCTGCTCTCAGAAGCTGATAGACATCCCTGTAGTGCTCTTAGAAGACTGGAGACATGGCTCTTGGTTTTGAGAAGTTCAGGAGAAAATGCCAGACACTGAAAAAGCCCTCAGAAACCCACAACTTGCACTTACCATGGAAATGCCAGTCTTGGTGCATGATCCACTCAACAGCCACATCATTGCTCACCATTTACTTTCCCCTAAAGAGCATTTACACATCCCTTGGGTTCACTGAACAAAGGCAAGATGGGAATGAAGTAAGAGCAGAGTCATTTTGGAGTACTGCAATGGATTCATCTGTAGCACAGGTGAGGCAGAGACCAAGGGTGATTCCTCCTTGCCTGTTTCACAACAGCCTAGGCACTGCAGAAGTCATGCAATCCAAAATGAGAACATCACTTTTACAAATATTCTTAAAAAACCCCAAAGAGTTCAGAACTCTGACATTGCTTTTACAACCGTACAAAGAGTCGAGCAGTTGGTTTTTGTTTTTAGAGCAGTATTTATTCACCTCCAGTAGGACCCAGAGGGGTTCGATAGCTGCAGGAAGGCACTTAGCATGCAGCCCTGCAGCATTTTGAGGGACAGAGGGACCACAGAGAGATGTTGTCTTTCTGCTGCTGCACGTGGGACCTTCAGAACAGTTTCCAGCATAATGAATGACAAGGTAGGAAGATCCTTTATACCCGATGGAGTGGAGGGATACTGATGAAAAGTCAGAACTGATTTATGCAGATGAAATAAAGTATGAACTGCCAGGCTACCTTGGCTCCTCATAAATCTTCTGCACTCCCAAGTCCTCTTGCAGACAATGATGAGGCGTTGTTCCCAGAAATGGATGTGTGCAGTTTCCAAGTATTGAAAGTTCAAGGCAGGCGGTTTCCCAGCAGCAATTCCCTTTCCCTCCCACAGAAGAACAACACAGTTACTGAGGACATGGATAAAGAAGGGATGCTATATTTTTAGGGCATGCTATTTTTCAGAAGGAAAAAGAACCCTTACTGCAACAGGCTCCCCTTTCCCATCCAAAGGGATGAGCATGAGGATATTGCTGCAATCACTTCAGTATCCACAACCAAATACAGACCCTTGCAAGGGCTGGAGCCCCTTGTGCTCACTGCAGACAGTGTTAATCAGAGCTGTTGTTCATTACACATGGATGTTAAACATTTTTTTCCAGGTAATCCTAACTCTCAGGTCCGCAACACACTATAGGTTCCTACACTGCAGTATCAGCTCCAATTTGTCAGCATTACTGTATTATTTTGCCTGCTAAATGATTAAAACCACAAGACATTCACGGACACTGGGTTAGGAAAACTTTGACATCAGGAGGGCTTATGTGTGGGGAAGAGAAGGCTACTTTTTAGTATTTCATCCCCAAAAATTTTATCTAAGCAAAACAGCAACTGCTTCTTGATTCAGCTTGCTTCTGAACACCCTTTTTTTGAAATCCCCAGGCTCTTTGTAGCCTGAAAGAGCAAAGGATCCTTTCCTTTGTACCTACGATGACTTTCTAGGCTAGGACAGACAGCTCCCTGCCATGGTGGTTTTTTTTGCAGCCTGACTCCAAACAAACCATGAGCATGGAAGCAGACGATGGGGAATTAAGGGAACGGGCCAAGGGATCATCTATTACATAGCTGGTGGGCATCTAAGGAGGGCGCTGAACCCTACAAGGAAACACTGGTACTCATTTACAAACAGAACTCAGCAATTTTATTCTTTGATTGACTTCCTGCCAGTTTTGATATTTGCTAACACCAGAGAAGAGCATTAAAAACACAGTACAACATTGTTAACCAGTTAGGAAGGCTGGAAGGGAAAGCAAATCCCAGTACAATAGCAAGTGACTTGGTGGAGTTTATAATTAAGATTTGTTTTGAACGGATCAGCAATAAAGCAATAAATATGCCGCTGCACTAAACTAACAACAGGACTTTCACTAAGTTTGTAGTTTATTGCATTACAGTTTAAACCTAAATGTTATCCATCATCATACATTCACCCACCAGGTAAATGACTTTTTGTTATATGCTAGATGGCTAAAATTATGCAGTAGCTGAACTAGACTAGGACTAGTAGAGGTAGATATTGAATGGGCAGTGCCAGGCAGAAATACTTTGTGAAAGTACTTTTTTATCTTTCATTATGAACAGTTAACAGGTGCAACACTTTCAATTAAAACAAACATCTTAGGGAAGCTATTATGCTTTGGGTTTTTTAGTAATATTTCTCTTGCAGTGTTCTTACAAACCCTTTGATATGGTCCCTCAAACTGAACAATCTTCGTCCTCCAAATTTTCTGCCACAATTTACATAAAGACTAACATACAAAGCTAGAATCTTTGTGAACGTACTACTGTTTGCTCGTACCACTCTAAAAGTAATACACATTTACAGCTTCCTTGGCATGAGAAGGCTGCATTTATAGTATTTACAGCTTCAATCACCTTTTTAGTAATAAAAAGTCTATTTTATATTTAATCTAAAATGGAATTTCTATTATGCCACCTCCCTATAACTTACTTCAGTCTCCTCTCACCAAGCTGCTCTATCACTTGCTCCTTGCCATTCTCACTGCTGGCTGTATGTACGTTCCTGGGAAGAAAAGTCTCTGCCTGACACAGCCATTTAAAACAGGTATTTATATGTAGACTGCAGCTTTAATTTCCAGGAAATATATATATATATAATGACAGCATGACCACAGATTTTGTAAAAGCTCCTCACCACATCCCAGAACAGTTCACAACTGGAATACTCCTTGGGGAAGAGTCTTTCCCCAAGCTCAGCAACCACTTTTCTCCATCTGGAATTTCAGTTTTCATTAATGAGCTTGCAGACTGCTCAATTCAATTACTGATAGACTGTCATATTATATTTGCACCATTTTCCTTCACGGAACCCCATAGCAGTATGTTACCACACAAGCATAACTCTTACTTCCACATAGTTCAAGCTATTTTACATTACCACTTAGGTCCAAATGGCATTTTTAAAGCAAAATTCCTTAGGGAAGAAAGATTTCAAAGCCAGCTAGCTACCCTGTACAGAACACTTAGAAACTAACAGTCAAAGCAATCAGAAAAAGGAAAAAATAAGATTTTAATTAGGGTATATTGAGCTGGATTATGGTATGGAGTGGTTTTGTTGGCACGAGTGGCACATGTTCAAAGCCTGTTCATGTGTTCAAAGCACAACTGTGGTCACAGGATGTGAGCACTGCAGAATGATGGCACTGCTGCTCCAGCCCTTCAGAGGCATCACATGAGACAAAGATCTTAAGTTTTCTTATTTGAACTTGCTCACGTGATGCTGAAATTCTATTTGCACCTCTGGCTTCTTGAGCTTGCTCTCGCCCAATTCTCATCTGTGTTTTCTTCTAGGAAGACACTGATAACTCAATGTGGCTGAAGTGCTGCACCAGCTTCCAGGGTCTACTGTTACAGCTGCAGCACCTCCAGACCTGGCAAAACCAAATGCTAAAGGAAGATTTAACAGGCTAATAATACACACCTCATCTAGCCCTAGAGAGCTCCCTGGGAAAACTTGGAATATTTTCCCCATGCTAGGGGAAAAACTGAGTCACAAAATTCTGTGTCCTGGCTGACACAGCACACACTGGGATGTGACTCCTCTTTTATGACCATAGAAGTACTAATCTCTCCTGAAAACCCCCCTAAATGCAGAAGAATACAGAAGCTTTTAAGGCATTGAAGATGCAAAGAAATGAGTTACTGAATGGGTATCTTTGAGACAATTTTACCTGTTTGTTCACACATGCATGCGTGTATGCTCTGGTCTCCACACGAGGGACTGAGTACCTCACCCACCATCCTGGGGCAAACGACCACATTCAGTTACTGACAATTTAGGCCATTCTGACTCTGGCATTGTTTCATGCAGCACACCTTTGCACCATCTACAGTCTCTTATCTAGGGAAAATTTGTTATTTGACCTTTTCCCCCCCTCTCCAGAGATATCTACGGCATGTGACATCACCAGTGGCTCCACTGATGCCAAAAGCATCTTTTTCCAGCGAAAATCATGAAGAACCAAACTGAATCATGTCATAACCCAAAGCTCTGACGAAGACTGCAATCCCTGCTCACCTGCTTTGTCAGCCAAACACCAGTGGTTATGACTTTGGATCTCAGCAGGCAAAGGAAACCTCTCACTGCAGCACAACACTCTGTGCTACCACTTCACATAACTCACTACATTGGCTTGTAACTTCATTTCCAGCTCTTAAAAACTCTTCCTCAGAAGTTAGCCTTGCATCTAACAGGAATGATATGAAGGCATAACAATTCCTTTGCCAATTAAAGAACCTTTGTCTTTAGGTGAACTCTTGGCTTAGTTTCCTTTCCTGGGATTGCAGTCTTCTGCAAGGGGATGAGGAACCTCTTTAATCCAAAAGCATCATCTCTGAAGCACTAATGGATGGCTTTCAGCAAGGCTATGAAGAAGCATCTTTGGGGAAATCAGAACAGATGTGCAGATGGAGGCTTCTGAAGGCCCACTGAAACATCCTTTTTCACATTTGCATAATGACAGATAACAAGTAACTTCCTGATTTTAGTTTATCCATTTCAACGCAAAAAACAGGCAGTGAAAAAGTAAAAGAAAGAATCCCATTTATAGGCAGCACCCCAAAAACAGTATTTGGAAAACCAGAATTTGCTTGATGCAATCCACAATCTGTTAAGAGTGAACACTCATCGGCCTCCAGCTAAGCTTCAGCAGCCAAGAAAATGGCAGCAATACTCAGAGGCAAGGCCAAAAGCTCGTAGCTTGTGTAGGCAAGACTGGACCATCTTCAGCAGTTGCAGAAGACATGCAGTCCAAGTATCTCAGGCTCCAGAAACAACTGAGATTAAGACATACATACCAGAGTCAAGTAAAGGCTCTGTAAGTATTCTAGTCCCTAAAAGCCCAGCAGGTTAAATATACAAATACAGCAACACAACTTACATTTCCGACAGAAACTACACTGCAAACATACACAAGGATAGTCTAACCATGAAAAGTAAAGCAGAAATGAATATACAACAAAAATCTGCTCCTGACAGTTAAAAAACTACAAACCCCAGTAAGTCTTCTGGGATTTCTTAACTGTACATGTCAATCACTGAATTCCATGATGTGGAAGAGGAAGGCTGTGTATCCACATGACAGATACTCTGTAATTCAACTCCTGCAGCAAAGAAGGCACTCACTTTGTAAGCTGTAGTTTATTTCTGCTCTGTTTTATATGATGAACCTACAAAAGAAAATATTTGAGCACTTATCTATATTATTAACACAGCAGACTTGTAGACTGAAGCTTGACTTGGAAAACAAAATTCAACCTAGCCCTGGTAGAACTCAAAAGCCAAGTAGCAAAGCATTCTGTGTTATAGGACTTCCCAGACATTCAGTATTTACATATAATGCATTTGCACTTTATACTTGATGACCACCCATCAGCAGTGACATTGCTAGTGTGACCGGACAGCACAGTAAGCCAACCCTGAGCTGCACTCTAGCAAACCCATTCATTTTCAAAGTACAGCATAGATTGGTTTAAATATTCACACAATTGTTTTTCAAAATGTTTTATTGCATTATATTTGGTACCTTATGTTTGACAAAGGAAATTACATCTGTAACTGCAGGAATAAGAAGCTGGTCTGTTATTGAAAAAAAATTTTGGGCCCCTTAAAAGTTACAAAGTCTTGGGCTTGCCTGAAACAACTGAGCAAGAAATATATTCTTAGAAATGTAGGGCTTCAAGTATTACAAACCTGTGACACTGTGGAAAAGTTCCAGAGGTATCTAAACTGCAGCACTTTTTTATTTTTTTTTTCTGCATAACATGAACAAGGCCTGCTGAGGTTTTAATCTATTAGTCTCTTGATCAGTCAAAATGGTAGTCAGGAGTTTTCCTCTTTGCAACTTCAAGCCATAGTATGTTCTCATTTTGTTTTCACTCTATGTGAAAAATGCATGCGATCTTTCTAATTAGTTGGTGCCACATCACAGTGCATAATTTAATTTGGTTCTTGCATTACAGTTTTAAAAAGTTTGGCCAACCCACGCTGATAGGTTCATCTCAGGAACAGCAACGTTGATTCTGCCCTCCCCACCCCACCCCCCAAGTTTATTTCCAAAAGAGACCGTTTTAACTGGTTCCTTCTGTTAAAAACTGTGGTGCAAGAACACCGAACTGATCGTGTACAGTGAGTTTCAGGGACACAACAAGCTTATGGAACACACTATGTTTCTTAATTCTGCTTGATATCCGTATGTCCAAGCACCCTCAACATAACACGTATGTTGTAGGTTTCTCTGTATATTCTGATTCACATTGCGTACTTCCTATGGACACAATCATCCCCCGTATCAAAATCAGTCAGATGCTAAAGCCCCATCAACTCTTTGTGCTCAGTGAAAGAATCCAGTGCTAAAACAGCAGTTTTGCTGTCTGAGATAACAGTAATCTCACAAGACAAATTTAAAGTTAATATTTCTGCCACACACCTGCTCTGAGGGCCACACCCCTCCAGGTCTCATATAAATTAGTTTAAAAACATGGGTGGGTGGGTAGGTAAAGAGAAGGGTTGTTTGTTTTTTTTATGTTTTTTTTTTCAATTTTAGCAGCTTTTAATTTTTAAGAAACCGAACAACCTATAACCAGTAATATGTTAGATATTTTATATATATACTTTGTCAGCAGGATAAAAAAAAAGGTAAAACTATTTGAAGGCAACGGGGTTTGTTTTTTTTCTTTTGTTCTTTGTGTAAGTTAGAACAATTCAGCAGGTGCGTGACAAAAATATTATACACCAGATATGGTCCAACGTCATTTTTTTCCAATAAAGTTGTTCATATTTCATTGGCCAGTTCTTCAGGTTCTGCAGAGCTATCTCCATTAACTGTGATCTTCATATCCTCTTCATATCCAGGGGGCATGAAAGCCAAAGCATAAGGGAAAAGCTTATGACAATTTGCTCTGTAAGTTTCAGATGCTTCTTTACAGTCTCCAAGGCTACCGTCACATAAAGCTTCTAATACCTCCATACAAGTCTAATTAAAGAGAAAAATAAAGAAGTGTTACGTTTTTTTAAAACATTCAGCTGAACACTCACAAATCAGAAACACAGTACTACAAAGTATTAACTCCAAGTATTGCTTAGAGGTTTCAAGTGAGTTTTGCTGTCTGAGATAACAGTAATCTCACAAGACAAATTAAAGTTAATATTTCTGCCACACACCTGCTCTGAGGGCTACGCACCTCCGATCAACACCAATGACATTTTAATTAGACACAGCATGAGATGCTAGTGTAGTCTGATTTAAAACAATGCAGTTTAAAACCAGAGAGCTGAAAACCAGTTAGAAATCTTAACTGAAAAATTAAAGTATTCATTTGTCACCTGTTCCTTATTTTCAAAAAAAAAAAATTATTCTTACTAGTTGGCAACCAAGAACCCCATAAGTCTTGGGATATACTGACCATTTCAGCAATACATAACATACCTTTGAATTTTAGTGTTTGCAAATAAAACAACGAATACAGAACATATACTATCATTTCCTGGTAATGACTTGTGAACTGTGGAATATAATTAAGATGTGAAAACAGCATTAGGTGAATAATCATAATTAGATGTGAAAACATTTCTGGTAAGGAAACCCCCCCGTATTTTTACATTTAAGGATATGTGACTTACTGAAGTATGTCTGTAACTAGTGAATTAAATCAAATTACTCCGATATTATCACATCCTTCATATATATGCAGTTTCCTATCCATTTTTGTTCATTATTTAGAAGGGAAAAAGGAAATTTCCTGTGTTTTTTTTCAACCTGCATTCCAAACATGAGCAACCAACCTACTGAGCTTCACAAAAGCCTTGGCAGCATTTAACATCCACCAGTGTTGTGTGTGCAAGCATTAGCATAGCAAGTCAGTCTTTTCCCACTCCTCTGACATTTGGTACAGCTTTCATTTCTTCTGTGTATTGAGATTAACTGCTCTGTCCTCCTGCTGTGGGGATATGAAGTTCTCTTCAACAACCCCTTTTCCTCACATTTGCTCTTTGCTGGTCTTAAAATGAAATGTAATAAATATGATCTCTTTGCACACAAAAATGCCTTTCAGCAAATGCCTAGACTCCTTTAGATTCTCAATTTTTAGGGCACTTTCAATCTCCCATCTAAAAGTTCAGAACTCCAACTCTTACTTTATGTTGGCACCCAGAATTCAGCATTTTCAGTTTTATCACAATGCAATAAATAGCATGTTTATACACTGCTGAGTTAGTAAACGCTTCTTCTAGTCCTACCAAGTAAACACTTCCACAATGACCAGGCATTTTGATCACATTTCAATCTTTCCCCAGATTCCCAGAATCTCACTCCCAGGCAAAAAACAGTAAAAATGAGACTACTGAAGGCAAATTAATTTTTTTTTCTAAATCTATGATAATCTACCTTAAGCTCTTTGAGACCACTCAAACAGGGAAAAAAATCCTAACCCAAAAAACACCACCTAAACAACACAAGTTTATGAAAACTTCTAAATATGTACTTAGGATGTAAAAGACATGAGTTTCTCTCTCACACCACATCAGCTAGAGTAGAGAAAGGATCTGAATCTTTAACATCCTAAACAAGTTTATAAGTCATGGCAATCTGTCTTTTATTGTCTCTTTTTTCCCTTTGTCTGGTCCAAAAATTCTGCTATGAACTTAAAATCCTTCACAATTACAGTTCTGTTGAACCCATTATATTTCCAAAGAGGTGGTTTTTTTTGAAAATGCCAATTTTTGCCAACAAAAGAATAATTTTACAGTAAAGTTCACCAATTTTACTTGCAATAGATCTGAAAGATTCTTGAGTGCAGAGATTTAAAGAGGAAAAAAAAGAAATAAGTTTTCATAGGCTGCCAAGGAATCTCTCTAATGAAATGTGCTGGATTCTCTCACAGTGATGCCAAAGGAAACAGTCTGTCTGGGATACAGAAACAGTTCAGAAAAAAACTTATTAAAAAAGGAAGGATATATTATTCCTTCTCTGTCAAGTAAGATTCATTGCCAGGTAAGTATGTGGACGTAGGAAGAAAAAAGACCATGTTTGTTAATTCTTTATAAGAAACATTTGAAAATAAAAATTACCTTTTTAAAATACAGTAAATTGCAAGTCAGAACTGACAGTCTTCCCAGATGAAGATGGGTCAGTGGCACAGGGAGATTATTCCATCACCACCAGAACGCAGCAAAGATTCAGAATGTGGTAAGCTTTTCATCTAACTACACACTAAGGCAAAAATGTGCATATGCACCTTTTATTAAACTTAAGGTAACTTCCCACAGCTTGCAGGAAGTTGACTATGGAAAGTTTTCCCAGAGTCTGGGCCACTCCTAAGTCAATCTTTCCCCTGTGATGGCCAAAGCTCACACAGACTACTGTCTTTTCATATTGGGGAGCTTTAGTATCTTTTGCCATGTGAATTCTCTTATGTTTAACCAGTTTTCCCATTACCTGTGGCAATAACATGGTTTCTGCTGCTGCTATTTTTATATTATCACAAACTTAAATTTATTTAACCGTGCAACAAGGATGTTAAATATTTACGTTCAGATGAACCTGACACCCCTCTCTCTCACAACTCAATCTCCTTATCATAAGGCAGAGCAATAATTTCATCTTCCTCTTACCTCCAAAATTTGCATAAAGGTCCCACAGATACACCAGAAATTGTTTAAAATTTATAAATATGTTACCTGAAGATTTCTGTTAGTAAGGGATTCATCCAGGGTCATTGCCAGCTCCACTGCCCTTTTCTGACTGGAAGGATCTAAATAGTACATCATTTTGGCAGCTAGAGGAGGAAAAATAAGACTCATCACCCAGTGGATGACCAAAAATGTCTTATATACAAGCATAAAAAAGAGATCTAATACGACTAAGAGGGGGGCTGAACTCTCCAGCAGTAGTTTAAAACAGAACCCCTTGGAGCATAAAGCTTGACACCTAATCAGGTAGATGAAGCATTAAAACAAACATTCAGCAGACATCAGGAATTACAACAGATAGAGCAGAGGGGTTCAAATATTTGTATTTCAGCAGCACAAAGAGAAAATTAAAGGAAACCACAAACAACTTGGCAGTCATGTTGTCAGAAAAACACCAACAGAGAGAAGAAAAGCCTCCTGAGGGAAAGAGTGATTGTTACATCACTGGGGCCAACACTGAGATAGCATTGCCAGGTAACCACAGAAAATGCAGAAGTAGGGCAGAACAAGGATAAAGGCGAAATACCTGATAACCTATGTGGCAGTGAGTCATAGTTCTTTTTAAGGAAAGCTTCATTGAAGTTCTTTGGATTAGTTGCTCCAAAAAGCCGATTCATTTCTTGGTTTAACACTGTTCTAACAGCATCAGGCAGGTCCTTACTTTCAGATACTGCTCAATTGGAAAAAAAGAAGATAATTGAGGTGGGCACAGGCAATCGCGGTAAAATATACTTTAGGTATTTATTTTAGTATTTTCCATGTTTACATTATTATTACAATTGGAAAGTAATTCAAAGGAAGATGCATGACATTTGAAAAGTTAAATAACTGGATCTGGTTGGAAAAAACTTAACTGACAGTTTTCTGATGCTTAGAAAAAGCCAAAGCTTTTTTACACTAATAGAGTTTCCCCCTCACTAATTAAAATCAATTAGGCTCAAAGATCTTGTCATACAAGCCTGTTCTGTATCTAGTTTGTAGCCCCCATCAGAAAGGGTGACCTTCAGAGCAAGGAGAATCCTTCCAACCTTCCACCAACAAAGGACAGAATTCTAAGCTTTCTCCTTGCATGCTGACACAGGCTGTCAGCAGAAAAGCCAGGTTCCTCACTCTACAGTTTCCATTTCTTCATCCCCCCACTCTTTCAGGCTTCACAATACTACTCACAGTCCTGAAAAGACTTACTAATACTTGAATATCTCCTAAATCCAGCTGCAATCATAATACACATGCTTAATTTTAGCATGAATCAGTTGTTTAAAAAGATTTCTAATACGTGTATTAAGTATTTTGAATTAATTGTGCTAACAGTCTGTAAACAAAATATCAATGACTGTATGTGGGTTCAGCATCACCTGGAAGTGTATACAGATGAAGTCCTACCAAACAGAAACATACCACTGCTGAAGAGATGAATCATACACTCGTGAAGCCAAGGATGACTAGAATCAATAGCAAAGGCTCTCTTCACAGACTGAAGCATCAGAAGGAACTTCTCTGGAAAAAAAAAAAAGTATTGGCAAATGTCAAGAACCTGTGGTGGAAACTCATTGAGTTGTATTGCCGGAGTATTTAGTGCTTGAAATTAAAGCTGAGCATAATACAACAGCTTTATTTTCTAACATGTGTGTATTTAAGGAGTGAATTAAGTGGATAATACTGTGGTTTATCACAAACTGCTCATGGCTCGGGTGTCAGTCCAATGAAAATTTGTGTGTCTCAAAAGTGACTGGCTCCTCACATGTCATGAATATTTTTTTGCCTAAGTTCTAATATGCACTTCTATGAATCACAAATTGCTTGCTTTCATTAGTTTTATCACCTACCTTTTCGAAAATAAATTTCGAAGGCAAAAAGATGCGTCTCTATTTTGTTCTTCACTAAATTCTTCAGGGGTGTTAAAAATTTAATGGCTTCTTCCAAAGGTGCTTCAACCTACAGATTCAAGGAAGTGACACACAACTAAGTCAAAGTTTAAACCTAGTAACTCTACAGCAACAAAAATGAGCTATTGCTGAGTCACATCACAGTTACTCTCCTAAGGCAGCGCGTAAGATGCTCAGAAACAATTCTGTTAAAATTTTACATATTTCACTCAATACTAGTGTCTAAACACAGGCTAAGAAGTTTACTAATTTGCTTTGGGATGGTTATAAATCACATTTTCCTACAGATACACAAGTCTTTGCTTTCTCTTATGCAGCAGTAGTGAACACAGCTGGAGCTAAACCTGCTCTAAAACGGGCAGCAGGGCTGCCTATGACACCCTACACACACGGGCCCAAGGTGATTGTAAACGACTAATAAATTACCATGACCTTCTGCTATGTGAGCTTCAGAAAGGTTCCCGAGAGCTGCCAGGTCATGGCAACGTTCCCAGCCAAGATACCAACAGCAAACTTGAAGGAACTAGATAGTGACCAAGGTCTCCTGGTCTTAGCTAGTGTAGCCCAGTAAATGGGCAGCTTTAACACAGATTAATTCTGTGCAAAGATTCTTTATAGACTCTTGCATCTAGATGTTCAGGACTACTCAGGCAAAAACTGTCTGTTGTCCTTCATTTTTTTTTGCTTTCGTGAACATAAGCTACTCTCTAAGAAGACACAGAATTTGTTGTGTGTCAATAACAATTTAGTAATGTTGAAGTGATACACTTTATTGCAAATGACTGAGTTGAAGACAACAACAGACACCTTACTGCTACACACAGCACGTTCCATAAAAACAAGTGCATCATTGCTGTGTGCTTTTGATTTGACATAGGTTATATGCACATAAAATATTTGCTTCCTACAATAAGGCAGATTTCCAAGCTATGCCTTTAATGCCAAAGCTACACACCCAAACAAGCCCAGGGGCAAGTGCTACAGGAACAATTGTATCAGAAATGGTCTTCTGGCACTAGGTACCACCTGCATTTGGAAGTGTCTATACCATGATTCTGATACTGACTTTGGAACGCATTATATAGAAATCTGTATTTTACATACATAACTAGATTTGCCAAAGGAATGCATTATACGGCTGCAACTATTCCCTATAATCTTGGGGACTGCTTAGATTTTTCTGGGCTATCCCATGATATCCCCCTACTCCAGAACTCAATTTCAATACACACCACTGAGACCATTTCAATCTCAACTAGCATGGCAATTAGTTCTGCTTCTTGCAACCAGTGAGATAAGCAATAGGAACACTAACAATATTGTTAAATGACTAGTCAAGTTTAAGTCACTTCCTTCCTGGCTACAGAGTGAAGTTCACTGACTCAACTTTCAAACATCACCTCAAGTGTAAATAATACTCACTGTATATGTAACATGAAAATAATGAATACTGTATCTATCAGAACTTGGATACTATACCACTACTGCTATACATTAATTTTTCTAGTCTCTGTATTTTCCTTACCTTTGCCCCACATTTTGAGTGTTTCTTAGAGGTATCATTTTTAGCAAAAGAACAGCCTTCTGGATCACCTCCTCTTTATATATCTCTACAGTTCTTAAGCCAGATCTCAGAATCCTTCTCAGTCTAGTCTACTATTACAGTTTCTCTATCCCTTTTGTTCCCCCCATTTAAAACAAATGCAGGCAAACCCTGTTAAAGCATTCAGTGCTTCAATGTCTCCTTTTTCACAAGTTGACTACGCTTAATGAACAAAAAAATAATTAGGGGACATAAAAGAGCAAATGATAATCACCTTACATACAGAATAGAAAGACTTCCATCCGACCAACTAGAAATAGGGTATAATCAACAAGTTAGTGCAATATACACATGCAAATAGGTCCACCCTAGCAAATGTTTATGACCTCAATCACCGCCTAGGCACAAAAGCTGTGATTTCCACAATACTGACAGTGTGTCTAACAAACTATCCCTAAAAAAGAATTCTTTTTAACATGCTGCCTTGTGAAGAGAAGCCATACCAAAAATAAACAACTTATCTGAATGGCTTTCAATTTTTATCTGTGCTCACTGCAACTTTTGTAGCAATTTCTATGACTTTATTATTACATTAGTAAGCACCTTTGCCAGTTTCTCAGGAATAAGTTCTTCTTTCGGTCCTCCAATTTCTTCATCATCATCATCTTTCTTCTTTTTCTGATTCCTCTGTTGCTTCTCCTTCTCAGCATTCTTCTTCTCCTCCTCCAGCTGTGCTTTCTTCTGCGCTCTTCTCTGCTTATTTCGTAGCTTCTTTAGCTCCTTGTCAGACATATTCGCTGTACACACGCAAAGGGCAAAACCAGACATTGATGTCAAATACTAAGTCTCCATCATCTTCTTTAAACCATACAAGAAGTGCTGCCATTTCCTTTGTAAAAGCTTACTTACCACCAATAATTATTTTACAGTCTATGCTGCTGCTTCACAACTCACAAATTCCTCAGTGGAGTCAGGGAATAGGAATTAGAACAACAGCATAACATGCTGAAGGTGGGACAAAGTAATTACTGCATGCCTCCACAAATCCAGAGCCAGGAGTAAAAGTGCACACTAATACTCATTTATTTGTTCCTGAGGCATTACACCAGTTTAATGCAGTAATTAAATGGCCTAACAAAAATAAGGTGAAATAGTCGCACTTTGGCACAGACAGTTCCAGCAATAAATTCTGTTACACTTCCACTTATCTTAATTTGAGCTGGAAGCCACACAAATTAACTGAGATACAAAAAATTAAAACTTGACAAATTGCCCTTGAAGGATAACCATATTTGTACTTAAGAATTACAACTTTCACTTAAGAATTAATTCTCACTACAAACCCATGGTTTTCTAATAACCAAATAAAAGCATGTATTAGTTTAACTTTCAGCAGAACATCTACTTTTACATGCAGTCAAAGTTACAATTTGCCTACTTGGATCAAAATGCTGATTTTTGGTGACTACAGCTGACAACTACAAGAATGCCAGATCTTCATAAAATACCCACTAATTAGTGAAACTGCATAATTAATAAATCCTGAGGGTTGAATACCTGTATCAGCCTCGTGTTCTTTATTTTCATCTGTTAAGGGATTATCATGAAGTTTCAAATATATCTCTATGGCAATTCGTGCTGCTTTGAAGTAGAACGGATGCTGTCGAAGCACATCTTCTAATTTTAACAAGTCCACATAAGACCTAAGGGTGATCTTCCTCATACAGTAAGTGTGAAAGTCAAACTGGTCATCCGTGATTTCTACAAAATGCTAACACAATGTAACACAACATTATTTAGTCAGTACTAACAATAAGGTACTAACCTGGACTTTTTCAATAAGCTCTCCCCAAAGAATAATTTAGTAAAACTCTGCTGTTTGACAAATACAACATAACTAACATCAGAAATGTTAGCAAGACCTCGCAAAAACAAAGAGGTGGTGAAAAGAACAGAAGGCTTCTTAGGTCAGAACCAAAATTCACCCATTTCCCAGTCTCTTAACAGTAACTACCCTCTGACAATTTGCAGTTTAAGGGGCAAAAGTCCTACATTTAAACAGCACTTGGAGAGGTCTTTTCTGTGAACTTGGCTACCTTTTCTTTTTTCAGCCGAAAGTGTAATTTTGACTTTCACTAAATACCATGGCCATGAAACACGATTAAATCACTTGTGGTGTGAGAAAGTACTTTCTATTATTCAAGCTCTGCTTTCCTCATTATCACCTGATAACCCTTTGTTTTTGTTTGAGAAGCAGTGAAAAGTCTTGAACCTCTCCAGGTACTTATGATCTCATACAACTTCATTCTAAACTCAACTGTTGTTTCCCAAAACAGTAAGCATGACAAACTAATTACAGTCTGTTTTGAAATTTCTCTACCGCATTTTATCAGCACGTTTTTAAGGATGTGTGAATCTCAGATGTAAACAGTATGACAGATTTAAATGGTTGAAGAAAAGTGTCTCTCTAGTCACTTAAGTGACACCTCCTTCTGACAGCTAACCACACCAACATACAAGTTTTTGCAGCACTGCCTATAATGGTTTCAGGATTTCTTTCCTGAGGAGCAATAATTAATGCAAGACCTTTTAGAACTTATGCAGAGGCACAGAATTTTTCTTGCCCCTCACTCACTGACTACACCATTGCACATTATATCTCATGGGCCATTTTTAGTACTGAGACAGCGCAGGTGTTGTTCTTGCATTATTCAGTCCCCTTCTGTGGTAATTTATGGATATATGAAACAATGGAGACTCTACAGAGATGCCTTAGTAATCCCCATGATAAACTCCTTCTCTTGCAAAAGTTGGTTATTTGTTCCTGTTCTGTTTTCCAAGCCATGAATCACTTTGAATCTCACGAAAACAACTTCCCTACTTTTTGTGAAACAGTCTGGATCCTTTATGGTGAGAAGGATGACGTCAAAAGTGTTTCTCAAATCCAGAATACATTTTATCAACTAGACTGCCCTAAGAATAACTGGCACCTCCAAAAGATTTAAGAGGCACTGCTTTTTCTTAGAGAACAACACAGCTTTGTTGATAGTTTCTGAACTCAACATACTTATTTTTGCTGACCTCTTCTGGTAACCAAGGCAATTTACAAGACTAGTAGTTTCTTACACAAATTCTTTTACAAGAATCTTACACTACTTTATTTAAAGGATTTGTGTGAACAAAATATGCTCCTGGCAAAACACAGAATGGTTTAGGTTGGAAGGGACCTAAAAGTCACCCATTTCCAACCCTATGCCATAGGCAGGGACACCTTTCACCTGGCCAGGTTACTTTGATAATGTGTTCTAGTCTGGGAACATTGCACAGACAACTCTCTCTGCAGAAAAGCAGCAGTGCTGAACCTCCTAAAGCCTCTCTACTTGCAAAGAGGCACAGCTTCCTATTAAGTTCTGCTCTTTCAGCACTTCATTTACACCATCAGCTGTCTGGTTTGTTTTCTAGACCCTAATGTGCTTTAAAACACCCAAACCCATACTTTTTTTTTTTTAAAGTTGTGAATCCAAAAATTCCTGTTTGCCTTACTATGGATCTGCATTTAATATGCAAGTATTCCCCCCTTTTTAATACAATTTCCACTTCAAGAAGTCTTTATATTTCCAATACCTTCTTCTAAAATGTAGCTTAATTTTTTTTTTTTTTTAAGGAGAAGATGGTTCAAATTTTTGATAGTTTTTTAAAGTTATTGTCTACCACTGAACCAGTTATTTAACAGTAAGTAAAATGACATCTTTACTTTAAGGATGGGCTTGTCAGCTCAGCCATGGTTTTTTTTGGACTTGGAATACACCTAGTTTGTACCCAAATACCTAATTTTCTACATACTCTGCCAAAACTAATTTCTGAGAGTTTCCTTCTCTCTTCTAGATCTACAAATAACTTCCTAAAATTTCTTCATAATACCCAGTTTACAATGGCATTTTTGGGAGGAAATGCAACTTTATCAACTTGCCAGTAACCAACAAACAAAATCTTTCCTGGAGCTGCATGAAGTATACTCTTACTGCTCAGAAAAGAAACATCTCAGCACAGTAAACTCAAGGCAGTGTTTTCCAAGGTGGGCAGTTTAACTGGATACGTACTCTCTCAATTTCGTGGCATTTTTTAAGTGCTTCTCCGAATTTGTTCATTGCTTTGTACGCTTGTGCACATTCTGTCTGAAACCACATGCACTGCATTTCATTCAAGTTCTCTACGGCCGAGGTTCCCTCCTGAAAGCAAAAACAGCATTATACAAAAAAATAAGTCTCATTCGATTTGTTGACTATTTCTTTTTATCTTGTTCTAATTAAGAGCACAAGTAAAGACGCTATCAAAAGAATGCTGAGTCTCAGAGCTGGAGTCCTGAAAAATCAGAAATGGCACAGTTAAGCTGGACTTGCTTTACTCATGGATTTAAGAAAAAAATAAAAGCCTTTGTTCCATTTATTGGAAGAGTCAGAAAGACATGATGAAGAGCCAGGCAGTGACCATTTAACTGTGGCAGCTCCTCAGCTTTAGGATAGGTGAGACCTTCGTTCAGTGTTTTTAATACTGTGTGCACACAAATAACACATTGCAGCATGAAAAAAATGGCAGAAAGGTTCTAGCACAGGCAAGACACCGACAGCTGCAGGAAATCCTGAAGGAATTTTTTTTTTTCTTAACTAAAGCTGCCATCTGTATCTTCCAGAGAACTGCTGATTCAGCTAAGCATACCAACTGAGAGGGGTAGTAGATTATTTCTCATGCTATCAGTACTAGAGAGCAGTGGCAAGGCAAGAGGAATACTGCTAACTCTGACACCTTCTGTTTCAAAAAAGGAGATTACAGTTGTCTTCCAAATCTGGTATTTATATATACTTGCACAGATCCATAGAACTTAGCAATGAAAGACAAAGGCAGTGTCCAAACCAGCCTGATTTAGGCAGCTAAAAATGAGAAAAAATACCAGCTCCCTTTTCATTATGCTTAATTTAGGTGGTGTCCTTTATTTTTTTTTTTAAATTAAGAAGCTTGTATTTCAGGACTAGACGTAAGATCAAAAGGAGGCAAAAAAGATTACACAGAGAAGCATCCTCAAATTATATTTTTCAAGTTCAGTGTTAGGTAACTGGTATGCTTGCTCTTTTGACATCATCTTAAAGCTGCTTAAGGCAGTGAGGGAGGTCAAATAACCTAAATTCGTACCAGGTTTGCACAAAAAAACCCACACGAAGTTCCTGAGTTTATATAAAACAGAACTTCCCCTCCTCTCATGTTTGCCTGCACACATTTTACAAAGATCCTCCAGATTTCTCCTTATAAATACTGTTCCTCCTCCTCTCTGTTCAACCTATCTTACTCCAGGTTTCTTCTGCTCTTCAAGAGAGAGGAAAAAATGGGACAACAGAAGACTTGCAGGTGGATCCCAACAGATCTCCCACAGACAACACATAAATTATATTACCAGTATTCTAAAACAGTCACTTGACAAATAGTCTTCACCGAGCCGTTCCAACTTTCAGTTATGAAAGATTAACAGCAAGAGAAATAAAAGAAGTAAGTAAACTCTGTAATCATCAAATCAATCAAAACGGGTTACTGCAGGGACAAAAGTGAAGCATGAAAATGAGCAATCTGCATAAGGCAAACTTCTTCTACCAGATAACTGGTCGCGTGTAAGCAGATGGAAAAATGAAACAGAAAAAAAAGATTTAACATGCAGCTTCCCTTCATCACTATTAAACATGGCCTTAGGGATGGATGAAAGCTTGGTCACACAAGAAAGACACCTCAGAAAGCCTCTCACCTGGCGGTCACATAAAAATTAACTTCCAAAAGAAGTCTGAATTCTCTAACTTACTACCATTAGAAAAAAAACTTGTAAGAAACACGGGCAACTTTACCAGATCTTTCAAGCATCCTACAGAATCAACACTAAACCTAAATATTACTGTAAGAAAACTATTTCCTGAGAAGTTTTCTCTAAAACAGGCATGCTGTATTTTTCCTAGTTGGCAAAAATAACCAAATCCAAGCTTTAGAGAGTTTTCACTTAATACTATGGAATCACGTTTATCTAATTCAAACCCTGCTATGGACTACAAGTGAAGCAAGCAGCAATAGTTGCTCTGAAACAGAACTTAAATATTATAGTAAAGGTGAGTGTGAAGTTAAGCACAAAGTTATTCCACAAGGGATTAGGCCCAGGTTATCCCAAAGAGCTGTAGTTAAATGCAACAAACCCGTGTAAACTTAGAGCACATTTCTTCTGCTTCTTTAATGGAGTTTGCTTTCAGCATGTATTTCGCACATTTGGAGTTGATAAATCTGTCTGCTGTGTCCAAAGCCTGAGCCTCATCCATCCACCTTGCAGCTTCTTTAATATTTCCAGCATGCTAAAGAAATAGACATTCAAATGAGAGTCAGTAATTATAAAACATGGATGTTTTATCTACTCACAGTTTAATATAATTGGTTAACTTTTTAGACATTTTTTAACAAATAGCTTTCTTCAAAAGCAACAGATATTTAAAATAAAAAAAAATAGCGGTAGAATTACTTTCTCTCCTTGGAGTTACTGGTCTTTTAGCACTAAATATTTTTCCTGAAAATGCTTGAAGGACCACTTTGGATAATCCTATTCTGATACACTATCATAATGTAGTTGAGAATTTGTTTTCAAGTAGTTAAAAAAACCAGCATAAGAACACATGAAAGACAATCAAATCAGTGTGATTTTTAAACTGAGAATTCACATTTGTCTTTTACTAACTTAAAAACCTTCACAGGGGCTTATTCATATGCAGCAAAAACCCATGTAACTAAACAATATCCTTATCTAGAAACTCACTAAAATACACATTCATAACAAATGAATAACCTCTGGTTACTAAGAATAAGCAAAACTTACCTTATAGATTTTTGCCTTCACAAGGAAGAGCTCTATCAAAGTGGGAGTACTTTCTATAGCAGCATTTATATATTCTAGAGCCAGGGATGGCTGTCCAATTTTATCATAATGTTGAGCCAAATAATACTGGACCCAGAGTAAAGTGGTTGGAGGTTCTTCTTTACCATCATCTGGAAGGAGTAGAATGGAGAGTGGGTTTTTTGTTCAGTTTATTAAAACAACATGCCAGAAGCAGAGTGCTATAAATACACCCACTGAAGTTAATTCTGCCTCTGTACCGGGCTGTCACACTAGACCTGGGAGTGCTTCCAAGCAACTCGGTTCAGGTAAGTAAATTAGCTTCTAAGGCTATGCAAGACCTGAGCAGACACTGTTCCCTTCTCATTCTGTGGTTTTAAGGAAAAGGGAGTTAGTGGGTCAGAAAGGAGTTGCATTTTGGTCCAAGTATTCCCTTAGGGCACTGAGGTGTGCAAAACTTTCAAGAACACAAAACCCAGTCCCCACCAAAAGCTCCAAAATTACTCCACCATGAAGATTCTGCTACCAGTATATATTCTTTTTTGACAGTTCTTTAATCAAAGATTTGACATAGCTCTCAAATTTCAGTTTCCTGAACAGTGATAAACTCAAGTCTTGAAAATAGAATACCTGAACTCAAAATTGCAAAGAGATGACCAAATTCATGGATCCAGGAAAAATGTTCAGAACAAGTGACTATATTTTGAACACAGACTTTGCATCTGACAGCTATGGTTCAGTTCTGTGTTAGGGCAACAAAGGGAAGGAAAAAAAAGAAAAATCACATCATTTCTATTTCTTCACTCCCTACTATTTCCCCCTCTGAATGGACACATAATGCTTACATCAGGCATTACTTCCATGAAGCAGAACAGTCTTTACACTCACCATTTGGGTTAAATAACCTGCAGCTTCTCAGAGAGGTTTCATAACCTATCACGAGCTCTTCTATGATTGCCACCTACACATGCAAGACAAGACACACAAAAAAATAATCTGTGGGCCAGATGGCGTTTTATTTCAACTTGATCTACTTGGTGTTACCCAAACTAGTTATTTTTGGTAAGAGAATTTTGCAATATCCTGAATTATATTACATATGGGAACATACTCAATCTCACCTCTATTTTCAACAAATTAAGACCAAGCCTCCCTTCACAAACACTTACGCAGCTTAGAATTAGTGAATCTTAGTTTTCTACATTTACCAACTTGGCACAAGATTATGTATGCTTGAGGTATGTATGTACTTTATTTTTTTTTACTAGTTATACCAGGTCCATAATATACAGCAGTACTGATGGAGTGTACAATGAAGAAGAGTTTCCTCCATCTCTTCAATTCACCTCAGTTATGAGGCAGAACGCTTAAGAAGTGGTTAAAACACTTACCTTCTCCTTGTCTTTATATAATGATCTCAAAGTATTGAAGACTGGTGGGCACCCTTTGCTGAAATTCATCCTTAGAAACTTGTCCAGACATTCCTTAAACTTTTCACCTTGAGAGGAAAAAGACCTGTTGATTTTGTTTTACCAGACATTACTCATCAATTGCAGACTGTTTATGCTGTCAAAACAGCATCTCAGAAACACAAGTGTTGATCACTACCTGCTCAGCAAAAATGCACTTACCAGACAAAAAGTTTAATGGTAATCTTCTTGGAACTAGTCCCCTTGGGTATTTAGTCCAGGCCTCTTCATAGATCTTTAACCTCTCCATCATATTAGCTGCAACAGAATTTTATAGTTTACTTGTCCCTTCCTTTTTGGCAAGAAGGGAAAGAGGAGCAAGGAAAGTGATTTATATCTGGCTAAAAAGAGGATCAGAATATAAATATCAACTAAAGGCTATATGCTTCCTAAAGAACACCAATATCCTCTTTAAAGCTTTTAAAACTGATGTACTAAACGACTCCAAATTACTCAGTATGTGTAAACTCCTCTTTCTAAGACTATCTACTTGTCTCTCATCTTTGACTCCCTGCCTTATCACTGTGCTAAAATCTTCAAAGAAAGCCATTCAGTTGTATTAGCTACAGTATAAGATTAAGACAACAGACAGTAAAAACTCTAAATTGAAACTGTCTTCTAAGAAATAATTCTATTCTCTCAACCACACAAAAAGACTACTGCATTTTTTTGATTCTATGATTTTAGATGAGACAAGGGTAACAATGCCAGAAGTATTTCCAGTCTTTCTTTAAAAACCCCAACATTATGACAGTATGTACACACTATGACTAAAAGGCAAAACTTAAATAGGGACTTTTAAAATAATAGTTCTAGTATTTAAAGCAATACAAATTTTTCATACATATATAAATTTCAATTTCAAACATGCAGAAAAAGCTTATTTACTACAAGATATCAAATCATTACCTGGCTTAAGTGCCTTTTCTAGGCCTTTGTAGTAAGCCCAGTTTTCAGGATTTCTTTCTTGCAGTCCTTTGTAGACTTCAACTGCTTCTTCAAGTCTGCCAAGTTGAAGCAAGAGTTCTCCTGTGTGAAATTCAAGAAGTTTTAAATTAAGGTAACAAGATACTGAAGTAGCATAACATTAATCACTCTACAGTAAAAGACCAGGTAATCCTTAACTCCACATAGATTCTAATTTCTTAAATTAAAAAATGACCACAATGGCATTACAAACTAGCTGACAGATATGCTTTCACTTTGACAACAGCTGCAATTACAGGAAGATTTTTTAAGTCAGCCCATAATTTAATTTCTGAAACTTACTTGAAAATTTAATGTTAAAAGTGAGATGCACATGGGTTTTTTTCCTCACTTACTGAAGTGACTGGCTACTTTAAGTGCAGTTTTTACTACAGAAGGCAACAGTACACTGTATTTAGCATCTGAAAACCAACTTGAAACTGCAGAGCTGCAAATAAAAGAATGGTTCTTCAGTCTGCTATTTCATAAAACTTCAGTGTTTTTAACCAAGCCACTGATTTGATGAATGAATTCTCAAGATTCTGCAAACAAGTCTCATTTTAATGATGCTTCATTGTAAGATAAAACTGTTAAAGTCTAACAGCTGTATAAAGCATTTTTGCTAATGCTGGAATTGCAGGAGTCAATTTCCCGTTTCACAATGGAAAAAACATATTCTACAAAGTTTTGCTATTGGCAAATGTTAGGCACAAATTGATCACAGACCACAGGTGAACAGCGTCATTCTAGATCAAGGTAAGATTTTCTCAAATGGTTTCAAGAGGAAAATTCAAGTCAGCATTGCCTCTCTTCTTCCCTACATCACAAAACTGACACGCAATTTTGTCAAGAGATGCTGCTTCCCACAGTTAGGACAACATGAGGACTATACACAGAATCTGAAGCCCAGGAAAACATCACCCACTGAGAAAGACAGAACTGGAAAACTAAACTTTAACACTTTCTCCAAGGTGAAAGTTTATTTTTTTCTATCTAACAATGGCAAATGCCAATACAGTGTTTCTCAGCTGCACTTCATCTACAAGGGCTTTTACATGTGCCCTTAAAATTTACACATAGCACTTACTTATTAGTGGTAGCATACACAGCAGCTAGGCTGGACCAAAGAATCCAACAGGAGCTGTGCCTCAATAATTAATCTGTTGCACCCTGTTGAAAGCACACACACTGCAAAGAGTATTTCCATTCTTTTATTTTAAGGTAGCTTTTTCGGAGGTTTTGTGTTTTGGGTTGGTTTTTGGTATGAAGTTTATTTTTCTATGAAGTCCTATTTGAAAATCCTATTTCAGTACCAGCCTTGGACCTTCAAATACTTAAGAACACATAGTATGTCAAAAGATCTTTCAGATAAAAGTCATAAAAAAGCACTCCCACCTCCAAAAGTCCTGCTACTTTGTTTCAAAACTGCTCTGTGATAGTGTAATCTCTACATTCATTTCCTTTTATATATAAACCAAATAACCCATGGAGTCATCTGCAAACATTTCCCTTGAGGAAGTTACCACACACCTCCCCTAATACTATCACTACTAAATTCCTAGGTTCATTTTGCAGGACAGGGAGATGACCATTAGCAGAAACAGGGAACTAGCTACAACATCCACACAAATAATATTATAGAGCAAAAAGATTTCTTCTGTTTGCTTCAAGCAATCACCCAAGTATAAGTTTCACAGAAAGACTCTACAAGCATCAAGTACAAGAGGAAGAAAGCATGCTTTAAGAAAGTGCACCTGTTAACAGAGTTGTGAGAATGAACTTCTACCACCCTGCAATTCCAGCTATGAAATGCAAGGTATACTATCATATCAACCTGCTATAGTATTATACACTGGGTTCATAATAATACAACAGAAGCCTATAGATGGCAACCCAACAAAGAGCCTATTTCTATCCTCTGGAAGGCTGACTGAGTACAATGAAAAGCCTTCTACTGTGCCAAAGATTATTCTTCCACTTCAGCAAGTGGTATCCCTCTCAGGACCATATCAAAGCTATAACAGAATGGGTCTGGGTACAGTAGTCATAAAGAGCTTCAGGACATCAATTCAGCATTATCTGTCAGAAATGCTTGTCAGCTTACAAGTTTCAGAACAGCATGTCTGTAACTCTACTGATGCCTTACCAACGTATAAGAGCATGACAAGTACTAAGCAGCTGCAAGATAAGCAGTCCTTTGTAATGGCAAAATGAAATAAATTAATCTAAAATGAAATCAAAGCTGAAGTTACAAAAGATGGGAAAAGCCGACAGTACAGATATCCCACTGTATGCTATGTCTTTAAATGTTATCTTCAAAAAGTAATTACCTTTAGTTTCCTCGACAGCCAGTTTATCACAAATCTGCTTTTCATAGGTACAAAGATGCTCCAAGGCTTCTTTATATAGTCCTGCCTCCCGGAGGACTTGATTTTGATAGAGCAGCAGCTCACTGTACTCATAGTCCACTTTGTCAGGTGATGTCTACGTGGGAAAGCAAGACACATGAGATAGTTCAGCCTTCTCATTTCAGAATTTGGGGTCCAATTCATTTGACTGAAGAAACTGCATAAAGTTTTCACATCATGAAAGGAAGAGGTGTTTTATTTCTGGCTTAAGCAGCAATTCACATAGGAATTCCACTGTTCTCCTCTTACCTGCTGTGTCTTCCTGAATTCCTCTAAAATTTTTGCTGCCATTTCATAGTCTTCCAGCAGATGGTAAGCAATAGCATAACCAATCCATGATGCTCGCTGTGCAGGTCGCAGCTGAAGCAACTGGTATCTTGTTTCCTGCAAAAAAGTAGCTACTAATTTTCCTGGATTTATTCTGATACTTTGTAGAATCAATTTGGCAATAATCTGTTTTCAGTATTCTAGTATATAAGGAAGTCACTAAAAGTTAGTTTTCTACATGCATTTTTTTAAACCAAAAGAAAGAATAAACTTTAAACTACAATGGTCTTCACTAATTAAAAAAATAAAATAGCACACAAAATATCACATCATGTCCAACTTAATCCAGATGAGTCAGACAGACTTTGTTAATGTATGACACACGTGCTTTTCCTGTCTTACTGCTTATGAACAGAAGGTAATTAAGGATACTTTGGGTTGAGTTGCAGGAACATTTACTGGTGTTTCAAATTGACCTTGAAAGTATGTATGCATTAAATCATTAGAAGTGTTGTTAGGTAACATAGGTCACGCAAACACATCCCTATTCTTTGGCAAGAAGATAATTACAGATGGAATATGCATCAGATTTGCTTGGTATCATGCAGTTTCAATCTGAGGAAAAAGTTATTACTTGCTTTGTTACAGACTTCTGAAAGGCATCTTCAAGTAATTTAAAACAAAGGAAAAAAGTTACTATCTACTGAAAAAACCCAAACTGTCAAAAGTAGGTATTAACAAAGAACTAATTACAGCAGTTTGACTAGAATGATCATCAGTCAAAATATTAAAGTAGGACAGCGTGGAAGTTAAAGCAAAGAAAAAGACCTAATCCCAAATACAACATTATTCCCAGTTTTGAGAGTAAATTCACATTCTTCAGAACACAGTATATGACCAGTCATGAATTACTGGCTTCTAAGCTTCTTAACATTTAATCCTTAATGCATTCTATAACCACGTGCTACTTGTATGCTTAGAGATTACAAAATTTGTATTTACATTTATCCAGAAGACAAGAGAATGTACATTTGCAAATGCATTTTTGCACCTATGCTAAGTTTCGGCTAGCTTGTCTCAGCAAGAGAGGAATCCCATTTCTAAATTACTAATACGAAAAACATCAGTGATTAGGAGTTGTCCTGACTCAGGAATAAGTTCACTGGGGACCTAAGTTAGCTCTGAGAACAGAATTTGCTCTTGATGTATCTGTGATATAAATACTAATGTTATCCTAATTTGAATGGGAAGTAACCTATGAAGAGACCAACTAATGTGTTTTAACCACTGCAACTTTAGAGGAGCAAAGGACAGCTGAAAAGATGAAAATCTGAACACAAAAAAAAAAAAAGAGATTCAAGGTCTCTCAGGTAAAAATCTCAATTTTTTTTTTCCAGAGAAAAGGAATACTGTATTACACCAGTCTACCAGACAAGTTATCAGGCACAAAAACGTAGTTTAGGAGAAGCTAAAGGGTTGGTTTTTTACAACTCATTAATGTTTGAGTGATCATGGTCATCTTTCCCTGGATGACACAGTAAGAAACAAACAAATCTTCTATAGTCATTGTTCTAATCCTATGTGAGCCATACATTGAGCATGGGCTGCAACTAGACCTTAGCCTGAACCACATCAATATCTCTGCAATATGCATACTGAATAGCAGCTGCTAATGTTTAGGAAAATAAAGGTATTGGCACACATCAGCTCACAATTCAGAATGACAGAAAAAAAATACTCTGACTACATTAGGAGCAGCATTTGCACAGAAGACAACAGAAAGTTTGTGTTCTTTACAGAAGTATTGCTGCCATGTAACGGTTGAGTAGCAGGAAACAATATCGCATGTGGCAAATAAACAGCTGACACAAGGCAGCAAATAACTGGGTCCTGCAGTAACAGGCAGGGAAAGGGTTCCAGTCTCAGCTACCAAACTGCATACAGGTTTACTAGAGAGCAAACAGGAGAAAACAAGATGGAAATCTAAGCACTTTGAGAATTAAATTGAGAAAGAGGAAGAATACTCAAGACTTCTGATCCACAATCTTACAGCTCAGAGGAAATAACTGGACCCAAAGGAGCTGTCACTAAAATCCAAGTTGGCTGGGAAGCAAATGATGTTTTATGCAGCACACTGCTTGTTTCATATTATAACCTACTGCCAAGAGAAAACTAGTGGCCACTGATTCAAAGTTATTAAAAATACAAACTCTTTTGCCCGAATAACAGTCATCTTCTGAACACAATGACTTTTACCTGCAGGAATCCTTTCAAGAAAATGATAAAAAGACTGGAGAACATCTCCAGAAGGATTATACAGAATCACAAAAAAAAAAGGGCAAGTAATTCTGCACTGAGTTGAAAACACATAATTTAATATGCCATTACATCTGTACACCTTACAGAAATTGCACTGTGTGGCACATAGTTTTAACACTCTGAATCTCATGTATGTATTTTTAAAGTGCCATTAAACAATCTGACACCTTTGCTGTAGTTCCCTAGAAGATGATTAAATGCAGTATGTATACTTACCCTGTAACCTTCAAGATCCCTCATTTGAATCTGCAGCAGAGAAAGATCTCTCAAGATTTGAAGATTGTCTTTGTCCCATTTCAGTGCATTTCTATAGCATTTGATAGCTTCATCATACTTCTTGTCTGACCTCTGAAGAAGGCCATAGACATGCCAACCTAGAAAACGCTGTTAAGGCTTCCACTGGATTTGAGCAGGGAGAAAACAGATCCAACATGTCAGGCAACAAGCTCTCAAGCTGTTCTATAAATGGACAGTAACATTACAATTCTTTTCATCAGAGAACTTTGCCAGTTTTATGTATAAGGTTCACATAATATGCTGTAAAATTTACTTATCACATACTGGTGGAGGAAATAAAGTAACAGGATCTCTGGAAACACTACTAGGCTTACTTGAACACATTTTTAGACAACTGAAATGCTTGCACTTCCTGCACTCTGAGTATATGACAAGTCTTTAACAATGTAACGGCAACTACTGATGTTTTTAGAGCAAATCACATGCTTAAATGCCCACCACAAGTTTAGAGTTGCAGCTGAATGATAAAAAAACTCACACAATGCAAGCCAGAGTAATATTTGGGCTAACTGTGACTGTAAAGACAGCTGCAAAACCCTTTGGATAGCTTACACAAAATTTTCTTATTTACTGGAAAGCAATTTGAAAATTCTGAACTTCCAATTTGAAACTCATTGGTACTGGCTACTCTCTAAATCAAGTAGTTGTAGAAATAAACCTTTTCAATTCATAAGCAAAAGGCCTATTTCAAAAAGGATACAGACATGGCTCTTCAAGTCATTCCTTAGGCCTCTACGCACAAGTTCATAAGCTTCCTCTTTCTTCCCTAGGCAGTTTAAGGTTAGTCCTTTCATTGCCAAGGTTTCTAAAAAACAAAAAAAATAGATGATGAAATAAGTATCAATTATTAATTTTCACAGGCTGTAAGCTTAGTATAGCCACTCTAGTATAAATGCAAATTTATACTCCGTTATCAGCATCAAGATTTCACATTCTTTTTTTCTCGTGGAAAACTATGCTGTCAGATTATTCATTTAAGTCTCATACTTGACAACAAACTTTATACATTACTTCCACCGAAACATGAAGTAACATCTTATTTTAGAGGCACTAAAAACCCTCTGCTCTACAAATACTGATGTATTTTTTTTAGGGGCACATTATAGCTACTCAAGTATTTATTCACAAGCCTGAGACTTCCACACATCCAGCCATGCCAAACTACTTGCAAAAAACCCACAAAACATTTCTGAAGAGTGGAAAGAAACTTTCAATTCAGTGTTAAGAACTAACTGAAAATACAGCAAAGGACAAACACCTTTCTTCTTTTAGAATAAGACTGTTCCTTCAGAGACGTAGGAGATCACAGAGCTGGCAGACATACTGTGCTGAACAATATTCAGCCTCTTCTTTTTGTCTTTCACTTTCATGTAACTGAATGCCAATTGCCCCTGAAAAGTGATTTAGGCCATTTATATTTGTATTAAGAAACTTGCACCATGCTAAAGGATTGTAATTTTAGACTTGCAGGGTAAAGAATGGCAAGCTATGACTACTGGTAAGATCAGTCTTTAAAATGACAAATCTTACCAATAGTGAGTGCTTAATATGCAGGTTTCTGGACACTCTTTAATGCTTCATGGGCAGAAGGTTAGCAGCAAGGTGCTATAAAAATTTGAAATTATTACTCTACTGTACAGTACAGGGAAAAAAGAGAGCACACACCATTTGAAAACTTACCTCCATGTTCTGCAAACTTTGGGTTGGAAAGGATCTGTTTACAGAACTTCAGCCCATTTCTATACTGCTTATGTTCATAACACCTCTGTTGAAGAAGAACAAAGTATATTTATTCAAAAAATTTAGAGTGAAAGTATTTTCTAACCCTGAGATTAAGCATCAGTGCAGCTAAGGATTTCAGAAAATGTACTAATATTTTAATGAACCCTGTTTAATG
Organism: Sclerurus mexicanus; assembly: GCA_013396755.1. Taxonomy (NCBI): domain Eukaryota; kingdom Metazoa; phylum Chordata; class Aves; order Passeriformes; family Furnariidae; genus Sclerurus; species Sclerurus mexicanus. Next base: position 382,442 of record VWZF01001084.1, read on the forward strand.
AGCTCCCAGTGTTTAAAAAGTCTTCCCACTGCCAGAAAAAAAAGAGTATATATTACGAACACCACAAGTTTAAAGGTATAACCGAAGACACATCATACAGCAAACTCTCTCCAGTAAGACACCACAGGAAGCACAAGTGCCTACAAAGATTCAACCTTTCTTTAACATAAAAGCAAACCCTGTGTCATAAGCATTCAATTCAGTTTGACTCAATTATCTCGCATAGTAACCCCACAGGACAACCTCCAACAACCACACAAGAAAGAAAGAAATAAACAACCACTGCAACTTGGCTTAAACTATCCCTGAAAGCAACATGAACAATCTGAATACCACATATATCTCGCCCTCCCCAAAACTTTCAAAACTAGTATATACCAACATTGTCTTGCTATACTGGAAATTTAAACATTCCTCTACAGTTTTATTAAACCAACCCTAATGGTTTGCTTTTGCAAGTCTCATTCATCATGCAAAGTGACTGCAATGGCAATACAGCATGAGCTTTCACAACCAGTTTTAGTATTTTACTTTTGTCAATCCACTTCCTGTGCTCATCCTTAAATACAAGCCAAAGGAGAAAGAAACAATGTTATGAACACCAATTCACAAACTTTAAGTCACCTCAGCAAATGCTGGAAATTTCTTACCTTTCATTTATTGTAATGAAGTAAACATTTATGAGCACAGGAAAGATGTTGCTTGAGCAGCAACACAAATCCTACCATAATTATGAAGTCATTCATAACAGGACCTCTCTGACTTTGGTTGATCTGTTGTGGCAGGATGGCTGACAGGGGTGTAAAAATTTGGTACAGCTGACAGCTTTCAAGTCCTCCTAAATAAGTTGTTGCTCAGGATTCCACCTTTCCTCACACTGCTCCAAAGTAATTATCCCAGAGCATTCATAAGCACATATGGACACCATTTGTCCTCTAAGCACTCTCATTATAAAAAAATTTAGGAGGCAGACCCAACAGGTCTTCCTTTCAAGAAGAAAGTTCTAAAAATAGAACTTTACACTCATGTTAGGGAAATGCTTAAAAAAGAAAATGGCATATTTACAACTTCTCTGTTTTATGTTGCTTTTCATAATCAAAGGTGCAGTTTAGTGTCCAGTCTTCTCTTCCAAAGCACAGATGGAAACACCAACAATAAACTTCAAAGGGGTAAAAAACTGGCAAAACACTAAGCGGATGTATTATTTTCTAGGTACTGAAGTCATATAGCTGAAAAAATATGGCTGAAGACCAAGATGCACCACAAACCAAAGATCTTGATCCCCCTATACTGTCAGCACTCTTTGGAGAAAGGCAATCATGGAAATTGAAAAGGGGAAAGAAGAGAGGAAGATGCTTAAGGCAGCAGGCAAGACATACTCAAAGAGGAACGTATCAACAAAATGATAGAATGGCTTGGATTGGAAAGGACCTTCAAAGATCACCCAGTTCCAACCCCTCCCACCATGGGCTGGACATCTTTCACTGCACCATGTTGTTCAATGCCTTATCCAACCCTGACTTTGAATGCTTCCAAAAAACAACTCCCTCTATCACCACAGACAGGAAAAGTGCAACCATGTAGGAAAGGAACACTGGGGTATGAGAAAATCTCTATAGGCAGCTATGTTTTTTTAAAAAATTATTATTACTAAACTTGACTGGGTATTAGTTATACCTTTCAGTTATTACCTGCTTTCACGTAGCTGACTGACTCACTGTAATCAGCCACTGGCCAGAGCTGGCAGAGGTGGCAACACAACAGGATCTAGCCCCCCCCCTTTTCTTTTTTTTAATTGAAACCATCAGTCATAAAAGTTACACCCAGGTCTCCTCCCTGAAAAGTAGAGCCGCCATTTGCCCCCACCCAGGTAGTTGTGAAAGCAGCAAAACCTGTCACAGAAGTGGTGCAGCCACAGGAACTGAAGAATGTGTCTCCAGTGCAACTAAGGCACTGTCACCACCACATGGGGCACTTTGGGGGTTTGCAGTCTGGTTTTAGGCACAGCTGCTCAGATGTTGGCTATGAACATAAAATCCTATCTCTAAGTGGCTCCATTTAACATACTCTAACAACCAGTCTTTCACCTTGAAGTTTAAGTGAAGTCATCCAAGATGGTATATGTGCTAGAGACAGGAAATAATTGCACCTAAAACTTTCTCAGGGTGATAGAGAACTTTCGACAAAATGTAACTTGCAACAGAGCAAACTCACTGAGGAGTCTAGCAAATTCTTCCTTTAGGCTTCACGAAGGGAAAGTTCACAAGTTTATATCCATTACATCTACAGAAACATTCCCATCAACCCAGAGAACACTTGGATAGGACCAAGAAATTACCAGGAACTGATCATATACTTGCCTCTCCTGAAGTACCAAAGGAAAAACTAGACATAGATGTGCATATTCCCCAGTGAAATATCACAGGTCTCCATTTTCAGGCATTTCTAGATCAAGACAAGTTGGAGTGATTTCCTGTATACAATTTCTCCAACCTTTCAAGTTCATACTTCAAGGCTATTTCACTCTGTTAATGGAAACATTTCAAATTGAGTCATGTTATGACTGTCCTTATTGTGTTTGTATTCCATATACACACTGTATGTTACAACAGGGAATAAATGAAATTGAGGTCATGTTTCATTCTTCTTCAGAAAAGAAGAGACCATTTTCTCAAAGTGGGCCCAACAGCATCACTGAGACTCTACTACTTGAAGCCATGCATATACTTAACTAATTCTCTGAAGAGATTACAGACTAACAAACTTAAAGGTGTGAATGAGAGAGAAGGAAGCCAGGAATGCAGCATATGGAACCATGGCTGGTACAAACCTTGGTGGTTTCAAGGAACAGACACATGGAATAAAAACCTACCAAGAAAAAGGAGATAAAATGTTGAAAAGGTGAACGGAAGAACAGAAAGAATAACACAAGGAAAGATGCGTGTGAGTAATACACAGCCTGGGAGAGAAAATCTTCAAGGGAGTCAGTAGTTTTTAAGTAAGAGGAGAAAAAAGAACCAGCAATTCAAACAAAAAAATAAAATAAAATAAAAAATCACAAAAGGAGGAATGGTGACATCTTAAGTATTCCTGGTACATAAAAAGATACAGGCTTTCAGGAAACAAATATTCATCTGGGTAGCTTGTTTCCTCACAGATGAATAGCTTGTAGCAGTCATTCCCATGCCTTCAACCCTTTGGGACAGCTGTTCTGCAGAAGTCACGTATTTCTCTGTTCCAGAGATGTCTAAAAGAGCACAGTTGCCTCCACTAAGCTAAATTCCTGCACATATAAACTGCCAAAGCCAGCAGTCAGAGCCTGCTTATGATGCTTAACAGACAAGTGCTGCAGCTACAGCTTGTGACATCATGCAATGAGAAAACATAAAAGCTAAACTTCTAAAAAGTGAGGTTAAGGATAATGTGTTAGAAAACAGAATCTGACTCTCCATCAGTACTGAATCTATTACACATTTGCTGTTCTTCTAAGTTTTTCCTTTAATAAGTTACCAGAATTCTTAAGATATTTAACAAGTTTTTTCTATACATGCTGTGGAAAGAATGACAATCTATTCCAAACACACCAAGATTCTTTTTATACCCTTAAACTAATATTTTGTATTTATAGCCAGGAAATAACATTTGCTTTAATACAATTCTATAAAGACTTAATAAGATGAGGCAAACAAAGTATGACTCCTTCAAAATCATGCAAGTTCACAGCAGGTAGGAGAGAACTTGCATTTGCACTGCTTCCCCCACTACCAAATATTTATTCAATGGATCTGAATGCTTGGCAATTACTAGACAGACTAACAGTAAAATTAGAAGGAACAGAGCCCATATTCTCTAAAATCCCAAATCTCAGGTGGAAGGAGGCATTTCAGATCTCTAAATTGCATTAAGGCATCTGTGCAGACTCAGTCTCTGGCCAGCAGATGCCTTACACACACACAGCTCACCATGCCAAGTGTGAATGAATTCGTCCACATTTCTTCCTTGATGGCTGCCATGAAGAAAGGTGAAAAGACTCCACTATTTACAACTTACCTACATCTTGGTAGTTAACTGCTTGATGGAGTTTGTTCCCTCCTTGCCCCAGTTTTCAGTTTTGAATCTTCCTCCCATCTACTCTCTAAACTTTGCCCCTAAACCTACAGCTGGAAAGGAAGACTGATGTGGATTATCGAACAACTACTCCAGGCACCCACAAGGTTATAAAAAAGGGCCATACTACAGATTATAGTAGCACTAAGCTGCTGACAATAACACAGAGATGACTTTTATTCAAACTTAATTCAACACTTTTCTTTATATACTGTATAAACAAATACATTGTCACAAGAGCCTTTGAGAAATTTTACATTTTTGAAATGCACATAAGTAGGCTCTTAACTTGTTTGTTACCTGTAAGCAGCCAGCACATTTTGCCTCTCAAATAATTCTTCCCTCTCAAAAAGACATTTTAATGACCAAATACATGTTTCCAAATAAAAACCAAGGATAATAGTCAAGTGCATCATTTTGATGTGCAGGTATGTACCTCAGCATCAAATACACAACATGTGGCAGACCAGACTCTGTCATTACACAAAGTATTTTGCACATACTCACATCCAGGGGTGCAAACCCTCTTTATCACAAAGCAGTCTTCACATCCTGCAAGCATTTAATAACTAAGCAAAATAATTTAATAGCCAGCCCAACTTAAATGCGCTACTTGTAAAACATTTTATAATAACTACACTGCAGATTAAAGTGTCTTGTATGTTCAGTGTCATCAATAGTTAACAACAGCTCTTACTCAGAGTCACGCCGGGAGTTACCAGGAGTCTTACTAGAAGTTCCACAGTGAATCTACACTGCCACCAAGTATAACTCAACCTATGTAAATAATCACCTCAACCACAACACAGAAAGTAGAGAACTGCCTTTCCAGCAGGGACACTTGAGAAAACACTTATGTTCAATATAGCCGATTCAAGAGTTTTAAAACCCATTTTGCAGCAGTAAACCAAAAAGTCTTGTAATAGTCCATCCAGGCTAGATTTTGCAGCTCATCGAACAGGTGAGAAGCAGACCCAAAAGTGTTACATGAGCAAGCTGAAGATAGTCAAAGGAGATCAACATAAAGGAGAAGTTGCCTTTTGTCTTCTCACCTGGAAGCACACAAAACTAAAGGTTTTTCCTCAAGAATAAGAAGCAAAAAAGGTACTGTCTGCTCCCCAAGCTCAGAAGTGGGAGCACTGGGGTGTTACTGACTGCTTTCTTTTTATTCTTACTTGGACCAACACAGCTGGTTGTAACAGTGGGGTGGGAGTCAAAAGGACATGGCAGACCCAGGTGGAGGGGATGGGATCACATTCCAAATTGCTATGCCCTTTTGAAACTGAACAGGAACAAACCAAGAGTGTGCAATTTCTAATAAAAAGACAGAATTTTGCAAAAAATTAAGAACTCGGTATTTTCCCAGGTCAGACTTTTAATTCCAACTTAACACCATTAAAACTCCCATATACACATATTAACTGAAGTAACATAAATGCAAACCACTTAATGCCCTAATACTTAAAAAACAACCAATCCAAACCAACCAAACAAAAAACCCCACCAAAACCCCCAGAGGAAATCACTTCTTACTCACAGTAAGGCTGAAAAAACAAGTATCCTAATTTAGGCAATGCTGTGATAGACTAGCTAAAAAATATGATTTACTTCACTGAATAAGTGCCAAAATTGGATTCATCCCCAAAACACAGCAGAGCTGCAAACTTAACTTCTCATTACTAGTCCACTGTACTGTCTCCCTCCGCAGTGACATTGTAAGAGGCAGTACACTGCAGACTGTTCCCCAGCATATACAAGAGATACCAGGACAGATGATCTACATATGGGCACAGGTGAGTATTTCACTTGCATATGAAAGGCCCCAGGAAGAAGTACAAGGGAGAATGGGCTCCTCAGCCAGAGCAACTCATAGATTTGACAGAGCTACTCTCTTCCCTTAGGGTTTGTGAGGCTTGAGCAGAACCAAGGTGGACAAGGAGCTGGACTAATGACCTTCAAAGGTCCTTTCCAACCCAATAGTCTATGATTCTATGCCAGACCCTTTCAACTACAGCAGCGTGCTCCTTAGGGGACTCTGCAGTTTCTCCCAGCAGCAGTCACGGACGTGTACATTTGTGGCATCACACAGCAATGTTGGCAACCACAATGCCACAAGACCTTCGGCAGCAGGAAGTGTCAGCATCCTTGGCCTTCACACGAGCCAAGGTGTGCACTCACAGTGCACGATATGCATGTCTGCCACTCAGATCCCATTTATTTCTTCCAGCACAATTCAGATGCTGCACTTCAAAGACAGTAAGTCCAGGTGCTGTGCAGCTCAAGGCTGTTTTCCAGCACTGTTACTCTCTCTACAGCTGGACGAGATCAGGTCAAGTCACTAAGGTGCACTAATTCAAGCTAAATGTAGTAAAGAAGATTCTGAAAGCTGGAAGCATTAGGAGCTACTACTCACCATGAATTAGTGGGCCTTTCAAGCACTAACCACATCAAAGAGCTCAGCAGCTCTAGGCAAAAGCTTCCACCACACTGATTCAGTTTCATGACAAATGTAGGATGTATAAATGCACAGACTGGAAAAATCCACACAAACCTTATAGATACATTAATGATGAAAAACTCTGGAGCAAACTTGCATCATTTTTTGCTGTCAAACTGAAATCAACTCTCCTCTTTCACTGCTCTGTGGTGTTAATTAACTGAATTGTTCTGCGTAAGAGGCAGCTTTAGCAACTGCCTAGTTCAAAGGACTACAAAATCCTTTGTACAGCATGCCTTACTTTTACTTTTTGCAAGTGACTGATAACTTCATAACTAGCAGAGCTTGGGAGAACACAACCAGAGGAATAGAACAAGTTCAGACTCAAAATAGTTAGGAAGAAGGTAAGAAATATGTGCACGTTTTCATTCAATACTGAGTCAAAAAACCCAACATATATCTGTGCTATATCTGTGTTTTTGAATTTGTCTCATTCCTTTATTTAATAAATCCTGCTGGAACTGGGGGCTGACAAATAGTTACAGCTTTTCTAGAAGACTAGAAACTCCCACTTACTGAAGACAAACTTTACTGAAAACCCATTATTACACATCAGTTCCGTTGGTACTTGGCTTACGTTAATCTCTTATTCTTGGGGAGAATTACCATGAATCTGGCCATATGAATTAAAATCAGCTGATTTCTGTGTTTGACCCTGGAACTCCTATATTAAGGCTTCACTTGAATTCATCAAGAAACTGTACCTCACAAGAGATTCAGTTATGCATGTGTTTGGTTTTTAAAGATCATCTCAAACAACAAAGTATATAAATTGAAATTCCAAGACAGACGCTCAGGTTGTTCTGGAGTTACAGATGAGCTGAAACCTGCATGTATCTCACAAAACAGTCCAAGGTACATGGTGAGGCTACTGACATTTTCTACCCACGTATTATGTTCAGAGCACTCTTCACCCTCAGCATTGAGGTATGTGACATGCAGTCTGGTAGCACTGAGCCATTGCGAAATAGTTAAATGTGTCGATTAAGATAAGAAAGGTTGTTCTTCAACATTACAAGGTTCACTAACTGGATTGTGTGGTATCATAGAAGCAAATGGAAATCCTTGTAACAAGTCTCACTGAGCTCGATTTTAAGGGTGGCAATGAATAACTGCCGATTTTCTCTTAATTCCCCATCAGCAAAAGCAGGAAATATGCAATTCCTTATCTTGTCCCCACTCCTGCTGCATTGACACAGGGCTGCTGTAGACAAGATTTAAACCTGGGATGCGCAGAAAGTGCTATCAGAAAAAGCTCACTAAGAAAACCTTTCAAAACCAGAAATAAACATAACTTGATCAAATTCTAACCACAATAAAGGATAGTACCTTATAAATGGAATTAAATCCATTGCCTTTATTAAGATTAATTTCAGATCATTACAAAAACCATTTAAGGTTCAGTTAGGAGTATCTGCAGCCATAACAATGCAAGACTGATTATACTCTTACAACTGTGAAGCAATTAGGATGTGTTTCTGTTTATAAGTCTTATTTTCACCGCTGAAACAGGTAAAATTATGCTGCTCCTCAGGAATTTACAGCAGAGAATCGTGTTCCTATGATTTCTGACAGCCCTGATGACAACAAATGACCTAATCTGGTGAACAGCATTATTGCTAAAGTGAATCCTTAATGGCATCCTAAAGTCTCAAACAGTAATTAATTTCTTTAGCAAGTTTGAGAAATAGTTTTGAAAAACAAGATCAGTGATTCTACTTAAGGAAGGTTTGCTCTTTATGTCCATTCTAATATTTCAACCAAGATGTAATTTTTACTACTACTACTGGCCAAGCAGGATATTCCTTTTGGCAAAGAAAAACCAAGTGACTGACATCCCAACGGCCAAGGTATTGGAAAGACCTTGTTAGCAATTCCATATTTCAACTGAGAGATAGTATGTGGTGAAATTCCAGTGGTGAGCACACTTCATTACTGTACAGTCATGCAAATGCAAGAATGATTGCAAACAAAATGTGCTAATTTATTTGATTACTGGTAACAGTGAAATTCTGGAAATCAAGTCTTTAATCTTGAATGAAGATCACTTATTAGGAGATTTCCAAGTCAGTGCCTGAACTTCTACAGACAGAACATTATTTTTAAAGAACTGGTGCTGGTGAAAGTATTACTAAAGGAGAAGCACTGGTCTGTCTAGTTTGAAAGTGGAGGGAGAGGGAGCAGATTCCAGAATGAAGAAACAGGAAGACGGCCCAGCAGGAGGGACTTGGCATATTTACAGCAGAGACATGGAAGAGATGCTGTTCAACAGGCTTTTCTATCTTTAGGAAGTTCCTGTATCTTTTAGTAGAACACTTGTCAAAGCCAGCATGGAAAGGAAGATGACCAGCTCAAAGGCAATACCCTCAAGCACAGCAGTGTAAAGGTAAAAATTACCGTCTAAAGGTGAAATTCAAATGCCCCCCCACTGCACAGACACCCTGGACACTCTAATGCCCACTGGAGAACACAGGCTGCGGCCACGCCCAATCAAGTCTGCCTAGCACATAAGGCAACCAGTACAGAGATGAAAGATGCACAGCTCTCCACATACATCGTGGGGACCACTGATACTTCCCAGTCCCAAGCAGAGAAACTGTTATCTCCTTACAATGTGATCTCCATACACCAGCTCAGACCAACAAGGCATCTTGCTTCCTCAGCATGCTACTTCTACAGCATGTACCAGAGCTATAAATCAGTGAAATTGTTTAAACAAGGCCTGAACACACGTAATTCCACACTTGAATTGCTTGTTTCCAACATAAAATATGTTCATAAAATATTTCTCTTCTTAAATATCTGGACTTCTTTTCTCTTTGCTCCAATCATATTCAGTTAGGAGCTAAACCCATTAGCCATGGTGAAAGATATTTGCATCATCTTACTCTCTGCCAGAACATCATGACTTCAAAAAGTTTATCCTCTGCTGCTTAAAGGGATTGAAACACTCTTCCACACAACACATGGAACCTCTAATAGTTTTGTATTCAGTATTTCTTCAATACATTTTCAACATATGTAACTTGTACAGACAAACAAAAGTTAACTGAATATTATCTTTGGGATTTGTGAAATAAAACTGAACATCATTGATGAATTGTACCTGACCAATACAGTAGCTAAATAATTTGGCAAAGTGCCAGGAATGTTCATCAGTTATATTTAATTAATAAAAAAATTAAATCTGTCAATCTTACTTCCTACAGCTACTAGTCCTATACTTGAGAGTAAGAAAGGGTTAAAATGGAGTAAACTATTTTTTCCATTACTCCATAGTGCATTCAGCCTTCTGTGTACCAAAAAGGCAACTTCTCCATTACTCTGGTCTGGTGTGTTTACTATTCTACCCTTTCCTCTGTCTCCACCTGAATTCTGCTCCAGTAATTTCTGGACTGCCTGGAAATTCTGTGTGTTCAAAAGAATCATACAGACTCAATTATTTTAAATGTTCAAATGTTGAGATCCACTTTTCTTGTAAGTTCCTCAGAACCTCTGAGCAGAAGAACCGGAACGTCTACCTGTAGATTTAACAGCAAATAGTTAAAACTAGAAAAACTATGTAGTCTAGACACTTTCTTTAAATGGAAGTGCAAGTTTCAGTAGAATGGGGATTCTTAATCCTGTGGGTGGTTTTTTTGATTCAAACTAATCACACAGATCCCATTCCCGTTGTACTACAGGAGCTCTACATTGTAAAACGCCTTTCAAATGGAAAAATGTTTCTATTAGAACCTCCACATACCTGTAAAGTGACTAGAAGAGGTTAGTCTAGTTACAGTGTGTTGAAACATGCAAAGGCAAAGTGCACATGCTTCTGAACTCAGAATTTGTCAGTTAAGTGGAAATGCTGGCTTGTGAGCAAATCCAAATGCATAAGAAATGTCCTGATCGTGCAGGTTGTTTACTACTAAACAAAGAAGAAAACCAAACTCTGAAAGATAATGATTGCCCTTTGCTATGGGAAGCTGGGCAGCAGCTTGGTGCAGACCTTAACCGTAAACGCTTGTGTAACAGGTATATTTCCTAAAAATAGCAAAAAAAGGAGGCCTCAGGAACTGAAAACACAATCAAAATCAGGTTGCTTTTTTCAATTTTATGCTTCACTTGCAAAAATACAAGGCCGATACCTACTTAACTCCTGTGTTTATTACCTCCATGAAAATCAGAACGTGAATGGTTTTATACTTCTGGTTAGCAACCTGTGTACCAATAATTATCTATCTGAAGGGTAATGCATCCTTTCAATAACACTTGGGCTGGTTCCCAAAGTATGGTGAAAAAAAATCTCCTCCAGGCGTGCTCGAAAGAACATGTGTCAGCCTGGGACAGGAGGCAGCATGTGCTGAGCCAGGGACAGGCAGCCAGACCACCGCAGGAGCTTGCCAGGCCCTGAGAGGTGCCCAGGCAGAATCCAGCTCCTCCCGCTGCTGTTCAGCTGGCCATGGGAAGAGGTGGCAGAGGATGAAGTGTTACAGTCTCCAGTAAACAAGGCGTAGAGTGAGGAGAGGCTACAGGAAGAGAGAGGTGGAGAGAAGGCACAGGAGCAGGAAAGTAATTTTTCCTAGGGCTTGAATTGATAAGTGGGACTTCCTAAAAGACCCAGTTACTAATTAAAGTCAAACATATAATGAACAGTTCACTGGGAAGGGTCATTATCCATAACAAGCAGTTCATTAGTCAAATTTTCAGTGTGATGAACAGCTACAAGCATTTTCTATTCACCACGTGTTATGAAGGCACCTCATCACAGAGCAGTCTTAAATACCAGACTAAACATCACAGGCTCATTCCTGCAACATACAGGAAAATACCAGAATGACAAAATAGCTTTTAGCCTAATCAGTACCTCAAACTCTTGTATTAAAGATTTTCAGCTTAAAAACAATATAGAGAGTATAAAGAAATCTGCTTCTACGGGGACACACCTTTCTCTTTTCTGAACCAAATTAGGAAGCTTCATCTAACGCACAGGTGCTGAGGCAGCACTCTTCCCAAAGACACTCTCCGCCTGTTCCTGCCCTCCACACAAACACCCAGCCACATACCAAGCCCAAGGAAAATTTAGAAAAGAAAAAAAGAGAATAACACCACAAAGTAGTCAGATTTAAACGCACAGAAGTTCCTTGATTCAGTCTGTCCTGTAACCACACAAGCCATCCACAATGCAAAGGTGGGTCAGTGAGCAAAAAGGCTACTATTTTCCCAGCTCATAATACATAGAAACTATGTACATAATACATAGAAAACTACATGCTTAGGACAAGCTCATAACAACTCTTAAACAGAAATAAACTTTACAGTCAATTGTATTTACTTTTAAACCCTAACTGAAGCTGTATGTCTCACGCTGAGATACCTGTGCATAGGAATTTCTAGTGCTGCAGGTTTCAATTTCCCAAAATATTTTGAAAAAAGCGACAGAAGATTGTGCACAACCCTACCACTTAAGGGGCAGAAATTTACAGAGCCTTAAGAGTGCTGCTACTCCAACAGGACAACCGCACTCATCTTACATCTGATCTCTGTAAGGACTCAGAAAAATAGTGTAAGTCTCTTTGAAAGAGAACATGAGATTTTCAGGCAAAACTGACTTCGTTTCTGAGAGAAAACGATGTGGTGCTTGACCGACACAACAGGATCTTGTAAGTAAATCTACTAAAGTTGTTCACTTAACAAAATTCTGACATTTCCAATTCACCCTCAGAAACACAATCTTCCTGCGGTGCCACATCAGATCGGAAACAAGTTCCTTAAGATGCGCCCGAACTGGGCACACTCCGCTGGTATTTGGACTGGATGCTGCCTAAAACTCATTCTAAAATCGGCTTTATCCCCTAAATCCCGCCGAACTTCCTTTCATCCACACTCCAGGTGCCACCCAGGAGGAAGAAACGGACTGTCAAACTTTACCACGGGTCGTCCGCAAGTCAAGACTTCAAAAATAAATTAAAAAAAAAAAAAAAACCCCACAGA
>VWZF01001084.1:398770-428025 GCA_013396755.1 Sclerurus mexicanus
CGGGCACGGCCGCGTCCCGGGAGCGGCTGTCCCGGAGCTCCGCGCCGTCCGCCGGGCACCCCCGGCCAGGGCAGAGAGGGGCCGGCGCTCCCTTCCCAGCACCGGGAATAGCGGGGCACGCATCCCGGCCAGCGCAGAGAGCGGCCGGCGCTCCCTTCCCAGCACCGGGAATAGCGGGGCACGCATCCCGGCCCCGGGAGGCAGCGCGGATCCAGCCCGGCGTGCCGCAGCCAGGGCTTTTGGCGCACCGGGGGTTGTGTAACCAATGGCCAAAATAAATAAAAAAATTAAATAAATAAATCTGGCCTCCGTGTGGGGCGATGGCAGCTCGCTGGGACACTGCCCTGCCTCGGCCGGCAGCCGCCGGGGAGGAGGAGGGTGGCGGGGAACCCTGCGGAAGGACAGGGTGGATGTGCGGGAATCCACTGGGATGCCTGGCTGTGGAAGAGGAGGCTGAGAAGTGTGTCATGAGACAGATGATGCTAAACATAATCTGGCACACGGTGCCAGCGTTTTGAGATTGCGACTATTTTTGCAGCTGCCAATTGCAGTGCTCAGAGGCATTTTATCTTTCCCGAGCCCTCCTTCGATGAGGCCTTTCTCATCTGGGATCAAGTGAGGAAATTCGGCCGAAGGCTCTGTTGACCAAGAGAATTACGTGTGTTTTTCGTGGGTCTCTTTTTGAGATGTACAGGCAAATCCGAGACTGTAGGAAGCATCAAAGCTGCAGGAGCAGTGAAGACAAATGAAACATAACGCTGCTGTTAAGGGTCAATATGTGTAAAATTGCATAATCCTACCTATGTGCCCTGTTGGCCAGTTCGTAAGGTTTAAAGGTTTTGTATTGATGTGTCAGCAGTCGCTTTGGGAATGAAAGGACATGTATCCAAAGGAAAAGGCTTTTTTTTTTTTTAAAGTTCTCTGTTATTAACTGAAGAGAATGTGTTACCTCTGCTGATCATAAGGAAAAAAGACAGATTAATTTTTTTACATACTTTAGTCAGGAATTATTTTACTTTTTTTTTTTTTTTAACATTCCTTGGTCTATATGACCATATCCAGTCCTTGGCAACTGATGGCAGACAGCGTAGTTCACAGAAGAACTTGCACTCTTAGGAAGAACTCAGCCTTGTACTCCCTTCAGTCGGGCTCCACACCCTGCGTTGCTCGGTTGTAGGGAACGTCACTAAGCTGTACCTCTCTGTTTTGTTACGTCTTTCTGAATTAACCTATCCCAAACAGTGTTCAGATTCCATTATTCTGTTTTGTGATCATATTTTAGCAGCACTTTACATCAATTTACTTCATGGTTTTTATAGCACCTCTTCGCCAGATGTCATCTGGGAGCGTTCCTGGCTCTTCTGGAGACAGTATGCTTATCTATCTCCTTGCTGGTGTTGCTGCTTTTGGTGGTTTATTTTATGTAAGTGTTTCGGGGGGGTAGAGCTGTTTGTGCTCTCTGAGTTGGCATGGTATGAGGTGTGTTCTGGGTTAAAGAATATGGTCAAGATGCAAACTAGATATCGTGGCATATAGCTAAATACAGCCTAACTTAAAAAATCATCTCAAGAGAACTAGTGAAACTGAATGCCTGTTGCTTGCCTGTTTTACTTTCATAACTAGTGCTGGGTCATTCTTAGTGGAAAGCATATTTAAAACTACATGAAACAAATGTGTCCAAAGATGGAGTAAGGCACCTGCCTCTTCTTATCAACCACAAGCGTTAGGAATATCTCAAAATGGGCCAGACAGATGTGAAATAAACTGTCTGAAACTGCAAGGGCGAGATTACAAACCTTGTTAATTTGGGCACAAAAGGAAAGATAAGAATAGTAGTTAATTTGTAAAAGCCTGTTAAAATTTTGTAAACATTTTTTTAACTGCTTTTGTTAAGGTTTCTGGTAACCATTCTCTTCCCTGCATCTAAATATGTCAGATTCTGTGCTTCAATCCCTAAATACTCCATTTAATAGCTGAATTTCACCCCTCTTCCCCAAGACCTGAGGTAGTGATTAGCACATCCCAGAGAGGTACATATTTCCGTCCCACAAAATAATCCTCTTGAGTGGTAAGTATCTATTTGTTCAAAATATCAAACTTGTTTGATTGCATATCCGAAAGAATAACAACTTCTCTTGTTGTCATGTGTTTACCACATTAGAAAAATAATAATAATAATAATCTTATTGTAATTATCTTTTAAAACACTGTTTTCAGTTCCTGAAACACAGCAGCACTTCCAAAGCTGCTTGATATATTGTATTTGCTTTCCAAGAATGAAGAAGTATGAAATGCATAAATATATTAGTATAGCACATTCTTCTTTTTTTTTAAATCCTGCTTAGCATAAATAGTATATGCCTTTTAAGGTGAGCAGTAGTACTTGCTTAAAAACCCTTGTCTTCCTCTCCCCTCTTTGTGTTTGGTCATTTTGTAGGGATGTAGCAATAAGTTTAGGTATAATTTCCTTTCAGGCCTACAGAATAGTCAGTTCATCCCGCAGCAGGTTTATTGACCATGTGAATATTCTTCATGAGAGAGCTGAAGGGCGGAAAGGCGGTCCTTGGTCAAGGAAGGGTGAGTTGAGCTCTTCTCTCTTGTTCCCTGGGTACATGAGGATCTGAAACAGATTTCTGGATTGTCTAATCAGGCCTTAACACTGTCCAAGTCCTTGACTGAACTGTGTGTGTGGGAGTAAAAACAAAGGTGATTGTGCAGTGTTGATCTGTTATAAAGCTACTGCTGCGCAAATTTTGGGAATGGCGTTAATGTTTGGGCAGTGAATCTGGGCTGTGATCCACCTGCAAGAGTCTCTGTGGATGGAGAGAGTTGATGTGTGAGCCATTAATTGTGTAAGTGGGTATTTGATTTGCTGGAAGCTTAATGAAACTTGACTAAAAGCATAATGCTGTCAAAATCAGTTTTGTTCTTTTGTTTGTTGGCGGGGGGAGAAGATAATATCTTTTTCTCAATCAACAGGTTGGGTCCAGTCCATGTGCCATCAGGAAACACAGTTCAATACTTAAAAAAAGCCCCTACATTTTTTTTTTTTAAATATTCTAAATTGGACGAATTTTTTTTGTCCCAAAACTTTGATTTTGTCCTTTTTAATTTAGAGTTAAATGAAAAGCAGGAACTACGTAAATGTATGGCAAATCCTTACTTAGCTCTTCATGCTTGAATAATTAGACCATGTTAGTTCAAATACTTGTAATGGAATGTTGTCTCTGTCTACATCAATTAGTGTTAAAGTGGCATTAATGTAAAAGATAGAACTTTGGCAAGCATGGCCTTGCTAGGAAAAGGAATTAGAAAAATTACTTAAGGACCTTTATATATTTTTATTTTGGTTTTTTTTAAAAAAAAAAAAAAGACAACTATTGAAGCCAGAGTACTTAAAGCTCTTCCTTATTTTTTCTGATGCTGACATCTAGGGAATTAATTTAATTTATTTGCATGCACACAAAGAATAGATTTGAATAAGCATGCTGAGTTTAAATTTTGTTTTCAATGTGAGAACATGGTTTGAATTGTCTGCCTATGTACTTATTCCTTTTGAAGTTGTTAGCCTTGAAGTTCCACAACACATCCTTAGTTTTAGAACTTTAAAATTACAGATTTAAAGATTTAAAATGGTAAAACACCTTAATTTCCTTTTTCTTAAGCAGCTGGAAACTATACAGTTTTTAAACTCCATTATTTAAATGCTGAGAATTCAGCCACAGTTTTAATGCAGATCTTCCTTGTCCCTAAAATAAAAAATCCAACCAGGGCCCAAGTGGGTAATTTTTCCTAGTGCCCTGGTCTCCTGCTGCTCAGGGCAGAAGTGAGGGTCATCCTTGTTCCATTCTGACTGTCACAGTCAGAAGAACACGGTAGATTTTGGAAGCATAAGCAAACCTCCCAGTGCACTCCCAATGGTGTCAGTATGTTCCCTCTTTTCTCTTAAGGTTCACTTCTGCAAGGTACTGAGTTTTAGCCCTAGCCTACCAAAATGCTGGAGTGGGATATCTGCAGGGTCAGTGGGGCTGTTGGGCCACTGAAGGCTAAGCCTGTGTTGCCCAAGGCTGGGGTAAGAGTACTCAGTGCTCTGCAACTTACCTAGTTCTGAATTTGGGTCCTTTCCAGACACCCCATAATCTGATGCTTTGTGCTGCTTAGTGACTTACATAAATGTCACAGCCAGTGGCAGATGATTGCTGCCTCCCTGTTTATTGATAGGAAGAAGTCCATCAGAAGTCCAAAACGTTTCAAAGGCCATTCAGTGAACACAGTTGAAACTTGTTTCCTGTATTATTTTCAATATTGGACTTCTGAACAAATTCTCAGCCTAGCATTTTTAGTTGGACTTCTGAGTAGCTAATTCCAATTCACAATACAAAATTACTGTTGAATCAGCTCTTTCTAAAAATCCTTCTTCATTCCCAGCTGTGTATTCCCAAAAGAGGTTTCTGTTCTTACTTTTCCTATGGAATCCTCTGTGTGCCTGCTCAAAAAAGTTTACGTCCCTCTTCCTCCCCTTTTTCCCTTGTTCCCTGCATAGTCATATATTTGTGTGTATCTTGTCACAGAGTGTTACCATAGTATTGCTTTTCCCAGAAGTGCCACTGCAGCTTCTTTCCCTGTGCCTTTAGAGTCAGTCCTTACACTTTTTCACAGCAACCATTGCTGATAAGAGCAATTGAAAATTCCCTTCTCAAAGTAATCTGATTTTTTTTTTATGGCCACATTAAATCAAGCTTAAAATAAGCTCTAAAACAGGGCTGGTAACAGTATGAAGTGGTGGGCAGAACAGCAGCATGCCAAACAGAACATTCATGGTGTATTTCCTGCATGTCCTGTTACAAATGAAGAACTTTCTTTGTGGAAGAACCTAATAATGGGGAGCAGCTGATCAGAGAGAGAGTCTTCTGATAGGATTTTTGTGGTTTCTCATCCAGGGGAAAATTCTCCCCTTGTGCCTGATCCCAAAATGTCTATTACAGAGAAGTGTACATAGCAAACAAATCTGTCAAAACAAGAGAAACAATCAAATCCTATTCTTGGCTTGTTTGTTTATTAGAGGGTTGAAATTAATGTTTTTTTAATTAATGATATTAGACTTAACCAAATATCTGAGAGCAAATCTCTTGTAGCTCTTTTTTATGGAAAGCTACTCTCAAATTTTGGGAGGGATATAAAAGGCCCCTGGCTGAAGTCTGACTCGAAGTAGCAGTAGGAAATCTGGGACATCATTTGAACTGTAAAATGATGTTTGGCTTGCAGAATGTTCTAGTTGCTTATTTAGCAAATACTGGGTTTTGTCTCCCGTTTGTGTGTGTCTCCTTTAAACTTGTTCCCGATTTCCTTCTTTTTTAGCTATGACTTTTCTTTTTAACATGATGCAAGCTGATTCAATCTTTCTAATCTATACTCTGCTTTTACACTTTCCAGACTAAAATACAAGGGAAATCTCTTTCCAAACCTGAGGAAGTTAAATACAAACAAAGGACAGTCGTTCACCATTGCAGCCTACCTTGGGATGACTTTATACCTTCTATTGTAAAACTCCATACTTGTGAGACTTTAAAAGAACTACCTGTGTTTGCAAGGCCAAACCATATTGAGCTTATTACTGAATCTGCTTTGTAGAAGGCAGTTCTGAGATGGAGAAGCTGGCTGTTCTGAATGAATGCACTCTATACTTGACTGTCCAATAAAGTGTACTGAATGCTGAGCTTGGCTGTTAGTCTGTTCTTTGTGTAATGAATTTAGTTGGGTTTTTTTTTTAAATATAGTGCTTTCTTAAAGGGACATGATCAGGTTGCATAATGCAAAGCTTTGATTTTTACTGATCAATGAATGGACTCGTCTTTAAACCTGAACACAAAAAGATAGGCTTGCACTAGCATAAGAAAACCAAGAAGTAAAATCGATCTGTTTAGTTTTTAAACAGATACAGAAGAATAAAATAAATTCTGACTATGTCTCTTTAAGCTCTTTTGTTTCAATTCTCACATAGTTTACACTGTATTACAAACTTTATTTCCAGTTCTATTTTTTCACATGGTGAGTTGGTTCTAGTAGTGAATTTGAGATGAACACTTGGTATATAACTTTCCTTTGTTAACTTATGTTATTGCATGTTTGCATGGTGGTTGTGCACCTCTCTTGCTTTGTGCTGTTAGTTTTCCATGACTTGTCTCAACTGAGTCTGAAGTAATGCATGACTGGGAAACACTGTGTTTTTCAGGTCCTAAAGAGCCCGACCCAGAGCGGTGTAATCAAGTCTTTAAAAGAGAGTTGGTACTTGTAAGAAGGAACTAGTCAGTCATAAATGGTCATATCTGCAAGAAAGTGAATGCTGACCACTTAAAATTAGCTTTTAAAAGCTTAAGTTGTTTTTTTACATATATATACCTATAAGGGTTTTATTCGGCCCTGCAGACCTTGCCTTTCTTACTTGAGCACTGTGGCTCTCACAGGGGTCACAGAGCATTTAGTATAGTTTTAAAGAAAGCAGGGGAAATAGGGGTGGCAGAGAACCTGTGGCTAGGAGAAGGCCCAAACCCCATCTGAAAACTAACTCGTTTGGTTCAGCATTACTGGAGCTATTGGCAGCCACCTTGAAAACAGCGCTGTGCAAACTGGAGGCACACCTTGGCTTGCAGTGCTTCTAAGGTGTGAGCTGTAAGAGCTTCCAAGTGTGGCAGCAAATGTCTTATTCCCAGTGTGATAATTCCGCTGCTGGGTGCAAACAGGGCGGGAGACTCGCTCGCTGTGTCACCTGTGAGGGCACCATCACTGGCCCTTTCTGCACAGTGGCTGTGAAGCAACACTTGGCAATGCCCTTTTTTATCCCTCCCTGCACTCCCACCTCTTAGAGTCACTTGCTTTAAGCCAGAATTTCTTTTTTTATTCCACTGAAGCAGTTAAAAAACTCGGTAATGAAGAATATGGTTTTCCCATCTTGTAAACATCTTTTATTTGGTGTCACATTAGACAATATGGGAGGATTAATTACTGATTTTTGCGTGTTTTTTGTTAATTATGATCCCAAAGCTTAGCTTCCCATTTTTAATTTAAATGAGGATGGTGCTAAAAAGTAGTTGATGAAATTTCTGTTGCATGCATGCACTTTACTCTCTTTATTGTATTAAATAAATCCTTAGAAGGTGATGAAGAGACGGATGAAGTCACTGAAGCAGAGAAAGCCACAGAAGAGGCCGATGCTGCTGGACCTGCAGCGCAAGATGAGAGTGCTGGACCTGCAGCACAGGATGAGAGCTCTGGGGAATCCCCAGAAGCTGGAGGGGAGAATGACTTACTGGCTCCAGAGGCATCCCCTGCTGTGGAGGAAGCACAGCAGGAAGCTGCTGCTAATTCAGAAGCTGCTGCTAATTCAGAAGCTGCTGCAGTGCAAGGTTAACTTATGAATGTGGTTTTGGAGTGTGTGTGTTGTGCCTCTTACAGAACATTAAGAACAAGTATCATTGTTCCTAATTGAGTTTGTCCTGCAGTGAAAACTAATTCAGGTGTTAACTTGACATATATCATGAGCGTAAAGTAATTAAGTTTATTAAATCAGTGTCTCTGAAAGCATCCTGCCTCTGGCACCAGATTTACTGTCTAAAACAAGTAGAGTGAAAGCTTTATTTTACTCCCCCATCCTATTTCTCTTTCTTAAGATCTTATATTAAGTTGAGCGTGTAATATGATCAGTTAAACAGTTGTTTTAGTGGCCTAGTTCTTAAGGGTTTGTTAAGGAATCCAAACACTCTATTTTATTGGCTGTTCCAAAGCTAATCACACTAAATACTTATGTGTGTTTTGTCAATGTAACTTCAACAGAATATTGCATGGCAACAAAAATGCTGTCATGGTCTCAGTTTGAAGGATATACTAGGCTAAAATTTCAAAATACAGTAAAACATCACTGGGGCTAAACACTAAAATTGATTAGTGGCAATATATTCAGGATTTTGAACTGTCAGGGTGTTTGAAATGTTTTGGTTTACTGTGCTTTTAAAAAAATTGCAATAATACAAATCTAATAATTTGCACAAGATGCAGGATTATAATTTAATTTATTTTGGTTTTTTATAGCACTCCTTTTTGAATTTTTTAATTATTTTTTTTTACTACTAAGCTTGAGAGGATTTATCTAAAACACAGGTCAAACTGGAATTAAAAGTATTTTGTCTCCTAGTCCATGGTAGGTGGTCACAATACCTTGAAAGGTGTTAGCAGATTCTGGAATTTTTCTTACCTTTTTCCTTGGTGACTCCAATGAGGGATGGATGCATCTTAATTGCCTCTTAACAAATGAACTTGAGAAATGGTGCAGCAATTCCAAGGCATTTGTGAAAGGTCTAGGTATGAATGGGATTTTAATTCAAGTGTGAATAGCTCCTGTGCTTGTCTGTAAAACAATCCACTGCAAATAACATTTTAAAACAATACTTAGTCCGATCTGCTATAAGTGGTACAGCTAGTAGAAAGTGGAAGTAAGTACCTTGGTAGTGATTATCACTGCTTACATATAAAAATATTTATAAGATAATAGTAAAAATATCTAGAACCTTAAAAATTTCCATTTCTATGGAATATTTAGACCTTTAGAAAGGAAGCAGTCTAGTATATGTTAAAGTTAGTGAATCTGTTATAAGAGATATGTTTTAAAATGTCTTGCAGAGTTTCCTGTACAGAGCAATTGCAAAATTTCACTTTGATTTCATAAGCACTTCCTTGTGTTTGGAAGTGATTGTATATTCCTTTCACATTACTTATCTAGGAATAACTGCTAATTATTGGATAGGGTAGGATCTTCTGTATGGTAAATATTTATGCCATTTTGTTGAAGAGGAAGCAGCTGTGGGATCTGCCACGAGAAACATTGTGCATAAGTTGATTAGATCTTGGGAGGAAATTGTTTCCTGTGAGGAGAGTGGTGAGTCACTGGAACAGGTTGCCCAGAGAAGCTCTGAATGCCTCACCCCTGGAAGTGGTCAAGGCCAGGCTGGATGGGACTTTGAGCAACCTGGGATAGTGAAATGTGTCTCTGCCCATGGCAGGGGGTTTGGAACAAGATGATATTTAAGGACCCTTCCAACCCAAACCATTCTATGATGATTCTGTAATTAAGTCTGGGGATCTCATTCTGGACATGGTGATTTCTTGTACTTACTGATCACTATTTGATAAGAAGAAATATATCTTGTAGCTATTAGTTACTGCTAGTGTTGTCTGGGAGTGGAGAAGCTATCTGGAAACTACTGATTTCTTAAATCTATTTTCTCTGGCAACATGCTGAGGAAAAACAGCACTAGAACCACACTTCTGTTATGCTGAGATTTACAGGGGAGTCTGAGGGTCATCTCAGGTGTCCTCTGTCAAACCTTGCTGCAGTGGTTATTCTTTGCTGTGTGGTAAAGGTGGCAGAAACAAAACCTGTGTGACATACAACTGCTGAGAAACTAAAGCAAGGGAGTGTTCTCCTCAGTGTAGCACTGCCTGATGTCTTCGCTGTTCCTGGGATGTTAAAATCTGCTCCTGAGCACAGTTCCCTTGTGCCACTGGTCCCCCCAGGGAGGATTGCTGCAAACAGCTGCTGGTGACAGGTGTGTCCAGCCAAGGGTGAGCCCTGGGGACCTCGTCTGGGGTTCACATGAGGTCACCCCTGGGACGCCTTGTAACCGGAGTCCTGTCCTGGGAGGCTGGAGAAGCTCCTGCTGCTGGGCCACCTCGTCCCAGCCCTGTCTGCAGGAGAACAGCACGGCCCTGGAGCACTTCTTCCAAAGAGTTTCTGCCCTCTGGAAGGAAGGTCACGGGCAGCACGGGCTTAAACTGGTATCCCTTTAAGCTGTGTAAACTTAGTTTCCATTGGCATCACACTTACAAGAAGGTGGGGTTTTGCTCCAAAAGTTCTCTGCTCTCTCTGTTCTGCTTTGCTCAGTGTCTGCTTCAGACAACAGCTATTGTGTTTAAAAAAACCCACTTCTAATTAAAATCCTTCTGGATATACCTTTCAGTTTTGTGTTTAACCATCTTTATCATTTGTGTTACCTCCATTTAGAGGGGGAAAAGTGCATCTCCACTTTTACTGAGGTAGAGAAGGGTTTTCCTTTGAGAACTTTGGAAAAAAGTCTTTATTTAAGTAACTTTCGTTAATTTTGTTGGCAGCTTGATGGTACTTCTGCAGATGAAGGTGCAAGTATTTTTATTGTTACCACTAAACCTCTGCTTTTTCAAATGCAATTGTTTCTTTTAATCTCTAAGTCTTTCTGTAATGTTTGGAAGTGCAAGATGCCAATGGACACTGGTCTCCAGCTCCAGTATACGTATTTATGTATTTACCTATGGTATGTATATAGGTAATATGAATGTGTGATTATCCACAGATGTGCAGAAAAAAACCCACCCAAACCAAAGCAAACATCAGACAAATAAACAGAAAGACCCTCAACCCAGCCTTGGAAGTAGATGCTTAATACTTAATCAGGGTAATTTCCATTTCAGACAGTTAATTACAATTATACCTGCCTGGAATTTTCTCCTCACTTCAATTTAAGCAATTTACAATCCACTACTGGTATCTGGAATTCTAGGAAGTACTGTAGCCAAAAAAAGTACTGTGCTATGTTATTCTCTCCCCCAAGTTTTAGTTTCCTCTAAATTCTAATTTTCTCTCCCTTTTTTATTGCTTGAGCTGTCACTCTTGGTTACTGCCTGATGCTGTTAAAGTTCCTGCTGTTCTCCTAATGTGCTCTGTGTCTGGGGACCATAAATTAAGATAATTCTTTCTTCATATCAAATACTGTGAAGTGCACAGATTGGGCAGGCTGCTTTTTGGATCAGGCAGGATTGTGACGTTTAGTTTTTGGATTGCCACTATAAACTTTTCTCCAGCTCTGGGATTGAGGCTTGAAGTTTTGGCATTACCAACTGAAAAAACAAAAGCAATTAGCCCAAATCTATGCTTTCTTGGACTCTTGACTTCTGTAGCAAGGGTTCTTTTCTAATTTTCAAAGTACTGAAGGACATGGTCTCTTCTCTGTTAGTTCAAATGCCATTTGGGTGAGTGACTAGGTTTGGGGAGGATTAGCACGTGAATGTGCCAGTGTTTTCCATGTTAAGCTTCAGATGGCATTACAGTGCCAGTTGTCTGCAGCCTAGAGAAACAAATACAGGCTGCTCTGGACAGGAGCTGCTGCTTTCGGGACAGGACTTTTGCTGACCCAATCATACAGTGATGCCAAGCAGACAGAAAAAACTGGCATGATCAGAGTATGTTGTTTTTGCTTGGTAAATTACCAAATTCTGGGTGTGCTGACACTGGAAGTACTCTGAAAATGGCCAAAGAGTCCTCAGAGTCCTTGCAATTGCTCATACTTATTCAGAGAACTTACTTGGAATGATGTTCCTCAGTAGAAGAGACACATCCTTCTAGGCATTTGTTTGTGTGAGATGGAGGAATGAGGATTTTTTTTCTCTGCACTGATGGTGGTAGACTAATCTGGCTGAATTAGGCCCTAGGAAGTTGAATTATGTGAATATTATCCTACTGGGGAAGCATCCGTATCTGTGCAACTTCTGTTGGGTATTTCTGTTTCACATTTTATCTCTTTATCTATCTCTTGGACTGCTGCGCTGACCTTTTGTCTCTCTGGTTGCCTTACACTGGCCACTTCCCTCTTCTCTCTTCCTGCTGTTTTTCCTTCATGAAACTGAGCTTGTAGGTGAGTCATCATAGGATAACTGGAAAACCCCTCTTGGGAGAAGGTGAGCAATATTTAGAAAAGACTTCTGTAAAAGTTGTGAGCATCTGAAGACCCAAGTTTGTAAATGGAGAGACTGTTCAGTTTTGATCAGCTTACTTGAAAAGAGAATTTTACAGCATGTGCTGGGCTGAGGAGGATGATTTTGGTTCAATGGAAAAAGCTTCCCAGCTAAGAGTGCAAACAAATAAATGGAGGAGAACTACCTAAAATAACTGTTTTCCTAATTGTCTGTTGTAGAACAAGGGGACAAGTAACTTCTCAAGAAAAGATTAAAACTGGTAAAAGGATGTACAGTGAATAATGCCTAAATGATTGTAACTATTAAGGAGAAAAGAACTGCTTCTACTAATATTTATAGCTCATTGTCAAGACTTAGCAATGATCCTGAAATATGTATGTATTTAAATTGGAAAGCAAGAACTCACTTTGGACAACAAAAACTGTTAACATTTGCTTTACCTTAAGTAGCAGTACCTGTGTTTGAAAATTTCCTGTAAACACATCACCCACAGGAATACTGTTAGTGTCCTGCTTTAGAGAAAAAATGGCAACAGGGACTCCTTTTTGCTCTCCTTTGGTGGCAGTTCAAACCAGAATGGTAATATTGGGGATTTTGGTGTTAATTTTTGGGCAGCATTTCTCGCTGCAGAGAAAAACATTGTTTTCAAAAAATAACATGATGAATTTTGCTCCTTTGAGAACTAAGTGGGTAACATTTGGTGCATTACTTTGTATGGGGAATGTTAAAGGAAATGTCTGACTTAAATTAGAAGGTTTTTTAGAACTTCTGAAGGATTTAATGCATCAAATTATTAGTGCATTTTCATACACACTGTTTGTATTGACTTGCACTAGTATTCCTCCTGATTGATCCCAATCAGCAAGTAGAAATGATTCTATGTTTAAAGCAAACACGTGAGTTGCTTCTCGTTGCTACAAATCCATGTTACAGAATATAAAACAATATACTTGAAATCATATGAGGTATTATAAACTATTCTTGATTAATGTGACATGTGCTGTTATGCTTTTACTCCAAACATTACAGGCTTTTCTGAACCTTTTAAAAATCTATTAATTTTTCATCCATTGTAGAATAAGCTCTCTCAAAGTGAGTCTTCTGGTCATTAGTATGAACTAATGAGGCTTTTCTTGGGAACTAGTGACCTACATCAGGCACAAACAACCTGTGACATGTTTGGTTGACTGAACTTGTTTTCTTCCTGTATGTAGTGAAGACAATTTTTATTCTTAATAACTTGCTTCATAATGCCATGGTTTAGGCTCTCAGCTGGACCTCATGGATTTTTCCCTGGATTACTTATGGATGGCTTGAAAAAAGGAAAAGCAGGATTATTAGAAATCCCAGCCTTCCTCTGTTCATCTTTATCCCCAGAGACCTTCGGCTCTGAGCCTCTGGTTCGGGTTTATCCTATGGAATATTTGAATGCCAAAGGGAGAAAACTTCTGATGCCCATGGATTCTAGTGGGGAATTGCAAGGTAGGAAGGGCAGGAAGGTTGAGGAAGGTTGCGTCCAAACATGGGCACGATCAGGCCAGAGCAGTCCCACAAACAATATCTTGGCACAATGTGGGCTTCAGCAGCTGCCAGCCACTGGTTCCTATCCTGTGCATCCAGGGAACTGATCAGACTGAAAAATAGTGCTTTTCTAAATAATTGTTATTTCCTGGACTCTGTTTAGCGCATAGAACCGAGAGGTTTATTTTTCCCCATGTGGAGCCCAAGTGCTGTTTTCACAGTGTCACAGAGAGGCATTGGTCTGTGGTTAACCACCCACTACATTGTTTTCCCTTTTAAGCCCAATGTTTAAGTGTTAAGTGCTTTCCCTTTCCAAAGAGTGAGCTGGATAACTTGGTCTAGCTCTTTAGAATCCTAAATGCTCACTGAGTAAAATGACAATGAGCAGAGAGAGAGCATTTCAGGCGGTCCTGAGTGACATTCCTGGTGTGTGGGGTGTTCCTGGTGGGTATCTGCAAGCCCTCCATGCTGAACAGCTCCGTGTATCTTCCTGGCCAATGACACCTGAAGCACTTGGTCACATTCCAGGGACAGATGCACGGTTTTGTCTATTTTATCCCAAACTGCCTTGGTGCTTATTTTTTCCCCCTGTTCCTCTTGCTGATGTGGCTGACAGTGGTTTGAGCCCCTGTGAGCAGAGGGAGGAGGTGCTGTACCCAAGTCAGCTGTTCCTGAGGTGGCAGGTGGCTTCTGATGGAAGGATGGAAGGGAACCTTAGCTGTCACCACCATCTCAGGATTTGGAACAAAAGCCATTGTTGAATGAACTTCTTTCCATTTTCCCTAAAGCTGATGATTGAACCAAATATGTGAAAATGGTTTTAAAGTGAATCACAGTTTCTTACTGCTACTGCTGTCTTCCACCTGGGTTAGATCTGAGGTAGCCAAGTATCCCCCCTTCCTGTGCTCTGTTTTGCAGCTTCTCTCAAATGCGTTCTTGAATTGCTTTTCAAATGTGGCAGAACCTGACTTTTTAAAAGTCAATTCTACTCCACTGCCAGTTATCCAAAAGCAGATCTTTAAACTCTGAAAAGGAACTGGGAATATTTTGCTCTGCTTATCCTAACATTTCAGGGGACATCCCGAGCTGCTGGGTGGACCTGGCTGAGGAAGCTTTATGTAAAGAAAAACATCACATTTTAGTATAAGTGGGTCTCTGAAGGCTGTAAATAAAATATTGTTTCTGTTTTCACAATTAAATTTTACTTTCCCTGCCCCCTTTTGGAATTAGTGTATGACACTGGTTATATTAAAGGCAGCTTGAAATATCAAAGCCTTGTTTTGTACTCCAGCTTTGGTTTGTGCGCTCCAGGCAGATTCCATTTGTATTATGCTGGCTAACTTGTATTATTTTAGGTTTATAAAGCCAAATTCTTCTGCAAAGAATATTTTTTAAAGTGATTGGACCTGGTGTTCTGCATTACAGATACCAGTTTCATCTTGACTGCTTGGGGAAAAAAAAAAGATGATATGAAGGATACTGCTTTAAGTGAAATGCTGCACTCAGAAAAGCATATTTTTAAATATCTTTAAAAATTGCAGGAAACCAGTGCCTGTTCAAATCTTTTTGTTGTTGTTTCTAACTGGAGATATCATGTTTAAATGAATCAAAGGATTAGGATTAGAAGCAAAATCTGGTAGTTTTAAATATATTGGTAGGGAAATGCAAAACTGAGGGAAAAAAATAGACTGTACTCCTGAGAAGGCTGTGGTTATCTTTTATGGTCTTGTTATAAAACTTCTGTCCTGCGGGAAGGAATCCCCACCTCTTGCCAAGGAAGGAAAATATTGAATATATCTTTAATTTTAAAATCTGAAGCAGCAATCTTTTCCATCTGCATTGTGAATAAGGAAAACTTATACTTACAAAGCTACTTAAAATTGCAAGGTAAAAGTTTAAAATCCAGTAAGATTTAAAAATACAACATACAAGTTAGTTTAATTAGGCCTATAGGCTGTTTGTATCAGACCTCTATAATTTGGTATCAATAGATATTAAAAATAATTTCTGTATATAAAATAAATTTTGCTTGTTTGTTTTCTTAACTGGTTGCTGACTAGCTGCTGATTCAGTCTCGACCCTCACATTAACATGGCTGGGGTTTTTGTGAAGGGCTGCCCTAAGCTTTAAAGCAGTAGTTTAAATTGGCGCTCAAGAAACCTCAGTGTTGTAACAAAGGGAAGGAATCGTTCTCCCAGAGTAGTCCAGGCTTGGTTGGACAGAGGGGCAGAACTCCTCCCTCTGGACTCATCTGCTCACTCCTCTTGGCAATGCTGATATAACTGTAGATGTGCAGAGTAAGTAAAGAAACCACCTATTGGTTTCTTCTTAATCTCATGGATCCTGTCACTTTCCTCAGGAAAATTAAAGTGGCCAGTGAAAGCTGATGTATGAATTAACGTGTATTGGGGCACTGGTATTTAGCTTTGTTAGCTTTCATCTGTGGTGTGTGGGATGAAACACAGCTTGGAAAATCCAGCTTTATGAACACTGAATGCTAAAGCCTGACGATATATGCCCTGTCGAAATGCTTCAGAAACATACAGAAATTCTTGCAAGAACCAAGTTCGTGGTAGATTTCAGATTCCACTTACCATCGTCAGTGCCAAGTGGATTCTCTCCATGTATCCCTTTCACCTCCCTGCTTCAAGGTCATCCCATAGCATGTTGTTTACCAGGTGGTAGGATGTGCCTGCCAGTGTGAGCTAGCTTCATTTTGCACTAGAGCTTTGCATCCCAGAAAAAAATTTAGGCTGGTTCTGCTAAAAACTCCTGCGGGAAAGTTGCAAAGCTTGTTTTAAAGGCTTGAAAACTTTGGGGGGAAGATGCTATGCAAGCAGTAGGATCCGGCTTCTGGAGGTCAGTTCATGTGCATGGGGTTTTCTTTATCATTGGCAGGAGAAAATCGATCTGTGTGTGTTATTTTTCATTACCAGCTGCAGGAAAGATGAGTCAGTCACACAGGGCATGCAAGTCCCTGCTTATCTTGCCTCTCTGTTCTGCTGGGGGAATGCTGAGCTCACTGATATTCACACAATTCAATTGACTATCATGAGGATGAAGAATCACCCTGGATTTGGCCTGTTTTCTGATCTACTGCGAATGCACAGAAATGTACAGTCCTGCACTCACTCTCTGGGCTGCAACTGTAGCACTTGTAATAGTAGGAATTGTCTTTAAAGACTGCAGGAATAACTGCGTTATATGGAAGCAGATTTTGGTGGGGTTTTGGGGTTTTTTTTCCACTGGAATGATAGGGATAGTTTCCTAAAAATTACATTTCTAAGTGGAACTAGATGTTGGATATTGTGCTAATAAGCTATTGGAACTTCCTAATGCTGCTGTGTTATTAAAAAAACCCAAACAACCAAACACAAGCTTTCAAAACAAAAACACAATTTCCTTTTGTCTATAAAGTCAATTTCCTTTTCTGTGTTTACTCAACTCAAACCAGACATGTTTTCACAACAGAACTGGTTTGGTATTGCGTTAGGTGCATGTGCAATGTGCTCCTCATGGTTGCCCAGTCATGTTCTCTTCCTGCATGTGCAATTTGGAAGGATGTACTTCTTCTCAAAATGGTTATCTCCTGAAGCAGAGGAACTAAAGACTGCTTGGAAGTGTGTGTAGCTTGGCCAGAGGCAGGTGGTGTTTTGGTGAGGGTTCACTGTTACATGTGCAATGGATAATACACAGATGGTTGCATGGTGGGTGTATGTTGGGGCTCTAACTAGCCTTGAGGATGTTTGTCCTCAAAGCCCTTGGTATGTTCAAATTCCTGTGACTGCTTTGGCAACAGCTGATGATGCAATATGCAGAGCCTAGCCTCTTGCCTACAGGTAGCAAACATGATTAGTTTGTTTTCTCTCAGACTTAAAGTTGCTTTATACTGTCATTTGCTGGAATCACAAGGAAGATAAGCTCCTAATTCAGATCTGTAAGTGCTAAGGTATACATAAATGCCTGGCAAAATTGAGGAAAGCTGTAGCCAGCGATACTGGGATGTAACTATTTATGACAGGGGAAAACTTAAAATCATCAAACACCTGGTGACGAAGCATAAGATAAAAGAAATATCCAATTTTCAGAAAACATATCTGATATTATACACAGAGGCTGAGATTTTTGCTGCCAATATAACACCTTGTATGAACCTGTGAACTATACCTTCTGTATACCTTCTGTAGAGTAATACATCCTGCTAGGATGGGGGGAGAGCACAATACACCAAAGACTATGAAGCAGGAAAATTATGAAGCCATTTAACTCCAGTGTTATTGATGAATTATTATTATGTGTGTGTGTGGGAATTCCCCCTACAGAATTAAGAAAGAGCCCAATGAATGCCATGTTTGTGAATGTAAGAGGAAACTAAAAACCCAGAACATTCCCTTTTTTGTCAGGTTTTAAATTGTATGGGTCAGGGTGGAATCATCACCTGATTGAGACAGGAGTGCTGCGAGTGGGTGTTTTGGTAATGATGTTAAGGAGCTGGAGTAATACTGTACTAGATGGATAATAAAGCAGCTGGGCATTCAGTGGAAGGTGTAATATGAACAGCACTTAAATACCATGTGTCCTCATTGCAGAGAAGCAGTTGCACAATGCAGATTATTTTGTTTAGTTACAGCCTGTAGAAATTGTTAAAAAGCTGGCATAAATAGACGAAGTGTGTTCTAGTCATCACAAGGAAACAGAGGGACTTCAGATTTTCAAACTGATTACCATTCAGGAAACAACACAGAACTAATTAAGGTGCTATAACTCCTCTACAACTATTTGGAAAAAAATAAAGAAGCCTAAATTTTTAGTATTTGAACTAACCAAAGTTAGAAGTGATTTCAATTACATCTGTTAATTGCTGCAGAGTTTCATGACAGGCTCATTAACAGCTTTGCAATAATTGAACAGACAGAAGAGTAAAATCCTTCATCCAAGGATTATGGCAAATGAGTCATCATTGTACCAGGCATAGATTAAAATATCTTGTATGAAATGGAGTGCTACTGCAGGATTTTACATGGAACAACTGCGAGAGATTAAACTGGATTGAAAAAATATGAAATGCATGCAGATCTTAAAAAAAAAAAGAGGAGGGGGGTGAAATAGCAGTGAGATTAAATTTAATATTCAGGAAAACAAAAAGGAGAAATTTCTAAACTTTAATGCTTTGTGCTACCAGCTGCCAGAGGATGCGAGGGACTCAGGCACTATGTCTGATGTTCCTCACACCAAAGGGCCCATGTGGCAGTCCCAAATCCGAAATAGGCAGGGGACTCATTCTGAGCTTGCCACTTCATCATTCATCTGCTGTTACCCTGGGATCACAGCAATTCCCTTGGACAGAGAAAAATGTGTTTGCTTTGTGAATGGGATACAGAGTGTTTGTTCCAAGACATGTACAGACCCCCAAAAAATAGGCTGAGATTTGTTTCAGTGTCAAGTGAATGTTCAGGACACCCTTCATGAGGTTATAGACTGCTTCTTAATGCCATGGTGCCCAAAGCACTTGGTTAGCTTACTGGAATTACAGTAGGACAAAGAACTGATGCCAAAATGATTGTCGTCAGCCAGTCTGAATCTTTGCTGGAGATAATGCTCTCAGGCATGGATGCAAGCCTGGTGCAAGCTGCCCTGCCCAGTGCTGCCATGAGCACATGCACTTGGAGCACCAGCTACTGCCACCTTTCTCTTCTCCAGAAGAGCCCTTTGGCTGTGGCACCAGGAAGGTGGCTCCTGCAAAACTCCAGCTCAAGGAACAGATGGGAAAGACACTTGAATAAAAGTACTAGCTGGGGATTTTTGCACTAACCAAGGACAATTTCTTATATAAACATAATACACTCATACTACGGACACGAGTTTTCAAAATGCAATGTCTGTAGCAACAAGTCCCTTTGTATTTTAGGGAGTGATGGCCACTCCACAGAAACTCAGATGGACACATTGGGAGGAATCCCTATTTTGTTGCAGAAGGTTGCCTCTCTGATAGCCATAAAGAACAATTCAGACCAGAGACAAATTTTTCAGTACAAGTGGTATAAGTGTTAATATTAAGTTTTTAAGGCAGGTATTCCTATCGATGACAAATAAACACAATTCCCATCCAAAGGTAATGAGGTTTTACTATAAAATAGAGAACACCATGTCACACCCTCTACTTTCTTCCTGATCTACTCTTCTTAGTGCAAAAGAAATTAAAACACGAGAAAGAAAAAAAATTAAATACTGTCAGCCAGAGAGTGAGTTTTTG
This sequence comes from Sclerurus mexicanus, assembly GCA_013396755.1. Lineage (NCBI taxonomy): Eukaryota > Metazoa > Chordata > Aves > Passeriformes > Furnariidae > Sclerurus > Sclerurus mexicanus. The sequence goes on from VWZF01001084.1 coordinate 418,323, forward strand.
GTAATATAAGCTGAACATTTGATGATACAATCCCAAACCCAGAATCTTCTTACATAGCAGATATATGGCATTACATCAAATACTGCTTGCTATAAAATATATAAAGTTCCAAATTTCAAATGTACTATTTTCGTTGCACAGCTGTTCCCTGTAAAGAGAAAGGTAGCAATTTCTGAATGTTTCTTTTTCTGTTGCTTCTTCAAAATGCAGTCAGTATTCTGAAAAGTAAAGTGAAACAGTTGATGTTCAGAATATGCTGTATTTAACTAGCTGCAAGATAATATTTGGAAAAAGGCATGGGATGCTAGCTCTGTAGAACTCCTATTTACTAGATTCATTGAACTTGTGATGAAGCTGTTTAGTTGGCTGTATTTACCAAACATGTGGCTTAGTATAGGATGTAACAAGAAAGTCTCTGCAAACTTTATCCCACCAAGCAGTTGAGGTGTGTGATGATGGAGACCTCTGACAGACAGGTTAGAAGAACATGGTAAGAGAGAATTTACTCAAGTAAAATTTAACATGCAGCTGCTGGATGATGTGTTCATTCTTCCTGCAGAGTGTATCTGTAAAGAGATATATCTCCTGTTAGAGACTTTATGCAGACAGATTGCTTTATGCTTAAAGGAGTATTGAAAAATTACTAGTTGGCTAATGCAGAATTGCAGTCTGAACCTTCAGCCTGATGTTAGGATATTTCTACATTAAAACTACCCATGGTTATGTGGACTGTATATGTAATGTCCTCTGGTGGTAATCCAGCTAGGAGTATCTCCATGGAAACTTTACCATTAGCCTCTTGCACGTCATTAATAATTTGACAGAAATCAGAAAATAAAACAATGGTATCTGCAAGAGACATGCATGTTAGAGAATACATGTCCATGTCTTAATACATAAAAATAGCCCAGGTTCATAGTTTTCTGCCCCAGGGTTGAAAAGACTTAGTCTTTCCCTGGAATTCCACTTTCAAAGTTTTATTTGCATGATAGAATTTAATTGTCTGGTAGATCCTATTGTCTTCAGCTACTTCAAGCATGTATGTTTGGCAGGCACTTTATGCTTTGTGAGCCTTGACTGCTCGCCCTCATTTACGATGGTGAACAGAAAGAGAAGACAATTATCTCTCTAATTTGATTCATAGAATCTGTGAGTGAAGTCTTGGATGTTGCAGCTCCTGCCCATGAGGAAAACGTAGACAGTGGCAAGGAAGCAGTAGCCTCAGCAGCTCAAGAGCTTTCTGACACAGCCTCCGAGAGCCAGGACGCTGATGCTGAGGAGTCGTGGCAAACTGCAGAAGGTGCAGGAGTACAGCAGGGTTTGAAATGAAGTGTTTTGTCTCTGAAAAGTGCTGCTGGCTGTGTGCACTGAATGAGCTGCAAGAGCATGCAGAGCTCAAGTGATGCAGTGTGGCTGCCCGTGATGGCTGTGTTTGGCATCACAGTGTTAGCAGAAAATCTAATTTTGAAATTATATGCTGTGCAGTAGAAATAGGTTGTTGCTGAGTTGGATCGTGGTGGTGTGGTGAACTCAGTGTCCTTGTAAGTAGTGGCTAGATGTGAACTTCATTAAGAACGAGAAATTCTCCTTGTGCTGCATGTAACACATTTTTTTTCAACATCTGACTTAATTTGAAAGGTAGAATTTTACTAAACTACATTGGTGTAAAGAATAATACAGCGCATGTGGTATTAATAAACCTTGCAGTGTTTCTATGGAGCAATAAACAATCATATTATTTCTATTGAAGTTGAATGATGTAACTGAATGCAAAGAAAAATGTGTGTTAAAGTCATCACTATGGAGATTTTCAAAGGAGTTTAGAAGTTTGGCCTCTAAACTCCTTTAAAATTAGAACTGAAAAGCTAAAAGAAAAAAATGTCCATATACCTAATATGACAATAACTGTATCCTTTTAGTCCAAAGAATCCTTTGGACTGAAGGAAAACAACTTACTTGACTCTTTGTCCTTGACTAAGTTGTTTCCAGTGTTTCTCATTGGTGTTTTGTCTCCATTTTCAGTTTCTGAGGAGCAGAAGGCACCTGAAGAACTTGCTAAAGATCCCTAAAGGTACACAGTACAGTTGCAGCATGTGGTTTCCTGCTCACCTATCTTTTTTTCTCAGTTAGTGGCAATTGCAGCATGTGGTAAGTCTTCACATGCACTGTGATGGTGAATTTGTATTTCTGCTTCCAACAAAAAAAGCACTTTAGTGAAGTATTTATTTTTTGGGAACTGGCATCTTTTAGAAGCTAGGGAGCAAAACTTTCCCATATTAATTGTAATGCTCGGTATTTATTTATCTTAGTCCCGTGCAAACTGGATAAAGAGTTGTAGCTTTCTTCTTGGCAAAAAATATTCTTTGGACTTTTGGTTTAAAGTATATTGCTACTGAACTTCTGAATTATTGCTCTATACAGTAAAGCAAGAGTCCTCTGGACTGTTTTATTTTAAATACATTTTTTCAAAAAATACTGAATATAATACTCATTCTATTTTACTAGTGTCTGTGTCAGTTGGCTTTGTTTTTTTTATTGTCAGAAATGTTGTGCCTCTCAAGGTTGTTATTTTTGCTTAAAGTGAAAGCTAAGGGTACCTGAGGGTATCACATCACAAAACCAAGTTACCAAGAAATTCTCTCCACTCTTGAACATGTAAATGCAGTGATATGGAGAAAGAAATTGAGTTAGGAATATTTTTTTGTCATGTAAACATCCGGCAATCCTATAGATTGTTGCATTGCTATTCCAGATTTTCATTTAGACAACAAAAACAATATAGCAAATTCAATTAATGAAGGCAGACACAGTAACTGGAAAGGATGGGAGTCGCAGGGAAGAGAAGCTGTAGGAAGCACCTTTGATGGAACAAATTGAAAATAGGTGAGAAAATGGATTAATATGCCACCAGAATACAGGTCCACTGAATTCTGCTTGAACTGCTTGGACTGTTTTTGACCAAAAAAAATTACTTTTTGTGAATATGGCATTACAAGGTTATAAAAGGGTCTCTTACTGAGTTCCAGTCTGATCTTGTTGGGGTTGGAGAGGGGGAAAGAGATTTATAAAACATTTTACTACTTAGTGCTGGAAAATTACTGGCTGTCATTTTACCAAGGTACAAGTCAAGAACTATATTGTATTCCCAGTCAGGAAAGAATCCTTTCTTCCTTTTTTTTTTTTTTTTTTTTTTTTGGGGGGGGGGGGGGGGGGGGGGGGGTTTTTTTTTTNTTTGGGGTGGGGGTGTGGGTGTGGGTGTGTTTCTTTTGATTGTAAGCACTTTGGAGTATGGAGCTTAACTTTTGCATTAAAAACATTATACCTTTTAAGGAGTTCAAGGCAAAGAAAAGGAAACAAAAAGAATGTTGATGTGAGAATCAAAGCACTACCCAGTTAACTTTTTAAAAATTTGCTAATTATTTGGTGAAGGGATAGAAGTAGTAGTAGTGGATTAAATCCTTAGATAAAGCCTTGAGTTGATGTTGAGAGTGTGCCTGAGTAAGGATATACAGTTCTACTGTGTGTGGCTGTTGGCCCCAAACTGACACTGCTATGAATCTACTTATATCAGTAATCTCAGCAAACACAATTGGTTTACTTTGTGCTTCAAGTTAAGCAAGGAGCTATTTGTAGAAGTAAGACTTAGTGCAGTGTGTCTAACATGCAGGGGAATTCACTTACACCTGAGCAATGCAGATGAAGAGGAGGCATTCCTTGAAATCAGGCTGCTTTGGTGGTGGTAACAGAGCTAGTTTTCACAAGCCATCAGATAAGCCTGATTTACAGAGCAGTAGTGGTTATATGCTGTAACTCACTTAACCCACAGTCAAATTTACAACGTGCTTGGAATGTTTGCAAAGAAAAAGACCTGATGAGTGGTGTCTGTTGCTAAACGTAATTTCTTGTTGCTTCCTCTAAACGAGATTCTCTTTTCTCTTTCTCAATAAGCAGTGCTGAAGCCTTTGGAAAGTTTAACAGAAATATTTGTGGCAATCAACCAGCTGATTCCTGTGTGAAACCTCATACTCTTCCTCGGAGACGTAAAAGAAACTGTGCGGTTTGTCCTACCACACACTGCTCATTAGGACCAGTATTCAGTGCTGCAACAGATGATTTAAGTTGCTTAGAGGGATGCTTTTGTGATTAACATCTCTGCTGTAGGAAGTAGCATCCAGTCAAACTGCCAAAGCACCATTCAGCATGTCCTAAATACTTGTGCTAAGAGAAGAAGTAGACTTAACTAAACCATGCCAGCTGAACTCCTTCTAGGTCTTTTTTGTCTCATTATGTACATTGATTTCTTACTTTCAGTCCAAACTGTTGTGCATAGTTATACCATTGTAACATTCCATGCTAAAATGTAAGTAAAAGGTTTTAAAATCAAGTAAAAGTGTTTTAAAAATTACCTGTTAACATTTTTAAATTGGACCACGGGGAAAATAGCAACCTGTTTGCTCCCAAGTTTGGATTTGTGCTTGTAAGCATAGGATATCTGGCTGTACAAGACTTGATTTTCCGCTGCATAAACATTTCAGATACTACCCTTCCTTGCACAATAATATCCAGGACTTAACATTTTTAAGGCTCCTGCTTTGGGAGGAAAACCTGTTTTCAAGTAGTATCAATTGGTACTTTATAGAATGACAATAAAATAACACCAGTTGATGCTGTCATCATGAATCCAAGCGGTGGCTCCTGCCTTGGGAGCGCTGGGCTCTGCTCCCACCAAAGTTCATCCAGCTTGCTGTAGTCTTTCTGTGTTGTTCTGTCTTAGCAGTGGTGCAACAACATGGAGGTTTGGGAGAACACTCTTGTACAGATCATGGGCCATATAGGCTGTGGTAAAGCTCCACTCCAAGCACTTGCAGAGGGCCAGCAAAATCCCCATGGAAGGCTATGCAACAGGTGTTCAAATGGACAAGGATTTTTAGAGACTAAGAGAGAACAGAATACCTAAATAATCTTGTCTTCTTAGTATTAATTTCATAAAGAATACATCTATTGTGAATAATGAGTTTGTATGACACTGTTCTCCTATCCCTCCATTGTGCTACGTGCATGAGTGTGCATCTAAGACAAAATACTGAGACCCATTACAGCCATCACAGAATGGCAATAACTCTAAACCAGGGCCAAATAATGTATGTTATATACTATTTATATAGAAAGCGTGCTTTATAAGGTGTATCTGACTCTTTTCTCTTCAAGCAGAACTCTGGAAAATGTTGAAAGGGAAATGACAGCATTATGACATTCCTACCCATGGCACATAGCAACACATGCTGCTTCCCCCATCATAAAGCAAATTATAATATTATTCCAACAAAAATACAGCCTGTTGCCCCTGGACCTGCTTGGGAATAACTGGAATAATGCAGAGGGAAAAGCAGGCTCCTGAGCTTCAAGAAGACATACGACAGCCTTCTGCTTAAAGGATAAAGCCACTGTGATTAAAAGCAGATTTTGTAGACAAAGCTACTGGAATAAAAGTCTTAGAGTGAAATTTTGTTGGATAAGAGTCTATCTTTATTTATCTGGTAGATTAAACATCCTGTAATGGACGCACACACTTAAATGTTCTATTTCTTCATTTTCACTAATTCCCAGTGAAAGAAGCTGTTTTTACTACAGCAAGAAGTAGGGTTTCTGAAATTGTAGGCTTTGCTGACTGGACCTTTATCCCTGGAACTGCTCTGGTACATGGCAAAATATGTTAGCCCTTTGGAACATCTGCCTGAAGGATTGAATCACAAACTATGGTGAGCTTTCCAAAGCTTTTAATCCCTACAATTAAAAAAAAATTAGGAGTCCTGGGATAGCTTTATGTCAGAGATCCTATTTTTTTTTGTTTGTTTGTTTTGTTTGTTTTTTTTTAATTAAAAAAAAAAGATACTACTCCTGAAAGTCAGAGGAACCAGGAATATATTATGAATGCTAGCTGTGATGACATGTAGCACAACATGGTCTGCTTTAGCACCTGGTTATCCTAGATTAAAAACAGAGATATTTTGCAATTCACAGAGATCTGGCCATTGTTGGTTATTTTTATCAGTCTTGCTTGTATGGAGTCTAATTACCACATAAATGAATAATTTTCCATTCTTTACCTTCAAAAAAGTGAACTTTTGAGTTGGTACACAAAGGTGGTGATGAACCATAGGAAATGTTGAAAGGGTATTGTTGAAGTTTTTTTTCTCACCTGCTTGCCTCCCTCCCTCAAAAATTTTGAACCAATTAGCCACCCCAAGTTCTGTTTTCCCAACAGGTGGGAGGGACACAAAGTTCCTACCAGCTGAGTGATGACTGAGGAGATCAGTAGCTAAAATAAGTTACGTGTGTTCTTCAGCAGAGAAGCAAATATATAATACACCTCTGGCTACAATCAGCTGCTGTAGGTGCTGTTTCCGTGGGTGTTGAAAGACTGAGCCCGCAGCTCTGCAGGAGAGAGCTGAGAAGTTACAGGCACATATGGGGTGAGGGAAGACAAGCAGGGACAGAAGGAATTTTGTGTGAAAGGACACAGTAACTCTCTTTGTCTGCTGCACATCGGGTAGCTCATTTCCATGGAATGCCATCCCTATTGCCACATGGACAATTCTGCTCTTAGGAAAGGTATTTATTGGTTGTGTGCTTTTCTTTCTTGTCCTGCTCACCTGCTGCAGAAGATGGAAGGTGTGCAGGATGATGGAAATTAATTCCATCCCAGAGTGACAGGCATAAATCACTGCAGGTAATTGGATTCTCCTGCATTTTAGGCTTTACTCCTCTGTTTGGAATGCTGCAGAAGATGCTGCCTCCTCCAAATTTATTGGAGGGGGAGAAGGGCTAGAACTAGACGTTTCTATGCTGGAGTTATTCCTGTTATTTTCTTGAACTACAGGTTCAAGTGAGATTTGCTTGTATGTCAGCTATCTGCAGATTTTCTGCACTTCCTCTTGACATTGTACCAAACTCAAATGATGGCTCTAGCAAGCTCTGAAAGGCTGTTTGCCATCAGTACTTAAGAGCTCCTGCATAGCAAACAAATGGGAAGCTTCTGAGGGATAGATGACTTTTCTCAATGTGGTTCGTTAATTATTTGTATCAGCTTAATGTGCAGATCCAGTCTATTAATTACCTAAAAATATTGTTTGTTTAGTGATAGTTTTCCTTATTTTAAAACTTTCCTGACTTTAGTGATCTTCCAAAACATACATGTGTGAGCTCTGCTTGTGCCCTACGAAAAGTGTTCTATTTTGCTATAATTTCTGTGTTTCATCTCAGAAAGTTCAGCTGCCTGTGCCTTTTCTTCTCAGTTCAGCAGTGACTGTGGTATGCAAACCAATTAAATTAAAGGGGGAAATACAGAGAATAAGTGGAAGACGAGAGACAGTAATATGTATCCACAGCATATTTCCTCTTTCTTTTTCTATCTCTGTAATTAAATTAAATTACTGAGGTCTGTGGAGATTCACTGATCAACTTCCCATAATGTGATTTTTTTCCTCTGGCTTCTTTCTTCCTGCATACTATTTCTTTCTCAGTAGTTAGTAGGAAATGTTATTCTCCAGTGAGGGCTAATTGAGAATAATTAACCATTGGACAACATGCACTCACATTATCAAGCAGAAGAGGGCAGTAAATCAAAAGCAGTATGATTACTAAAGCCTGGAACAGAGAAAGAATCGTCCATCCCCAGACCCCAGAGCTGAACAATACAGGAAGAAATGGATAATGTATGCTTTTTTCCACTGGAGAAAATTGTCTTGATTTTTTTTTTTAATTGTGATTTGGAGAAAATCCAAATCATACAGATGCTCTTCATTCCACTGTTTTAGTAAGTGACTAATTTCCAATGCAAAGTGTTCGGTGCTGAGGCTCCTAAAATGTGAGAGGAGCCAAACCTGGTGCAAATGCTTAAGACTTGACAGTTTTTGCAAATGGGAACACAATGAGGCTGGATGGGAATGACTTTGTTTCCATTTAAATTATTAATGAAGTTCTATAAAATTAAAATCACTGCAGTCTTGTCACTTTTCACTTACTACAAGTATCGGCAGCAGAAAGAAGTTACACAAGTATTCAGTCCTAGTTATAAACAGAGATGTGGAGGTTTGAGAAGGACTTTGAAGTGTCTGAAGTTGTTACATTATGAGAAAAACCTTAATGGCTTGATTTCCACGCCCTGCCCATTCCCTTTCAGCATGTCTGTTCTCAGAATCTTGTATTTTGTACCAGTTCTGAGATATCCTCACTCAGCGCTGTCCATATGAAGACATTTGCTAATTGCAGAGCTTGGCTGTTCCTAAATGAAAAGTAGTTTTCAATGCTGAAATATTATGCTATGAAAAGACAAGTATGTCCTTGAGCACAAGTACTTTTTAATTTTTTCTTTAAACCAAAACAAATGAAAACAAGCTAGTTCACCTCTGTAAGGAGTTTCTTCTCATAAAACACCGCAGTTTCCAAAGGGTTTCCCTGTATAAGAATGGTCCCTTGTGAGGATTCTGTTTTCTGCTATGTCTTAACTAAGAAAACACATATGCCATGTACATCCCATGTATTTTTTGAGTGAAAATGTGTTCAAGTCCTCTTTCACACTTATTCTAACTCACTTTTTTTTCTAAAATATTGCAACTGCTGTATTTTGGTCTATCTAACATGCAGCAACAAAAGACTTCTTCCTATATTTCTGTGGAATTCTTTCTTTCTTAAAAGACAAATTTATTCAAGAATAAAATTCTGCCTGAAATAGGCTTATTTCATCACTGCATCGCTCCCCTGCTCCAATGACATAACTCCCATGTAATTAGTGGTATTACAACCCCTGCTGAGGATCAGAAGCTTCTTATGCTTACCTGCTTTACAAGAAAAGTAGCATTGTAGCTTTAAGAAAAGGAGCAGATGTGTTAGCTTTTTTTGTTTGTTTGGGTGGGTTGGGTTTAGGTTTTATTTTAATTTAGTTTATTCTAAATTGTAGGCCATTAAGGGAAAATTATAAATGAGATGGAATGAATTCAGAGAAGATTAGGCTTAGACATGTAATTTAAAGGCCTTTACTGTAAAATGCAAACTGCCTTAGTAGTCTACCATATGAATAAAATCAAGCGGGGAGGTAGGAAGTTTAAGTAAATTTGAGTTAAGCTAACATTAGTCATGCGTCTTCATAGCACAGAAGCCTTGCAACAAGTCTGAAACTTTGCTTTAATTCTGTTGGATCTGGAATTCTTCACAGATGAAACCTTCCTTTATTTGGTATCTATCATTGGCAAAAGAAATATGTGAATCAACAGATCTATAGACTTCATATTAGGTCCTGTATCCCTGCAAAAATAACTCCAAAAGCTAATTGGAACTAGACAGTCTTTAATGTCCCTTCCAACCCAAACCATTGTACGATTCTATGACTTAGAGAAACATTTGTCCCTGTGTCATGTATGAACAAGATATCCAGTGGCCTTTCTGGACTCAGCATTTGCAGTGTTGCCTGGGACTGGTACTAAAGATCTGTTCCAGTTATCGGTAGTGTGTCAAAATAGCCACCTCCATTTGGGATCTGTCCAACTCGATCCATTACAAAAAAACCCGTTCTGCACTGGGGTAGAACAACTCCAGAGTAGGACCTGTCCAGACTACTCCTGATCCTTACCATTCTGAGTGATATTTTTCCACCAGCAATAATCTTTGAGCTCTCAGCTTACAATGCAATACCCTTCCCCCCCCC
>VWZF01001084.1:431547-450390 GCA_013396755.1 Sclerurus mexicanus
CCCTCCCCTTACGGCTGGGCACTGTCATCTCCCTTGTCGCTTTTCCTGTAATCATTTAACTTCTCTTGCAAAACCTTACCTTACACACTTACCTTACTTTGTGAGGACGGTTCTGGGTCTGATCCAGATTCCTCTTCCTCCTACTTTCACTCGATCTCTGACAGTGGGCAGGATCAGCTGCTTTAGGAAAGGTTCGGGGAACAGGGTGGTTGTTTTGTGTGGTACTATCGGTGACGTACCCTTTCCATCTCTCAGGTTTCAGTAATACCTGGTTCAGAAGGTCCCTAACTTTAGACTGGTACGCGCGTCTTTGTGTTCTATCGTCTCATAAGCCATTCAGGAGCTTTGCCTTTATAAAGCTGCTGGACTTAAATCTTACAAGTTTTTTGATCTCTAGGATATCCTATGAAAGCAAATTATGGAATCTGCACGCACTGCTTCCTTTTAGTGTGTATTGTTGGGGTTTTTTTCGGTTTTTTAAACCCACATCCTCACCATTTAGTTTAATCGTCTCTACTCCTTTATTATGTAAAATCATGAATAATTCCTCCCTACTCTGGCTTGTAGAGGAGTGGAAATGGTTGTTAAGGACCAACAAACGACTCTCTGGAAAGAGAAGTGCGGGTACAGAGTAAGAGTATGTGTGTGAGACTTCTGTCAGAGGGAGAGAAGCTTTCAGGCTATCTTTAAATAGAGAGCAGTGGGAAGAGAGCCTGCTAATAGGATGAAATACAGGAAGGTCCAGAAGAAGCCTGCTGAAGCCACAAAGGTTTTTGCAGAACGTTAATAGTTTCTAAGTGATTATAAGTTTATTTTTTGGGGAGCTCATCAGCTGTAGCTAGTGAGCATAAACTTCAGATGTTCAGATTATCAAATTAAATATGTATGGAAGGAGTTCCTGTAATTTCTTACGGGATTTGATTCATCATTAATCTGATCCAGCGTAATAATTTCTGTGTATTCAGTAATAAAATTATTCCTTTGTTATATGGAAACTTGTGAAGTATGGTGTGGCCACGATTACTTTGGCGATTCCTTATTTTGATTTCCTTTTCTAAAGCTTTTAATGATTGGTGTAGTTTGTAAGGTACTATAAATTCCAGGGATTGTCTGTTTTGTTCCCCTGGCCTTGTGGATGTAAAGATTTACTTTGTATCCTCTTTTTGAGTATACTCCCTGATTCTCTAGCAACAAATTTAAAGATCTTTTTTCTCTCAGCCAGCTTTCTCAGTAACTTAATTTTTTAGTTTTTAGACTTGTTCTTAGTCTCAAAAAAAAAGTTAATTCTCCATTTCTTCTGCACATGCCAGTGTGAATCAGTTAGCCAGAGCTGTAAAAAAATTATCTGGGAAAACGTCTGAAAAAACACTTTTCAGTTGACAGAAAATTTTTTTACAGAGCACGCTATGGTTTGTATGTATTAGAGTGACAGTGGCATTTACTGGTATATTTGAGGTGCTGCCTATGAAAGACCACTTTAGTACCTTTAGGAAGCCTTGTTAGTGAGATTCTGCAGTTGTATTGGCCAGTGTATTTCTGCATGTATAACTAAATTAATTTTCAAGCCAACTTTCTTAACTTTTTTTTTTAATTAAACCAAAAGAAGGCCTTTTTGAGGGAAAAAAAAAAAAGATGTGTGTGATGCTACTGCTGGCTGAAGTCCTGCTCTTGTGGTTGCATCTGTGTAGGTATCAGCATAAATCTCTCCTCAGAATTTGGGATGCCAGCTGAATAAAAGGGGAACATTGTTCCAAGTACTCTTCTGGTGGTTCTGAGTGCTGTGGGAGCAGCTGCCTCTCGTCATTGCTGCCCAGACTTCTGCATGTTTATCTTGTTTTTGTATGTGAGCATCTTTTTTTGAAGCGTTTGGACTTGATGGTTTTTTTTGCTTGTTTGTTTTGTAATTAAAATGAAAGTGCGCTAAAACTATTTGCAGATTTATATTTAGAGTTTTGTTTTGAAGTCAGTCCTAAATAATTTCACTTGGAGTCTGGCCTAGTAGAGGTGATGCTTTGCCATCCTTTCCACACTGTTTTTTGCAATTATTATTTGTAATTCTGTTGAGCTGTGTTTGCTTCTCTGTTAACTTGATAGGTGATTATGCACAGGGAGATCAGTTTAAGGTACTGTTTTTTGGTGTGTTCATCACAGTTGTGATTTGCAGTGCTTTTAAGCTTTCTGATGAAAACATACAAGAACCATTTGGATTTCTTGTAAGCGAACACTTGGATGCACAGTGTAAGTCATATAAATATACTATTCAATATGTGAATCAACTGTTTGGTATTTTACAGTGTTTATGACAAGTCCCATGGAGCCTCTGAAGATGTACATGCTCTAATTGGTTGTCTTGATCAGTGGAATGATCACAAATTTGAGTCTTTGTTGTGTCTTTTATAGTGGTAAACAGCTATAAACTTCTTGCTGTTGAGGCAGAGAATTCAAGGTTTAGATTTTTTAGTTTGGTTGGGTTTTTTGTTAATTTGGGGATAGGAGCACCTAGATTAATTTTTGTTTCCCCATGAGATATGCATAAAAATAACAGATGATGCAGCAAAGCTGTTTTTATGGTTGTAAGGGTTATTCCAGATGTTTCAGAACTAGTTTTTCTCTGCCTTTTCCATTACCAGGAACTGATGTCAGAACTGTAACAAAATGATTCAGTAACTTCTTTTGGAAATTTAACATTTATTTTTTTCCTCTCTCATTTATGCCATATTTTGCTTTGTTGTAAGCATCTATTTAGAGAGGAATTAAATTTGTAGTGTGTGGATTTTGTTTTTGTTTTTAACCTTCTTTTGTGTTCTGTAATTCAAAACTAGTTGTACTTTGAACCAGCTTCTCTGCTGGCTGGTTGTATCGCTGGGGACAATCTGGCCTCTTACAAACCTGAATCATCTCTTGCTTTAAGAATCTGAGCCTAATTGTCTTTTGGCCTCTTTGTCTCAGTTAGCCTTGGGAATTGTGAATTTCGGAACTGATTTCTGAAAGTGGTCAGGTAGCCTTTTCCTTGTACAGGAGTTAAATGGGTTGTGACTTGCTAGAGAGAGAATGAGGAATAGATTCAGTGTTCTACTGAAATGTGAGGGAGAAGGAAAAAGTCTTCCACAGAGACGTATTACTTAGGGAAAGGAAAGGGAGGAAAGGGGGCAAATGGTTCATTCAATAAGGGTTGTGTCTGCAGGAATCTCACATACGTGTGGGTGTGCTTGTGCATTTGCTTTAACTTAGAACTTCTAAACCAGACTGGACTGAAGCTGTTTTAACTTCCCACTTGCTGACCAGTGGGTTTGCCTTTTTCTTCACCCTGCCAGAGTTTTGGAAATGTTACTGAATAGCAAGACAGTAAGAAGTTCAAATGCTATTATATAAAAACTTTGGGTGTTGCCTGGCCTGTTCCATACATGCAGTCTGCAGATATCATCCTTTTAATGAATGCTGAGATTTAGTGTCTCACACAGCCTTCTGTAGACTTTCCCCTGTAAGGTTCTTAGTACGAATTTCTGCCAAAACTGGAAAATTAGGATTATCATTTATGTTCCTGCATTGCCCTGTCTTCATTTCTACAAGTAGCTGGTAATTCATGTAGAGTTAAATCAGCACAAAAGTACTCTAAACTTCTCGTAGCCTAGGAGACATAAGTAGCATATTTTTGACATAACTTGATCTTGAACACAGTATTTAATGTTTTCAGTTTCTGCATTTTGGCAGTTATTTGGCCACCTGTGGGGTTATAGTACATAAAATATAAATATACAGTAGATGTGATCTAGTATATGACTGTTCATTTGCATTAATATTCTGCATGAGAATGAAAATAGCTTTGTGACATGCTTAGGCAAAGGTACTCTATGAAGCACTGCATGTTCTTATGTAGCTACAAGTCTGAGTTGCAGGAATAACACTGATTTTGAAACTCTTTGGAGGCTGTGCTTCCAAATTAAAATAAAATTTTCTTTCTTTGGACTTCTCCTTTGGGTTAGGATTGCTTGGTGGTATTTCTAGAATGAATGCAAATGGAAAACTTTAGAAAAGGAAAAAGTTTTTGCAATAAAACTGATTTTTATATTTTTTCTACTGATTGATTATTTTAGTGTATTCATAAAGAGCTGTTTTTCTACTTTGCATATTTCTGAATTTAAAGGCTTTTGGAATAATTGATAGGCAGGTAAGGAGGAGGCTTTTTGTGCTAAAAACCTGGAGGGTGACAGGTATATATGGCTCCAAGGGATGCCTGTTAAAGGCTTTCCAGCTTGAGCCTTGTTTGGGGAACAGAGGAGGTCTTGGCTTTCTTTTTCATCCTGAAAATGTTGATAATCAAAAGGTGGTGCTAGCTTTACAAATGAAACAATGGAAAATCAAGTATTGACTGTGGGGCTTCTTTTGTGCCGTTACAAATTAAATATTGTTAGGCATGAATTGTGCTTTGTCATGTAAAGTTGACTGCTTATGTAAGCAAAGAAAGCCTTATTTTTTATTCTAAATTGCATATATTTTTTCCTTTCTTTTGAAATGTATCTTGTACTTATTCTGCTGCTACTATGATAGTGATTTAATGTGATTTCCCATTCTTTGGTTTTATTTTGCGAGAATCAATTCTCAAGAAAGCTTGTATCAATTTATTCTTCTTTTTGTGTGTAAGGGTGAAAAATATGGATATCTTGCTCTGTCATGTCAGGGTTTTTTTGATTTGGTGTGTTGCTTGGCTTTTTGGTTGTTTCTTGGTGTGTTTCTGCAGTAACCTGCCATGCACTCTGTGGCAACTTGCTTTGTGCTACGTTGGTACAGCAATATAAATGATGCCTTTCTGAGCTTATTTTTATGGCAGGCTGAAGGATCTGTAATACCTTGATAAATTAAAGTTTTAAAACTGTTTTTGCATAGGACTTTCTTGCTTAGTTGACATCTGGGTGGGGAGATCAGCAACTGTAATTTCTGATGGTGCACCTAAGATATGCTCATAGGAAGTCCAGTTAATCTGCATGAATCCAAACTAGCTTTTCCCTATATGTGCAAGATTAATTTAGTTTAAGCTGTCTGCCTGGTGCTGAAAAGCAGACTCTTTGAGTTTGCCCATTGGAGTACTGATTATAATTCTTTTTCTTCAGTACGTATTAGAAGATCCTGTTTCCTTGCAGACCTCAGTGATCATGCTAGCTTTCTAAATGGATGGATTTTATTAAAAATGTTGGGCTAAATTCTGGCTTCTGTTAAAAAGCATTGATCTCAGTGGAGTTACTTGCAAGGGTAATGGATAACAGATTGGGTTCTTGTGCCTCACATGGAATATGGGCTTTCTGTTGTACAACCAAGAAGCCTCAGTTGCACCTTGAAGTAGTAAATTGCTCCTCACGAGCTGAAGTATATGAAAAGAGATTATTTGTCTTTCAAAGGCAGGGTATGAGTAACAGCAGTTGGTTAGAAACAAAGCACTGCTATTAATCTAGTTTTTAAAAAAATCACAAAGATGAAAGGTGTTTATCTTTGTAAGTTCAGTGAGTCTGTGGTACACCCAAATTGAAGCATTATGATGTGGAACTACATTTTTAGACTCAAAAGAATTTCTCCTATTGGGGAAAAAAAAGGTAACTGCTAGAATACTTTGTATTTCAAAGAAAACTCCAGATTAGAAATTAGGTATGTGTTTGAGATATGTAATAAATATGCATTGCTTTAAAAAGGCAGTATGTTTGAAAGTGTTATGAAGCTTTATGAAAATACTATGAAACAGTAGAGCAAAGAAGAAAATGTAATTAAAAATAATCTGATAATTTATTATGAAAACAATGACTTTAGAAAAGCTGCATTTACTCAAATATATGTATGTTTGAAAAAATAAGTTAATATGTGACCTCAGTGAGAAATTAACAATTCTGGCTGAAATTGCAAAGAACCAAACAGCAATTTTGTTCTCTGAGTACTAAAAGTTACTGTGACGCTTGTGTTGTATGGCAGCATTCACTGTTAACTTCACCAAGGTCAGCACATTCTGTCCCATCTGTTGTGTTCACTGATGTCCTGTTTCAATGTAGAGATACAGCATGCAGTAGATTTCATAAACATTGGAAGACTTTGGGGTATAAATTATGCAAATAACTTAAAATTATTTTGTGTTTCAGCAACCTCTGCCTAGCTGTTTAACAGCAGTGGATTGTGAATTCAAGCCTTTGATATCCTGATAACAGCTCTCAAAGAATCTTCAGGGGATGTACCATGACATCAGCAGTGATTGACACTGGAGGCCCTGGCCTGGAGTTTGACAGCAATGGAAGCAAAAACCAAGAGGTTAGAAAAATAAATAGCATTTATTTACTATCAAACTTTGCCCCTTTTATCTTAATTTGAAAGAAAAATTCAGTGTAAACTTGCTGTGGAAACAAATGAAATGGATTTGAGATTGTTGTGTAAGGAGGAAAGAGAGCAGTCATTTTTCAAATATCTTTTATTAAAATATTTTTTTATCACAGAGAAGTGGAAGCAGTAAGTTTTGGAGTCTGCAGTACAACTGTAGACTTGGTTGACAAAATTATACTCTATATGAAGCATTTCTTTAAAGATCTCAGACGTGTCTTGAGGTATAGAACAAGTTGAGGGGACTACAGGGACTTCTTTTAAAGTTAGCCAACACAACATATTTAGTTGCATTTTGCATTCTTATCAACAAATAATAAGTATATTCTACTATCCCGTAGCTTGTAATAAATAGAATCTGGCAGGGTTCCACTTCTGCAACACTTTAATTGGTTATATATGCTTTTACAGACATCTTGATCCTTAAATAGGTAGATATAAGCATATGGGCTTTGAAGTAGTCAGTTCTTCTGTGATGGTTTATGTCCTTAATCTAAAACATGGGTGTTCATGAGATACAGGTCAGATGTAGGTATCTTGCAGTACACACAAAAAGCCTTGATTGCATTTCATCAAGCACAGGGAGAAGAAACACTTCCCACAACTGAATGACTTCATTAGAAAGCTCTTTTCCAATATCTTCAAGCTGTTTGATGCTTTAAATTTTAAGTGCTTAAAACCAGGAAAATATCTTTGATATTGAGAAAGGTCCCCTTGATGGCTGATAAGCTGTCTTTTATTCTTTGAATCTCTTGCTTTAGAAGAAAATTTCCTTTAAAAATCTTTGAAATTATCATCATTATTCCATAAAATATGTAAGAGCATAAGAGGAAAATATTGATGTAGAGTTCAATAGTGCAGTATTTAGAGCGGTTTTTTTTCTTTTCTTTCCTTTTTTTTTTCCTTTCTATAGGAAGATGAGCCAGTCTCTGAATTCCCAGCAGTGATTGTGGAGCCAGTTCCTAGTGCCAGACTAGAACAGGGTTACGCTGCTCAGGTCCTGGTTTATGATGACGAGACTTACCTGATGCAAGATGTAGCAGAGGAACAAGAAATTGAGACTGAAACTGTGGAAACAGGTAGACTTAATTTTTTTCTTCCATGAGGTTTTAGCACTTATAGAAGTCCCCAAGGAATGTGACGTTGTATTTACCCACAGGATGGAGATCCTGGCCTGGGTTCACATCTCTTCCCTCTGAACTTAGTTTTGCTTAGCTTGAGTGGTCACAGGATTACCTTGGCAGGTAAAAATGTCACCTTATGTTCATGATGCTGCAAACTGTCATGAGCAGGCAGATCTTCATTTATGTCTTTGCTACTTATGCAGGGAGTTAGCTAGACAGCTAAACTCAGAGTTTTTAAAAATCAGCTGAGCTAGGAAGCTGGTTAGAATTCAGTTTTATGATGTGTGTGAGCCAGATGATTGCAGAGTAGCTGGCAATATGGACTGTGTGGCTCTATTTACCCTGTCTCCCTGTCCATCCTTTGCTATCCCTCCTTTTTGATCCAAGAGTGGTTTTATTGCTGGTTTGATGGCAGGAGTGTGGGGCTAGGGGGATGGAGTTGAACTGTCCTTTTATGGGCAAAACCCCTAATACCTTGACATTAACTCATCTCTCTGGTAGAATATCAAGTTAGGGATGAAGCAAGGAGTAGAGCTTTGATGTTCAAAGCTGAGCTCTTTAGTGACAAGCACATCTCTTTCTGTACACCCTCTCTCCAAAGAGCACCATCAGGAGGTTTGCACTTCTTGGGGGGCACTGAAGTCTGTTTAAAGTGTCTGAGGAAACAAAAGTTGTGCTGCTCTTGCAGCCTGACTGCTGTACTGCTGCTGTGCTGTGATTCACAGAATCACAGGATATGCTGAGTTGGAAGGGACCCACAAGGATCATCGAGTCCAGCTCTTTGCCCTGCACAGGACCATCCCCAAGTCACACCATGTGTCTGACAGTATCATCCAAATGTCTCTTGAGCTCTGTCAGGCTTGGTGCTCTGACCACTTCCCTGGGAGCCTGTTCCAGTGCCCAATCACCTTCTGCATGAACCTTTTTCTAATGTCCAACTTAAACCTCCCCTGAGACAACTTCAGGCTATTCCCATGGATCCTATCACTGCTCACCACAGAGAAGAGATCAGTGTCTGTCCCTCCTCTTGCCTCCTTGTGTTGCTTTTCATATTTGTTGAACTTCTTTAGCCATTTCAATATGCTAAGTTTGCAAGAAAAAGTAGTAAGGAGACTTTCAGCTGTTGTGTATTTTTGTTGGGTTAAATTTCTGCTGGATTAGCAGAGTGTCCGGGTAGGGAGTATGTAGAACTGCAACCAAAGGGAGTTGAGGTCCTTTTGGGCACTCCATACTGGTGAGACCCACTTCACGTGGGTAGCATACATTCCTGTCCTGAGGCTGCCAAATGCAGAGCTGGAGTTTAAGTTGATGATGTCAGGCAAGCAAAACAATGGTGAGAGACTCTCCTTTTCTCTCAGCTGCTTACCTTGGCAGCCCAGTAAGTCAAAGTAATTCCCATGAGAGTAGGTAAGTTTCAGTAAACAGTGGATGCAATTGCTTATACATCTTTCTGAATTTGGATGTTATCCAAATCACATGCATCAACTTCCTAAGATGTGCATGAACTAATGATTCAGATTTTGGGACAATACTTAAAATTCCAGTTTACTCAAATGTGTTTTGAATGAACTATGCTAATTAGAAGTTCAACAAATTAATGTAAATAAAAGTTATGAAATATGTATTTATTTAATTCAATTTTTGACTATGGTAATAAGACTTTCTAAGATTAAGGTAAGTGAGAAGTGAGGATATTCTTCCCAAACTGGGTTTTAAAACTTAAACTTATATTTGAAAACCTTTAAGAGCTTATACTTTGAAGGTTTTTTATTCAGAAGTTGTTTTTTAAACATTGAATATGCTGTTTCTTGTAAGAATTTTGTAGATTAATGGCTAACAGAGCAGTTCTTTTAGGATAAAGAGCTGCTGCAAATGAACTCTATATATTTAAGTATAATTTTATGGCCATAATTAATTGGTGGAAATTATAATTAAAAACTTGTAGCTTTTCTGTAGCAATATTTTCATTTAAGCTACTGTTCAAAGAAAGAGACATGTGGGTGCTTCCAAGCCTTGATATTTGAGAATATAGTCTTAAAATTTATAGGGCAGTTGATATGATAATTTGGTGAGTCTATGGATGGAGATGTTAAGAGATGTATCCTGTCTGCATGTAGTTTGTTGATGTTTTCTGTGTTGTTTTTTTTTTTCTTTAATTTCACAGTTTGACATCAGTATGTCCTTAAAAATTTAGTATGATAACCTAATGCAATATTAGAATCAGTTCAAATATTTAAAACTTTAATAGTTTTGATCTAAGAATTAATGGACACTAAGGAGCCAATTTACAGTAAAGGAGAAATTAAAATTAATGAAGATTTTAAAAATTATGAATGCACATTAGTTCCCATTCTCCAACTTTTCATTATTATTTATGGGGCATATACATCATTAGTCCAGTGCAGTTTTCATGGTGTAATTCTACATGAAATGAGTTCTTGCACAGAACTTGTATCCAGTGTTGGTGAACAAATGCTTGGTTTAGACTGTTCTGAGGGAGGCAGCCCTGTGGGCCATGTGTTTTGACAAACATGTTTTGGCACAGCCAAAGAGTCTTTGTCAATTCATTACTCATACAGGGAGGAGAGATGGGTGGAGAGAAAGTATTAAAACCCCAGGAAGCATTCCTTCTGGTAATGCGCCACTATTAGCAATGCATTGCAGGAAAGTGAATCTGAGTGTGTTGTTTAATTTTACTTTTGTAGAAGAGGTACTGGGCTGTGGGTAGGAAGCAATTTAATGTAGGAGAGGTGGCAACAGGTGCCATAGTAATTGTTAATGAGAAAGCAGGCTAAGGCAGTAAACAAGGTATATATAATGCTTTTTTAAAGAGCATCATTTTAGGGTGTTAATTTTCTGAAGTACATACCTGTATTATGCTAATGATCCTAGTTTAGAGAGAAGTGCAGTTTGATTTCTGTGCATCTTCTGAAAAAAATCTGTTATTGCTGAACTAGTCTCAATAGGTTCTACTTCATAAATGACAGAATTAACTGCTGCAATAATTTTAATATTTTTTGATAAATGTATCATTGCTGCACCAAGAATGAGTAGACTTAATACCTTTTGTGGTTCTAGACTCTACAGATAGCATGGTAAATACTAAAAACGAATCTTAAAGAGATCTTGGCAGTATTTGAAAAGGATACCTATTCCCATAAGGTAACACACACCCCTTTGTCAGTATCTTTACTGTTGGCAGTGGATCTGATTTTTTTCCCCCTTTCCTGTAACAGTTCATTGGCAATTCCAATGACTACTGATTTACATGCTTTATAGCGTTACAACATACATATTCCCAGAGCCTCCAGCTACTTTGCAGTTAATCTAAGATTTGTCATTTAAAATGTAGGGTTATTCTGGCCTTCAGAGATAAGGATCAAAACCCTTAATGAAAAATGTAGTGGGGTACCTGCTTAGGACAAATAAGAGATGATTTGTGCTGTGCCTGGAATGGTTCTGTTTGTGGTTTGCTGTTCTATGAATGGATTTGAGACTGTGGACTGTAAGGACAGTCAGTGCTGAGCCAAGGGCAGAATCAGGACCTGTGATGATGTTCTATATTAAAAAACTTCTTGCACTTATGAAACCACAATTCAAATAAAATATGCTATATGATCATTATAAATACTGATGACTTTTTAGCTAATTCTAGTGGAGTAAGGGTTTTTTTGCCTATCAGACTCCTTCCAGCCTGTTTCCCACTAATCAATCTTGATTCATTAATCAAGAATCATTAATTATAATTAATCCTTTAACTGTAAAATGAATCCATTATCTATAAAAGTAAAACCAAAAATCTTGTAGCAAACCAGGAAGACTTAATGGTTCAAGTTATGTTTTTATTCAAGAAGAAAAAAATGCCTATCTGCTTGGAATAGAAATACATCATGACAAAGGAGTTTTCTAGAAAAAGCAAAATGTAGGAAATTTGGTTTTTTCAGGTGATCTTCTGACATTTCTTGTGGAAGTAGTGAGTGCCTTTTGTAATGATTGAAAGGGAAAATATAAGCTTTACACTGATAGAGTGTTTAAATTTCTTTTTTTGTTTGTATGATATTCTTGGAAGTGATACCTTTAGATTATTGAGGACTGAGTTACAGCCTTAAAACGTAGTTTACTGCAACAGTGAAAGCGTTTGTATCATAAAAGGGACATCCTTCTTAACAAGTTTTTAATAATATCCAAATTTTATTGGCTTTCATCTCCTGCACAGTTTTCTGTCCTTAAAGTAATTAGCCCTTGAATTTTAGGATATGTTCAGCAAAACCTTTGTAGTTAACAGCAAAAGCTCCTGTCTTTGAAGAAGCAGTAATTTTGAAATTAAGAATTGCTACAGCTCTGTTTATTTGTCACAACACAGAACCCATAACCTCAATGTGTAGGCGTGATAATAGGGTAACTAATTTTTGGATTTACCCTATGAGCAGTACTGAAGGTAACACAGTCATGATCTGCAGACCTTAGACATGGATGATGTCTAGTGTTTTAGTCAAATAAGACATTAGATGAGCATTTAAGTAGGCTAATGTTTTTAAAATGTCAAGTTGTCTGGAACATGCCATTAAAATTGGTTAGTACTTTCTGAACTCCCTTCTTACTGATCTTATGTCAGCACTGGCAATACTTTTCTTTTGTGCTACCTCACTTAAGATGAATTTGCAAAACCAATGTTGTTGTTTGTTTACAAATTTTGTTGAACAGTGGCAACTATTAAGGAAATGTTGCTGTACCTACAGTAAAGCTTGGTCCCTATGAGAGGTGTTCCAAAATCATGTTGCCACTATAGACCCTGATGGAATTGATTTACTGAATCTAACATTTTATATGAATAGTATTTTTTCCTGACTTTTTTTATTAATCACTAAAGCAACAAGTACAGGTTTGGGATTTTTTTTTTGTCACAGCTTAAAGATTAAAGAGGAAACAAACGTACTGTTTTCAAGAAGTTGAAATATCATTCAATTTATGAGCTGTCAGCAGAGTTTTTAATTTGATGTTCCATCAGAAAACCTCCTTGTGGTTCAAGTTGAAAGTCTGTTTTAATTCTAAAAATGTTACTGGCACAGGGGAGGATCTGCATGAAAGTAATGGGGATCTGATAATGAGCCTTTCCAGGATTATGATCTGATGGAAAAATATTGGGCTACAAAGACCAGGGAAGTTCAGTTGAAACTATCATGTAAATTGACAGCCATCCTTAAGGAAGGGGGAGGTTGAATGAACAGGGAGTTTAGGCTTAATTCCTCCCCTGCTTTATACAAGTGGATGAATAAAATACATACTTTAAGGGAAATCTTGTAGAGAGAAAATTTCAGAGTACTTCTTGCACAGTTATCACCATGGGAATCAACTCTGCATATCTATGTCCAGTCTTCAGTTATTACTTGTTCTTCATTCTGCCTTTGTCTGCTCTTATTATAATTAAAAATGCTTCCTTCTAATGTCTTTTATGTGAATTTGAGCCTGTGAACTCTTGTTTCTCAGATAAGTTTTCATCAGTTAAGTATCATATACTAAGAACTGGTTGGAATCTTACCTTTGATGATGGCATGTGTATGTAAGGGATAAACAAAACTGTGTTATAATTGATTCTTTCCAGACACTATTTGATTAAACTGCCTTTTATGAAAAGTGAGTTAACACAAGTGACTGCTGTACATTTTGTTAGTGCTGATGTACCCTATTGACTGAACTTCATAACACTGACAGCTCAATGAGAACTTTACATGTGGAGAGGGAGCAGTTTGCTTTAGAGGGCAATGCTGACTACAAAAAAAAAAGTTTGGACATTCTAAGAACTTGATTAAACTCTTATCTTCATCACAGCAGTAAGATGAAGCCTATTAACTCGACAAAAACAAGATAAAACTTTGCTGGCTCTACTGCAAGAATTAGATGCCTCTAACACATGAATGGGTTAAGAGTTTGTCCTTTGTATGCGAGCTAATTTTATTTTTCACACCATGCTGCTGCTCCATCCATGTGAATCCTCATTCTGCCAAGAAATGCACTGCATTTTTGCCAGTTAAATGCTGATGACAGTGAGGCAAAATGATTCCCCCTTTACTGCATGTGCTATTATATAGTACTTGCAGCAGTTATGCTAAGGGCATATACATCTGTTTTCTCAGTAACATTCTTAATTCAAAACCAAAATTCAACTGCAACTTAAATTTTGTGTCATCTTTGCTGGTGTTTCCTTTTCTGAGGAGTTAAGGCAAAGAGCTCTACAGCTGCTCTACAGATGATAGTATTTTAATGTAACTGTAACAGCCTGGTTGTGGAGTCCAGTTCTTTTTAGATTTCAGGTTTCTGCCTTGCTGTGTTCAGTGGTCCATTCATACCAAAAGAACGCTGCAAAACATTTCAGGCTTAATTTTGATTTTGTGAGGCTAATTCAATGGCTTGCTAGTGTCCAGCATTATGGATTGGACTTCAGATGTACAGATGCATTCTCCTCCAAACTGCCAACTCCAGTTGCAACTGTGAGTGAGAATTTGTAGGCTGTTACTGTGAAGACAGTCACAAGATTTTACTAATGTAGGCTGAAAACATTTGTCATTTCTGCCTTGAAATTAGAGTCTGATATGGCATGCCAGACCCATCGTGGTGTGAGTCCACGAGAGTTACTGGTCTTTATTGATCAAAAATATGATGACAGACTTGAAAGCGATAATTTTTAAAGGTGAGCTGCATATTAAAAGGGAGATTGTAGGTGACAACAAACTCTAGGATGACAGTAAAGTCATATGTATTTGAGCAGGACATTTAGTCCTTAGAAATATTCTGTGGGCTTATAAAATAGACATTTGTTGTTGTCAGGACAGTTTTAAGGACTTTTAAATGGTATGTCTTGAACAGAGAAATTGCTCAATAGTTCATACTTTGTATGCCAGCCTATTACTAGTCTCAAATACTGTCAATATGGTAAAATCATGTAATGTGCCATGCAAATGCATGATTTATAATTGTCTAATAGGCTGCCCTGGAAATAAAGAATTTCATAAGGTGAGGACGTGAATGTATCGATTCATTGTGGGTTGGTGGTTTTCTCTTTTTAGAGACAGCAAAGTTTTTCTAATTCTGCATGCACAAGTAATAGTGCTGGAATGTAAACTTGCTGTTTTGATTAACTCCTTTTCTGTTTGTCAAAGGTAGTTTCAAATCCTGAGAATACATTTGCTTTTCTGTTTGGAATCACTGATTGCCATATGAATAGTGACACCAGGATCTTGAGTCCACTGAAAGGTGCAGACTGTGACAGGCTCATGGCTTTGGTGTTATTAGACTTCATATGGTGTAGTCAAGAAGATAAGCTTGGCATAGTCATGGACCCCTTTCCTCAATATTTCTCTGGTTCCCCCAGGGACATTTTGTGGTTATTTTGCTATTTGGCAATATTCTACTGTGGAATCCACAGTAGATGTTAAGGATTATGCTGATGTGCTGATAAAGGCGACATCTGCATTTTCGTGTATGTTTTTTGGAATTTAACAATTTTAACTTTGTTAAAAATGTTTCTCCATATTGTTACCCTTGCAATGCAGTAATAGCTATCAACAGTTTCATAATCTGCATTTGGGGACAGCAACTACTTCTGTAATTATTAGATGTGAATTTCTTCAGGATCCTGGGCAAAACAACCTTTCTGTAACTTTAAAATTTGTAGGTGGTTTGGGCACTTGGGACAGGACATGCTGGGACTTCTGAAATTACTGGAAGCTTTTTAGAGTGGTTGGCATTTAAGCATTGTTACTCTGTTATCATTTGCAGTTTCTCCCGTAGACTGCAAATACTGCAGACAGATTGCCATCTGCCCTTGACTACTTAAATGAAGTCAAACAAATCACCTCTGTAAGAATAAGCAACTGCTTTATAATAATTGCCTTTTCCCAGGGTAGCTGTGTCTTACTAGAATGCAACTGGAATTCTCTGTGGCTGAAAGTAATTAAATGCTCATAGGTTTTTTTCTTTCTGGTTAATCATTTGCTGTCAATGGAAGAAAAAGTGCCATTGGAAGGTTTTACTTTTAGTGTTTCAAGTTACAACACTTGTGAAGTAGTTCTCCAAGAGGAACTGCAGTCTGTTACCAGAGAATGTTTTCATCATATTTGTGAGAATTGTGGGAAAGGCAACTTTGCATAGGAGACTATGGGAGTGGAGATAGACAATTCCTCTATAGCCACTGAGTGCTGTATTAGTTTTGATGACTGTTCAATGAGATGCTTAAGATAATTGATGATCCTATTCCAATCCACTTCTGCAAATCTGCTGAAACCTATTAGTTTTTCATATTTTGAATTTACATCTGCTGTCTTAGGTGCAATTAATCACATCCAGCTGCTTTTCTTCAATTGTCTTTCACTTTTTCAAAATAATCAGGACGAGGTTTAACTGGTTTCTATTGCAAAGAAGTGACATGTTTCCTTTAATGTGAACAGTTGTCTGTGTCAAACCAGAGTGCATTGAGCTGAGAGATGTTTTACTCCTGTGTTTATGCAAATATGGAGATACTATTCACTTGTCTTGAAATTACTTAAGAATTATGACAAACAGAAATGTAGTAAGTATAAGCATAGTTTTGAATGGTAGCTTTCCAGCATATTAAATTTGTTTTGACTTTGTTGTTTTGTTTGGGGGTTTTTTTGTTTGTTTTTTTTCTGGCAGTTGGTAAATGTAGATGTGATGATCATGTAGGTCTACCTGGCTATCTTGATAGCTGAGCTTGTGGTTTGTAAAATGACAATAAAGCTTACTCTCTGTATACTCTACCAGTAAAACAAACCAGCCAACCAACAAAAACTTAGGTTGATATATTTCTGTCTGATAAAAGACTGATGCTGTTGGGGATCTGTTTGTCTATTTTTTTTCTACTTTTTTCATGCCAGAGAAACATAAGTACATCTGCAATTTCCTGTGGGCCTGTTCCATTACAGTAAATATTTCTTGCTTCATCGGGCCACCTACTAAGTAGATTTTGTAGCCCTCTTTGTTGGCTTTCTGCCTAGAAAGGAGGCTTTAAAATAGATTAAAAATTAAGTGCATGTTTACTTTTTTCCCTGTTGACTGTCTTTTTTCCCTGAAATAATAAGATTTTATTAGCACGACAAATCAATTAGCATTCAGCATGAAATACTAGAAATAATATAATTTAAACAGATGAAACTGCAGAACTTTTGGAGAATGTTGCATTCCTCCTTAAAGACATATATGTGTATCTCTCAATATGTCTGTATATATGTAATACTATATAAGGTGTGCACAGATCAAAATGAGCACCACACAGACTTGTAGTTTTTTGCATATTAATCTTGAAAGTGCCTGGGCTTGGACTGTTTTCAACTGATTGGAATCCCTCAGGCATCCAGTGATAGTCTCCCTCTGTATGATCCGAGATAGCAGAGAGTCAGAATACGGTGCAGCTGTTCAAGTCCATTTCATGCGAATTGGCAAACACTGTGCTAAGTCTGTGCTCACAGTAGTGAATAAATGCTGCCTAGAAAACTGGTATTAAACCAAGAGCTTGATGTTTTATACTCTTCTTATTTTTTTTTCTTTCATTTTGGACATATGGTGTTTGTCAAAAGTCACACAGTGCAGATTACTTGAATGCACTTATTCAAGGAGTCCACATATCCTAAGCAAAACTTCATTAGACAGGAGTCAAACACTTGAGCTTGTGACTGCATGTTGCAATCAGTAAACAATCCTCAGTGAATTACATAGCGATTAATAAAGGAAAAAACTATGAATGCACCGTTTCCAAAGTATGGAAGTGTGAACTATTGACATAGGTCTGGATCTTCAACGGTATTTAGTGTCTTAGTGCATCTCTTGATCTGGATTGACACAGGCAAACTTCCTAAATGTATTTTATTGCTGTGAACCTAATGGCTTGAAGTGTGGGTAAATTACAATTTTTGATGGCACAAAGTGACAGGAGTACACGGTCATTGCAGTACTCTCTATGTAAGCTGAATCTGCGGTGTTGCTAAACTACACTGGGTGAGGTTTCCACTTCAATTTGAGGATGTTTTAATGAAGGACTATTAAGTTTTATTGCACATTTAAGTGTGCGCCTACTTGAAATGCCTTTTCATGTCCTTGGGCTTGTCTCTGCTAGGAGAATTTCTGCTGGAGAATACAGCAGAGTTCCCTAGTGGAAATGTGCTGACGGAAGGAATTCTCCTTAGCACTGCTGTTGCACCTCTGAATAACAAAAGCTGACAGGAGCACTCTGCTGTTGGCAAAGCTGGATCTGCATGAGAGCTTTTTGCCGTCACAGCTGGCTAGTTGCCTTTTTTGTCCATGCTTCTGCTTGGAAAGAGCTCGGCAGGCAAAACTTTAGCACAGACGTACCCTTAGATAGGTCTTTAATGTGAGAATGAATGATCTCACTTGGGGGTCTTGCTGATGAGGTGAGGAACGAATTTAATTCCTTACAGCCAGGGATGGATGAGTGAAGTCTACAAAATGCCTGAATTTTTATTTGTGTATTATGAATATTATATATAAATGCAGTCATTAAAATGGTATTCCTAAAAGACTTTGAGACTTGTAGTGTAGGAGTGTGATTTGTCAAAAGTTTGAAGCACTGAATTTACCAGCTGCAGGTGATGTATGCTGGATACTATTTTGTGATTTCTGTGCTGGGGAAAAAAGTGCTTCTGAACTGTTGCTTCTGCCTAGGATTACTCAAACTTGAGAGGGGAAGAGGTTCTCTTTTGTCAGGTTGCAACTGGTGCCCTTCCCCTTCTTTTGATGGACCTGTGAAGCTGTTGTGTTCAAGGAAGTCTCTTTAGGCAGGTATTTGCTTCATCCTTGGCTTAACAATATAGTCAGGTGTGCGTGGTGTTAATGAAGGAATTCCTAGTGTGGTCTCCATGCGCAGCTCCGTGTAGGACATGCTTTGCTCTTACCCTGGGAGCGATCAGCACGGGGACTGGACGGGGAAGCGCGGAAAGCGCCTTCTCCTGCCTGGTGTCTGTCCAGCCGCAGCGCTCCAGGCAATGCTGTGGTGCTACTGAGGCAGGTGTTCTTTACATGGGAGAGGACACAACCCTAAACAGCGGTGGTGGTGGTTTTTTTTAATTAAGTAAGCAATGAAACTTTTCCCCTCACAAATCTGCCCAGAGGATGAGCGGGGCCTGTAGCCAACTGCAAAAGGCACCTAAGGCTCCCTTGGGGCCGGCCGTGCTGCTGTTGAGGAGACGAGGCGGACTGCGGGCAAGGAGGGCTGCGGTTTTCTGGGGAATCGCTGCTAACGTAGGGATTTGCCGCGGAGAAAACTTGTTAATGCATCAGCGAGGACTGTCCGGCTTGTGCCGGTGCCAGCGGCGGAGGGAAGGCGGCGGGGCCGGGCCGT
>VWZF01001084.1:451022-461406 GCA_013396755.1 Sclerurus mexicanus
CGTGTCCGCGTCCGCCGCAGGGCGCCCCCCGCGGGCCGGGGAAGGCGCGGCCGCGGCCCCATCTCTTCTGCGGGACGACGCCGCCGCACTGCCGTGCGCTGCCGCCTGCCCGGGCAGGTGCCGCGCTCCTCCTGCCCGCTCCTCCGCACCGGCGCACCTTGAATCCCTCCCGGCCTAGCCGCTGCCGTTTACCGAGCTCTAGCACTTCGTCAAGGTTGTGTTCAGGATCAGGCATGGTTCGGCCTCTTTTGGTTTTATTAAATCTGTCTGAGAACAGGACGCCCCAGCGATCCCCGGATTTGTCTTCAACTGTGGTAGAGCCCTGCAGAAAACACGAGCAAGGTTACAACTGACTAAAACCACAAGTGCGATGTCCAGCATTCATTCTCCACAGAAGTCATTCCAGCTTTGATTTTATTTTCTTCTCTTCAACGTGGAGCTCAACTTTTAAAACTAGTCCTTGAAACCAGTGCAGTGCACTTTAGAGCAGTAAAAGTAATGAATTGTGCAGTTGCTGCCTGGATGTGAACCAGTGGAGAGTAAAGCTTAATACTGGTTTTGCACTGACGTGGCAATAGGTTTGTACAGGTGTGAACATGTGCTGAAGGTAAATACTCTGTCATGTAGCAGTGTATGAAGATACCCTTTCAAAAAAGAGGGCCAAGTCACATAATCTTAATAATGCTTTGTTTTATTTTATTTAATGTGGAAGAACACCCAGGGTTTTTTGGAGGAGGGTAACACAAACCCCAGATACACAAAAAAACCCTCACTGCAAAGCAGCCAAGAACTGTTCTGCTGAGGAACTGAAGTGAGCAAGTCACAAGCATTTGGATACTCTCCTGTCTGTGATGGAGCAGGTAGCTTCACTTTGCCAGAGAACACCTCTCTGATTCTTGCAGGGCTCACTGCTGCAGGTTGCAGTTAGTTGTTTTTTACTTCTGATTGCTGATGAATAGAGAACGTTTCAGTGGTTAGTTATTGTGCCAAGACCTTCTTAAGTCACTGTAACTAGATTGCTGGTGACCCAACCCTTAGATAAATAACAAATGACCTTTGTATTGCTCTTTCTGATGTCCTCAGCCCAGTCAACTTGATTTTTTTTTTTGATTGTTATATTTGCATTGCAGTGAGCGATACAGATACCTACACAGGTCTAGTATTCCCATCATCATACTATCAGGATACCGTATCTGTTTACTTACTTTTGTATGTAGATAGTATCACGTGGATTTAAGTGAGGAATTCTTTATCCTAAGGGATTATAATAATTACGTGGTGCCTTTTCCCTTGGCTCCTGGTTTCAGTGTTGACAAAACTTCAGTGTTGATAACTGCGGGAAATGCGAGGGACTGAAATTGTTGCTGCTCAGTGATATCTTAATTGCCAGTTGTAAGAGCAACTCCTAAATGACTTTACAAAGACATGTTTTGTCTTGGTAGCTAATATTTATGTCAATATCAGGCTGATAACATACGGCTCACAGTGAAACAAGTGTTTTGGGATGATTGCTCTCATCTTTATTATTGATTGCCTTTATGCAGTGGGTTATGCATCATCCCTAAATTGTGTGCAGCTGAGAGTCTTTTGAACAAAGAGATCCAGGCTTAGGGAAATACTGAAAAACCCAAGGAATTGTTCTTCAGTTTCAGAACAAATGTCTGCCATTAAACAAGCAGTAAACTGAAAATTCTTTCTTTTCCAGTCAAGTGTTGCATACAGAAAGATTTCTGGGTATTGCCTATATGGGCAATTCAACTGCTTTTAATTAAAATGCAGCTTAAACACTGCTACAGCTTCCACTGCTGTTTGCTGTGGTCTTTTAAGTGCTGAGATAAAACAAGCATGTGAGCACCAGTAAACTTTAATGAGGTTTGTTAGTGTATGTGTAGTCACTCTTGACTGAGTTCCATGCTTGGAATTGTGAGTTCTTCATTAAAGTATTGCTCTGGTTTCCTGACAGTGTTAAAGGATAAGCTATTGCAGATGCTTGCAGTTAAGTGTTGGCCTCATAAATGCAGACATTGATAGCACTTCAGATAAAGAGGGGGGAGCTGTATTGCAGTGCCAAAAAGTACTATTTTGAAGATTACAGAACGATTTTTTTCCTCTCATCAGTTGCTTTTATTAATTTTGTTAGTCTTACGTTAAAACAGGGGACATTGTTGCCACTGTTTTCTTCTGTAGAGCTTAAGTACAACCCTTAATTACCAAGTTTGGTGTTTGTAACAGCTGTTGAGAGGCTTGAATAATCTACTGTACATGCTGTTTGTTTAGAAAGTGGAGCTAGAAAACGGTAGGTCAACAGTGAAGATAGGCATCAGCTAGTCTAGTTAACTGTTTACATTTTAAGATTTGAAATTGTTTTCTAAGAGGATTTTTTAAAATGCAAACGGACCAGAAAATTTTTAATTAAGTAGTTTAAAATAAAGTGCCAAGGACTCAAATTTCTTATAAAAGCAGTAAGACGAGGTTTGTTTTAAAAGAATGAAAGCTAAGTGATGGTGGTAGTTCTGATGTGTTCTAGATCAGTAAATGGCAGTTTCCCATGTCACTCAGTTATCAAAGTCTGGAAGATTTACTTTCATCCATGTAAACTGCTTTGCTTCATTTGGGCATGTGACAGTTCTTCCTGACGTGATTATGTAAGGTGACGGACCTGCACCTTACATTATTTACTTGAGCAATACAGGCTGTGTTAGCTTTGGAGTCTTGTATATGTGCACAGCCGTACCAGGGTTGATAGCATAAATATAATAGAAATAGAATTGGGTATTTTTAAAGAAACAGGTGGTACACTTCATTCTTTGGTTAGAAGTGTTTCTGACCATTGTGATACTGTGCTTGTGCACCAAAGCCTTGAAAAGTTGTCTTTTTTTCTTGTTTTTTTTTTTTTTTTTAATTGCAGAATCCTACTGCCTTGGTTTGCTTTTCCCCCTGTCTTTATTGTGAGATTTGTGGTACAAGTGTAGTTTGGTTGATGACACTTGATCCAGTAATCTGCAAAAACAGCTGCCTCTTTTTTTCCTTGTCCCATCCCCTCTTGGAGAGAGCCTGTTCCCCCACTTCCATCTTTTGGAATATCTTTTTTAGCTGTACTTTTCATCAGTATCATGTCTCCTGACTGAGCACTCTGACATGCTGTCTACTGTTCGATATTTTCTAGCATGTCAGAAAGATATTTTACATAAAATTGGTGTTGAGATACAAATTTGTACTCTTTTCTTCCCACTGTGTTAGTGCAGTAACATTGCCTATGTGCAAATGAAAGCTCCTGATGCTCACTGGGTAGACAAATGCTTCTGAGGCTAAAACCAGGTACTGGTTAAAGGAGAATTAGCTACCTGAGAAGATTTGAAACTTGGTAATAGCAGTAATTTTAGTGAGTGTTTTAATAGCTGTCTTTTTGGCAATGTAGGGTTAGTTTGTTAGCTGTCATGATAGACAGGCAGCATATGTGTTCCAGCCAAAGCCAGAAGTGTTACTATTTTTTGCTTGATATTTTTTAGGTGGCAATTTTAGTGGAGTCCTGAGTAACTCATGTTGCAAAAACATTTGTGAAGTGTGTGTTTTCAAATGTCAGAGGCTTTTGAGGAGTAGAAAGTGCTATTTTTATTGGAAACAGAAGGGTTACTTAGGGGAGAGCAGATCCTTTGCTCTGCTCTTAGAGTTTTGCAGCATTAGTCCCTGATGCTGAGGAGGTTGTGTCTCCTTTCCCTTCACTCTAGCCCCTCAGCAGAATGCCCTAGTGCTGGAAAAGTGCCTTCTGCTAAGTACCTCATACTGGGGGTGAAGCATCTAATCTCTTCCTTATAGGAAAATTTTGTATGCTTTTAAGCATTGAGGAGTAGCTAATTCAATACTCTCTTACAACTGAAATTTGGCAACTGTTGTTTGAATTTCTTTACAGAAGTCCTTTATATGCTGTACCTGCTATCTGCACAGAAGCAGCTAACCAGTTGTCCCAGAAATGGTAACCAGCAGAAACAGAGATAAAAACTGCACAGCTTTTTGCTGCAGGGGAGGCAGAGGGGTTGGTGGAGAAGCTTTGCTGACATTCTTTAAATCTTACTTCATTCTTTAGAATAGTAATATATTCAATACTAATTTGGGCTTTCTAATTTCAGTAGTTGTAGAATTGATACATTTATGATGACTGAATATTCTTCTTGTATTCTGATGATCAGTGGAAAGTTTTATCAGGTAGATGAGGGGAAACTTAACATGTTGTTTCTCTACAACTGAAGGTTTCCTT
This sequence comes from Sclerurus mexicanus, assembly GCA_013396755.1. Taxonomy (NCBI): domain Eukaryota; kingdom Metazoa; phylum Chordata; class Aves; order Passeriformes; family Furnariidae; genus Sclerurus; species Sclerurus mexicanus. The sequence continues at coordinate 455,278 of VWZF01001084.1, forward strand.
TCAAGAGAGGAATGTTTAGGCAGAGGATTTCCTGCAGGGCCACTCTGTCACAGTGCAGGTGTTCAGCCTCTGACTTGGGATACCCCCAAACTGCTGCATGGGAAGGAAACAGCTTGGCCAAATGTGGGGAGCACCCAGGACTTGGAGCTGGGGAAAGGGCTTATGGTGCAAAACTCTTGCTGATTGCCACTGATTATCCAAGGGACAGAGCATGCGTTAGAGACCCTTTCCTGGTTTTCCTGTGCTCTTTTATTGTTCCCAGCCTGGGGTGAAGCAGTGGTGGAATGTCAGCTTTATCAGGCATCTACTGTTCCAAAAGATAAAGCCCTCAAAATAGCATCCCAGGCTACTATATCCATCAGACAGCCAGCGGGTGGGCAGCTGGCTAGTTCAGCAGGAAATTTCAGGAACCCAAAATTTTGCATTTGGGCATCTTCCAGATTTCTTTCAGTGTCTGGTTTATGAGTTCAGTCTTCTGGCTAGTAGGTTTTTCAAGTTTTTAATCCCTGCGTTTGAATAAACTGCAGTATGCTGGAAGGCTTTTACCCCCATGTGTGCCAGCAGGAATCTTTGTGTATCCAGTGCTCTCTTCAGTCAGAAGCAAGTCCAGTGTTGTTTTCCCTCGTTTTCATTAAACAAACCTGGAGTCTTTTCTTGGTCCTTTCCAGTAACAGGATAGGTGCCTTGAAATTTTCGTAGAGAATTACTCCCAAATCCTCTTTACTTGTGTGACACTGGAGATAGGTGACCCTGCTTACGCTAAAGATAGATCTCCTGGGTTCCGGCTGCCTCACCGGAGTGCTTCAGCTTGGAGCAGATGGCCATAAATGGAAAGAGCAACTGGAGAGAGGCTGCCGTACCTTAGCCAGAGTGGGGATGATGGGCAACAGGTGTTTCTGCAGTCACTGCTTTTAAAAACCTTTACAAGGGTGAGGAACGTAGGGTTGGCTGTGAGTAAAATTGTAGTTTTAGTTGATATCTTGAGGTTTTTTTAGTGTTGCTGCTGTGTTCACATTGCCGTGATCTGCACTGTATCAATCTTAAATGTGCTCTCTTGAAGTTACATTATTTTTGATTAATTGCTTAGTTTTCCATTCAGAACTTGAAAAAAGAGCTATTTTTACCTTCTCCCCTTAATTTTTTCACTACAGCAACACGCCCTGTATACTGTTTATTATGCTTTGTGTTTTTTAACAACCAAGCCCGCTAAACCCAACTCATGTATTTTTAATGTCAGAAATCAAAACTGGATGTATCTGTTTTGCAGGCTAATCCTGCATTTGTATATATATTCTTTCAATAGTCTGAAAATGTGAAGAGAGATGACCTTTAGATTTAAATGGGATAATCGTTGGAGATGGAACTTCTCTGTTCTACTGTGTTAATTTATAACCACCCTCATCATAATCTCATTTTTTCTGGTTAATTTTAAGGCAGGATACAAATCTCAGAGTCTGCTTCTGGAAATCAGGAGCTTGGTTGTGAAACAGAAATCTAATCTAAGAAGTGACAGTGTTAGTTCTGCTTGTCTGTTGTCTTCCTTAAATATTTCTGTTGACGGGAAGGTATAAAAGGTGTGAAGACACCTGACAATTTTGTGATTGTCATGTTAAAGATTGAGAAATACAGTTGTACAGAGATACACGTGGACTTTCATAAATAATCTGTTCTCATTCATTTTTTGTATCCTTCTATAGTGGAAGCATCTGTCCATGGAAGTAATGTGCACTGCACGGATAAGACAATTGAAGCGGCAGAGGCCTTGCTTCATATGGAGTCTCCTACCTGCCTGAGAGATGCCAGGAGTCCTGGTATGTCAGCCACAGTTTCTGCCTTGGGAGGCATTTCTCCTTCTGCTAATTAATAAAACAAGCAAAGTGGGAAACTTGTTTCTGTGGAGAACTATATGGTGTTTAAAACATTGGCTTGCTTGTTTCAAAACTATTGATTTGACTTTCACATGATTTCTCCACCTTGTAATGAACATACTTACAGAGTAAATGATTTATCTGAGAGAGGTTGTTGGGTAGAGATATTTGAGAACTAGACATTTAAAATTAACTTTTCCACCTAAACACCAGGAAATACTTATTCCTAGTGTGGCTGACAGAGCCCTGGCACAGAGTGCCCAGGGAGGCCATGGAGTCTCCATCCTTGGAGATCTTACATGATCCTGGGCAACCAGTTCTAGGTGGCCCAACTTGAGCAAGGATTTGGACCAGATGCCCTTCTAACCTCAACCATTCTGTGGTTCTGGGAATTTGACATTTTAAATTGCTAAAATACTTATTTTAAAGGAAAAGTATTTATTTTCTTGTTTCTATTTTAGAAGGAGTATCCGAATACAATATGTTGCAAAGTTTTCCCAAAAACCAAAACTGAATGTTGATGATTACTTTAACTGATGTTTCTTCTGAAGTTACTTATTATATGTGGGATGAAATAATGGTCAAACTGAAATGCAAAAACTACAAAATAGGAAGTGGAGATCAGAATAATAATCAAAGATTAAGCTTGAATTTGTTGTATTTAAAGTTGAGTTTTGTTCTAAAGAATATTGGTGTGATACTTGTCTTCTGCCTAAAAATACAAATGTGCATGTTTTGGGGAGTCGGATTGACTTTCTACATGGCGGGTTGTTGGAGCAGAAACTTGCTACACTATTGCATATGCTTTGTTTAAAATAGTTTTATGCAAGATACATTAAAATAATCAGGTAGAAACTTCATCAGATACTCTTTCTTTTTTCTCTCATAGTGGAAGTTTTTGTACCTCCTTGTGTGTCAACCCCAGAATTTATCCATGCAGCCATGAGACCTGATGTGATCACAGAAACTGTGGTAGAAGTATCAACAGAGGAATCTGAGTCAATGGATGTATCTCCTGTTCCAACTTCCCCAGATATCCATGAACCAATGAAAAAGAAAAAAGGTACGTATGGCTCTTTGTAGAAGCAATCTCAGAATTTGCTTCTAATGTGCACTGCTGTGGATGGTGCAGTTGATACAGGGGAAGATAGATTAGATTATCTGATGTCTTTGCTCATATAAACAGGCCGATTTGAGTCTGAAATGTGAGTTCTTAGAAAATGAGTCTGCAACAAGAAAGAAGAAGGAGCAAGAGAATGGGCTTTGCCAAGCTATAAAGGCAAATGGTTTTTGTGTTGTGCTTTTTAACACAAAGTGGAGGAAGGATAGAGAAGGATTCAAAGAGGACTTTAGTGGTGGGTAACCACTGGTGACTGAAATATGGTGCTTACCTGACGTGCCATTAACTTATCTGAAACTGAGTTAAATCTGCCTATGAAGTAAGCAACTAAATGATTAATTAAACTGGTCATGCAGTTGCAAGGAAACAGCAGGGGCAAAATACATGAACTGCTTTTTTCAGCAAAGACAGATTTTAAAATATTTTTATTCTGCATATGATTAATACTTCTTTTTCCCCATGTTTTATGTGCAGCTGGCCGTAAACCCAAGACCCAACAGTCAGCTCTAGCTGATGGGTCTCCAGATCTGGGTATAAAGAAGAAACCTAGGGAAGGCAAAGGTATATTTTGTCATTTATCAAGTCTTTAAAAATATGCAGTGTGTGTGCATGGTGCCTGTCACATGAAATATACACGTCCTTAAAGATTTGGTAGATGAGTTTGTACTGACTTCATTAGAATTTTATTTGATGTCTTTAAATTTGTTTGCTCAAGACCTAGCACAAGGATGTGTGCTCTGGAAGTGCTCTGTAGTACACTCTACAGTTAACAGGCTTTCTCGATTTTATTTGCTTTACTTTGTGTTTATTGACTCGTGATGTCTTTTGTGTTGTGTGTCAACTTAGTGCTACACACAATCTATTAAGCTACTACTGAAAGACTTGTTCTCAGGTAGTGGCAGCATGTGAGCATTTGGAATGTTGATGACTGGAAATATGTTTTCTTAGTTGATTTACAAACTCCAATGGGAATATATTCCGTGACTAGTAGGTTTGGTTTGGTTTAAGGGGAAAACCAAATGATGGTGTGTTTCTGTACTGGTTGAGTGAGGCATTTTGTGCTGGAGAGTCCTACTTTCCTAATGTTTCTCCTGTTAAATAGTGGTTCCTTTCTTGGACTCCAAGCCCTTGCTATTCACTTGGCAGTGAATAGCAGATTGAGACATTTGCTCACAGGTTATCTTTGAGTTGGTGTGCAGTGTATCAGCTCTTCCCCTGGTTATAGCTGAAAAATCTGCACTTAGTGCACTGAAAGTTGTTTGGAGATGTTGCTATGGCTAGAAATAACCAAGTTTGGAGACTTGTAGTGGCAGCATACTAACTGAAAGAGTGTGCAGTGGTCAACTCCACTATTATTTTGAGATTTGTTTGAAAGCAAGGTCTCTGCTGTTTACCTAATTCCTTACCTGGCTACAGCTCCTGAGTCATCACACTTGTCAGTAGGGCAAAGAAGAATGGAACTGATGTCCTGCAGATGTTAGCTCATGGAAACCAGTGCAAACAGTAATTAAACTTCCCTGCAGTGCCCACTCTTGCTGTCTTCCGATTTGGTGTAGGAGTGGACTTCACTGAAGATCAAAGATTTTGTATCTGCTGTATTTAAAAGTATATCTTGTTTAGTTATCTTTCTTTTAGGATTCTTAAATCCTTCTTATCTTTCTTTCTAATTCAGACTTTACTATTACAGCTTTCCATTACCTGAATAGTATATGCAAATTGTCCCAGGTCCTAGTTTGCTGCACAAATAACTTCGAAAAAGAAGGCCTGTATTTCTGTCTCTTCTGGTTTTTGTACTGATAATTTCACTCTACAACTGTTTGTTTTACCAAGTGGGAGACGGTACTGCTTTTTGGTTTTTGAGGGGAATTTTTTGCCTTTTTTTTTAAAATTAATTGTATTTTCATGAATCCTCATAATGATTTACTTATGTCTCTTGTTCTCATCAAGTATCTCATTCCATATTTTACACTACAATGGGAATAAAGTAATTTTTTTTCTTAATACAGTCTAGCTTGATGTTCTGCAAAACATTTTGTTTACTGGATTTAATTTCTGTCACTTATTTTAAAACATTACTTGTAAATATAGGCTATTTCATATGCAGTGTGTTTTTGGAAAACCAGAAAATATTCTACAGTTCAGTACTGTCAGAGTTAAGTCATGGAGGAAGAGAGCTGGTTGTGCACATTTGTAAAGGGGATTCCTTGTTGGCTTATAGGTACTCCTCCTTCCGTTGTGCATTCCTGGTACTTACTGGTGCAAAGTGAAGCAGCTGTAAATCTGATTTACTTGTGCCCTACTGTACTTTTTCTTGGAGTGAGATAGCAGTATTTTTTTTGTTCTCACATAGTAGACTGGCAGTTTTGGCATAGTTTCCTTTTCCATACTTTGTTTTTCATTTGCAGAAATACTGTCTTTAAACTGTAGGCAGTTGGAGGGAGCAAACCTGTGTTTGAGCCTGTCCTGATGCAGATATCAATGCATTGTTCATTGATACATACAGTGCCTTGTATAATTCACATACATCCTGGTCATTAATCCCTCTATTTTGAAGCCACAGTTAACATTCTTAAGCAGCTAGCAGCTGCAGTAATGATCTAACCACAAAAATGTCATTAAAAATCTACTCAGTTTTGAAGTTCAGGCAGGTAAAAGTAATGTCTAGCTCAGTGACTGCGTACTGGGTCACCTGAGACCTTTCTGATGGCGATGGGAGCTGTATGATAGTAAATAAAGCTTCTCTCTTCCTAGTGAGGTGCAGGCAGCACATGTTCCTAAGTCCAGCCTGGTAGACAGATGCTTAAAAGTGGCTTGAATTTAAACCTGTTGAGAGGATAGATTTTACAGAGATGTCATTCTCTTCCTTGGGAGTCTGTAAACTTGGATTCATAGTATTAGGCATGTCTGGTTCTGAGCAGAAAGGGTTTAAGGGTGGTTCAAAATTCTATTAAACACTTGTAAAATGAGCTTTCTGTGTTAAATGCATAGCAGCTTTAGCTGACATAGCAGCCCACCTGAAGTATTGTGGGGTCTTGCTGGCAATACCAGATGGCTTCTGAGTAGTATAGGTATTGCACAATCCTGTGGAAAAAAAGGTTTTATTTAGGTCAATACAGAGCATTGGGGGGGGGGGGGGGGGGG